>MU968363.1:1815819-2411250 GCA_034641835.2 Pinus albicaulis | reverse complement strand
TGGATTACTCAAACACTAAGCCACTTGCCCCATGAAAACACTTTCCAATGCAGGTCGTCCAATGTTTGGTCTAGCACAATAGGCTAATTAACAATGTATGTTACTTGAAACATTTCTGAAACTTTTAAGTCCTTGGCTGGTTGGATTGCTCTAACACTGAGCCACTTGCCCCTTCATGAGGGACGCCCTTAAGGGTTCAACATAGATGTGTGTATTCCTATTTCCAACACCCTCGTCAGGCCACACTTTGGCTAAGGTCCCCTGGCTAACCTCAAGCAAAACTAGCTCTATCCTCGTCTTGAAAATTATACATACTAAGATTTACCCCAGATTTTCCCTTGGCCAGTGTGCTGTTGTACTACTGAGCTACATGCCCCTTCATTGTGGGCATCATTAATGGTTCGACCTAGATGTACGGATTGCTATCTCCAACAAAGAAAACACCTAATTTGGAAGTAAAGCATCAAAACTGAACGAAAGAGAATGTATAATGAACAAATTTTTTATGCCAACATTCTACCATATTCCAAAGTTGTCATGTTTGACTTCTAAGTCATTTATATAGATTTTAATCATTGCTTTACGTTTAATTGAGTATAATTGCAGCCCAAATCGTTTCATATTTAATCATCCCTGAATTAGGTGTGCTCATGCTCCTAAGTCATGACTTTTGGACCTGTGTGTGGAAGTGCTCGTTGCTCTGTTTCCAAAGGTTTTGAAAGTGGTCATTTCAAAAGTCATCCCCGTTTCCAAATGTTTTCCTTACCCTGTTTCAGGTAACTAAGACTTCAAAATATTGTGCTCTTTGGTTGAATCGAAAATTTTATTTGCATATTAAAAACTGGGAATCCAAAAGGAAAAAGTGGTTCCATTTAAAGATATGTGCAACCTAAATTATCCAAATTCTTTTTATTACACTCCATCCATCTATTTCGTTGCAGCATTCCTAGTCCTTTAGTATTCAATTATAACTCTATAAAATCAAGATGGCCATCCATATTCAAAGGCTTCTGCTTTTCTTTGTGTTACCTTTTAATAAGGATTTCTATTTCCAAGTAATTCAACTACCAAAGGTAGTACATGCGAGTAGAGAAGTAATTCAACTACCAGTTATTCTCCTACATAGTACATGCTTTGATATATTATATCAAAAGTCTTACCAATACAATAACATTGATTGTTGTATGTGGACATTTTTGTTCAGGATGGTCCATTACATAATCAAGATGAGGAGCTAGATCATGCAATTGCATTTTCTCTTTCCGAAGAACTAACCAAACCAAATGGTATATGATGGCAATTTCATTTTTTTACAGTTATTTTTAGTTTAATTATATTATTTAGCTCGATGCTTTTCATATATTCAACTAAAATTTTGTTGCTTAACAAGACTTCGTCATTTTCATGTTTTAGTGAAACTGATTATGGTTTGATACTCTCATACAACCTTTATCAAGTTACATGCACCCTCATTAGAAAAAACAAGAGAATTTTTCTTGCCATGACTATCTTTCTTTGCCATTGTTGACTTAAGAAAGTCTTTCAGCTAAGAAACTAGTTTCAAGGTTATGGCATAACTTGTCATATAAATTGAACAGAATTTATATCCAAAATGTTAACTTGTAAACTACTTAGCTGGTTTTAGGCTTTCCATTTAAAATCTACTTCAGTTTGAACTTTGAATGAGTTGTTCCATAGACTTGAATATTAAGAGATTTTGGTGTAAGGATTAAAAATTAGCCTGTAAGGCCTCTCAGTTATTTATTTATTTTATCTGAATATAAAATTTACTATTAAATTAGAAACACTCGGCACAAATATGTCATAGATCAAGATCATACTTTGTAGAGTGTCGTAGAATAAAAATAGGAGCAAGGACACTGAATTCTTTCAGTTTTCCTAGTTCTTATTCCTTTGGTGTATCTTTGCACCTTTAGGGGCAATTGCTAGTTTAAAGTCTAATTCTTTAAAGGGTGCTAGCTCAATGGAAGAGCACCTGCTTTACAAGTAGGAGGTTGGTGGTTCGATTCCATCGTGCCCTGATATTCATATATAGGGAATGACGAAGATTAGCTTTTGGTGACGGATGCTCTTTTGACCATCACCAATGAGCTTATGGTGACATTTTTCGACCCTCATAAAAATATAAAATGGTGACGGTCATGAGCTTATGGTGACATTTTTCGTCCCTCACCAAAATATGAAATAGTGACGGTCAACGAATGCCACCATATATACGCATCAATAGTGATGACCATTAAAGGTCCATCACCATAAATAGTTGTTGTTGATATGAAATGGTGAGGGTCATTGTTTGTCATTATAGTCATTATTCGTGACGGACCTTGATATCACCAATGAGTTTATGGTGATGGTCAATGAACGTCGCCATATATATGCACCAATAGTGACGGCCATGAAAGGTCCATCACAAAAAATCATTGATGTTCATATGAAATGGTGACAGTCACTATCTGTCATTATAATCAATATTCGTGACGGACCCTGAATGTCACCAAAACACATACTTTCGGCGACGCCACCTTTGGTGACATTCGGTTTTTTGGTGACGGAGGCTATTTTCCGTCACCATTGCTCATATGAAATGGTGACGGTCACTATCCGTCACTATAAATCATTATTGGTGATGGACCTTGAATTTCACCACAACACCTATACTTTCGGCGACACCACCTTTGGTGACGTTCAAGTTTTTGGTGACGGAGGCTATTGTCCGTCACCAATGCTCATATGAAATGGTGATGGTCACTATTCGTCACTATAAATCATTATTGGTGACGGACCTTGAATGTCACCACAACACCTTCACTTTCGGCGACGCCACCTTTGGTGACGTTTAGTTTTTGGTGACGAAGGCTCTTTTGACCCTCACCAATGAGCTTATGGTGACCATTTTCGCCCCTCACCAATGTGCTTTTTTCTTGTAGTGCTTGTGCCACTACTGCTTTCTCTTTACCATTCTTCAAATCTACTCTCATTATGAGAGGGAACATCTTGTTCCTCATCATCTTCACTTCAGCAATACATTGTTTGCTGGGTGGTTTATCCATGATGGTACAAACATCATCCTCAAAGAAAACATTATACCCCTTATGGACAAGCTGTCCAATACTTAAGAGGTTACACTTCATTCCTGGAACATAATAGACATCTGCTATGGATTTCTTTGCACCTTTCCTTGTTAAAACATTTACAACCCCTTTTCCCATAACAGAAACTTTGCTATCAGTTCCTAGTGTGACTTGTGACTTCACACTCTCATCTAACATAGAAAACATTGCTATGTTTCCTGTCATATGGTTACTGCAACCGGATTCTAGAAACCATAAATCTTCATTCTTTTCTTCAGCCATATTACAAGCTAAAAATAAATTATTTTGGCTGATATTTTCTCTAGTGAAATTTGCACTAGTTCTATTTCCCATATCATGCTGCTTCTTTCTACATTCATTAGCATAATGACCATATTTTTTACAATAGTGACATTGGACATTGTATTTTTCATACCTTTGTCCTTGAGCATTTTGCTGACCACTCTGCTACCTATTGCCTTGGCCGTGGTTGTGATTTTGACTATTGCACCTTCCATGTGAATGTGAAGGGTTGTTCCTTCCACCTCTGTTTTGGCTTCTACCTCTTCCTCTTCCTCTGCCTTGCCCTCTTCCTCTTCCAAAAGACATCTGGGTCTTAAAGGCATGCTCAAGAGATGATTTTTCACTCCTACCCAATCTCTGTTCATGGGTCATCAGTGATGCATGTAGCTCATCCACTGAAAACTTTGTGAGATCCTTAGTCTCCTCTATGGTGGTGACAATCACATCGAATCTTGAGGGTAGAATCCTCAAGAGTTTTTCCACAATCCTCTTCTCTTCAAGAGTCTCTCCATGAGATCTTATTTGTGTGACCATTCCAATCACATGAGTGAAGAATGAGTCAATAGTATCCGACTCTTTCATACAGAGAGTCTCAAAGTCTCTCCTTAGCAACTGAAGTTTTGCTGTCTTCACTTTTTCCATGCCTTGATAGGCTGTCTTGAGAGTTTCCCATGCTTCTCTGGATCTCTTGGCTGCTGCTATCCTTGGAAACACACTCTCATGCACTGCTTGATACAATAAGAAGAGAGCCTTGGAGTCTTTCTTCTTATTGCTCTTCAACAACTCTCTTTCTGCCTGAGTTAAATCTTGAAACTCTTCTTCATTTGTTGGCTCTTCAAAGCCATCCTCAACAAATTCCCATAAGTCTTGGGAGACAAATAAAGCTCTCATAGTTATTGACCAGTAGTCATAATTTTTCCCATTAAATAGTGGGAGATGGATATTTCCCATACCCATACCAGTGCTGGCTCCAGCCATTCTGCACTCTTAACTATGATTCAAAAACACTTGATTGTGTATTTAAAATAACTTACTGTTCTGCAACAGTAACACAATAAACTGTATAGAGAAATACCTTGAATTCTTTTTGGCCGAGTCTTCACTCTGCTGGAGAAGCTGCTGCAACAAAGAACTCCTTCCTTCAGCTTCTTTGACCTTCAAAGAGCCTGGACTAGCTTTGATACCATGTTGGAATTTATGAATATTTCAGAACAAACAATGGAGAGAGTAATACTCTCCTCTTTAACACAGAGAAATATAAAAATTTCACTCACAGGACAGAGTTTCAACACTCAAAAAAAACTTCTATGTCATAAAAATAAACTGTTACAATGTCTTCCTCACTGAGAGGGATTACAAAATAGGACTGCTACAAACGCAGCGCCTAGAAGAACTTCACTGTCTCACACAAAATGAACTCTCTGTCTCTGTGAAAATACACTGCTGTGTTTTTTATCAAAAGTCCGCGCTGCTGTGTTGTGTAAATAAGAGGAAGAATTGTAGTATGATATATCAAAATTATGGTACCAAGTGCAACAATTTTCGATCTTACAAGAGCAATCCAAGATGACATATATGGTTTAAAAGTAGAAATGGAGGCTAAGTTGGACGGTTTGAAGGATCAAATGAAATCTAATATGGATGATAAAATAGTGGAAGATCACATCGAGCATCAAAAACAGGTTCTCCAACTCTCAAAGGATAACCTAATTTTGGTGCAGAATCAAATGAAACAACAAGAAGATCAACATCACAGCGAAAGAAGTTCTGAAGCAGTCACAGAAACAAGAACTAGAAAACTACGAAATTGATCAATTTCAGAGTATCTCAGTAAGTGGAAGAACTTACCCGTTGAAGATTCCACATGGGGGGATGAGAATTTTATACAAAAGCATCAAGAAATAATCAAGCGTTGAGAACAACACTTGTTTGAAGAAGAGGGGCATGTTAGTTCCCTATAATACTTGTGTATCCCCTTATTGTTATTGTTAGTATAGCCCCCTTATTGTTATTTTTTTTCCAATGTAGTCCCTATATTGTTATTATTGTGCCCCATAGAAGCCCACTATTGTTATTGTTGTGACCTTACATTGTTATTGTTATGCCGGGTAAGATTATATTCTGACCCATTGGACTCCTATATATAGAAAGGAGGTTTTTCCATTTGTATCATCCAAGAATTGTTCATTTATTTAATGTAAAGGAGATTTCCCCCTCGAAGTGGCTGATTTGTAAGGCGCTGATCTATCTTTTCTTCTATTTTTGAAGTTGGTTTCATAACAGCCAGTCTCGTGCCAGATCTGAATGGCAAAGGAAATATAAAATTGACATGTTTATGCTTTTGGTTGGTCATTCAAAAGATGTTATATATATAAATAAGAAGCGACAACGATATGGTTGGAAATTCAAATATTCTTGCAGACCTGAGCAGGTGAGCAGTCAAACCGGTGTTATTGGAGCGTTATGCAAAATAAGGTGCAATGAAAGTTATGCTATTTTTGAACCTGAAATACATATCAATATTGTTAGAGCGTTATGTTGCGTTCTCATATGAAAATACTAGAAGAAAATATTTTGTTAGAGCGTCTTACAACGACAGTGGTATGCAGCATATGTTGTACATTATCGTGGTATGGAGTATGGCACTGTGCCCTGCCACTGAAGGTGGATGACTCCTTTTTAAGCTAAAAACGAACCTTCGATAGTGATCATACTTGGATGCATATATTAAAAAAATGAAATTTCGTCGGAGAAAAATAGCTCAGTCGACAGAGGTTCGAGTCGCAGGGAAGATTCGGAAAAAATAAATAAATGTGGCTGCGAAGTTTGGGTTTTTCCCACCGCAGCCTCTGACGTATAATATCTAGAGAGAGGGAGCCAAGATCACGTTTTCCAGGATCCACCACGATAATAATATACACGTTCACCTTCTAGACATCAAGCGGGGTAATCAGATAGTTGCAATGTGTTGGTGTCACCCTTATGCCAGGTTTACAGTGTTGTATTCACATGGGAAACTGTATGAATTATTGTTTAGTTTATTTGGGGAAACTGTATGAATTATTTGTTTAACTTAAAGAAATGTCCTACACTGGTGATACATGGAACAACCGATGATGTTGTTAATTGATCCCACAAAAAAATATGAGCTGCCTCTATGGATTAAAGGGGGAGGCCATTGCAATTTGGAGCTTTATCCTGAGCATATCCAACATATGCGTTGGAAAATGTAGAGGAAGGAAATAACATAGAAAACGGTTAACAAATGTGCCAACAAAGAAACAAAATGTCCCATGTGCTTGAAGTTCAGATGGAACATGTAATTTTCTCAATTCTTGATGTTGAATTGTGTTTCCTTTTTTCGATGATGACAAAGAAAGGGCGGTGAATACTATCTCTTTCAACGTGCTTATTTGGACGATATTGTAACTTTTACAATATTGTGGACGATGTTTGTGCACAAATTGAACGAAAACATTGAAACATTAGATGTCCTGCTTATCTCCACAAGCCTCTCACTGGGGCTTGCATCATTGATGGTCCGTAATTTATAAGTTTTAAAGTTTCTGGGGATAATAATATGGTGACTGCGATGTTACATAAGACAACGTTAATTATCGTGGAGTATTACGTAGAGTATTATTGGAGTTACATAAGACAACGTTAATTATCGTGGAGTATTACGTAGAGTATTATTGTCATCATGGAGGTAATATCGTTATCATTGGAGTTACATAAGACAACGTTAATTATCGTGGAGTATTATCGTCATCATGGAGGTATTATCATTATCATTGGAGTTACATAAGACAACATTCCTTATCGTAGAGTATTATGTGGAGTATTATCGTCATCATGGAGGTATTATCGTCATCGTGGAATATTATCGTGTGTTTAATACACCAGAATGGCCAACGTTCAAAGCAACAAAACGTTCAAACTCCAGCGTCCAATGGAGTTATATATGCATTTATAATAGCTCCAGTGTACACACATTAAACGCCATTGATATTAACTCCAACATCTATTGGCATATCAACTCCAACATTCAACTTGAGCATCTACCTCCAACATTCACATGTTAAACACCAATACTATTATTATCTTGGAATTATTATTATTTTGGCTCCTGTTACTATAGATGGTTCAACGTTCATATGGTTTAGTTGTATATATCATTGACCAATATCTATTATGACTTGGTGTATCTCAAAGACATTTCAAAGACATCTTCCCATATATAAAATACATTTCAAAGACGTAAGTATTTCTCCAGACCTCACATGTCATTCATGGTGTATATATTCAATTATGGACAACAACTTACTAATTAGGGTTTTATGCACAAACACTAGAGAAGGTTTTAAATGAATTTACAGCAGAAACTTTACAATTACAGAATTCTGCATTATGCAACAGTCTTTGTCATTGATGTCAAAGGGGGAGTTAGGCCGAGATATGGAGACATAAGAAGAGGTAATATTCATGAGCAACAATAGAAGAGATTGCCATCATTTCCAGAGGGGGAGAATGTTGGTAATATTTGAATTGATGTCATTGATCACATTGGTGTTAAACCATGTTGAATGCTGAATTGATGATAATTTATGCTTGAATGCAAAAGGCTGAAAGTGATGTGAAGTGTAAAGGCTGAAAATTAAATGTGAAGGATGAAAATGGTTAAAGTGGAACATAAAATATTAAGACAGAAGCTGAAAAATATAAGCTTTCGTTGTACAGAAGAACGTAGATAATACAATTCTTATTTGTCTCATTGTAATCATTACTGATTGAGCAGTTTTATTTTAGCTCTATTTTACAAATTTTCTTTCAGAACTGAAAATGAAGAGACAAAATTATGAGCATTTTTTGGAAGTCCAAGAGACAATGCTTCATTTCATATTCCTGCAAAGGATGCAAACAACCAAGATGGCTTGATTATAAAATATACAACGTGGAATGGAAACAATACTTTTTGAAGGAAAGTAGTTTGGATAAGAATATTGATGAGCAATATGAGAAGAGGCACAAAGTTCAAAATAAGAAGAAGTGCAACAACAAACATGACAACATAATTGTATATAAGTTAACCAACATTTGTGACTTGGTGTTGTGATTGAGAGATTTATGTCCCTATCTATGTTGTAGCATGATAAAGAACAAATTGTAGCATGTTGAGGTAGGAGCCTCCTGTGGGTTGTAGAATGTAGAAAATTTGTGGGAGTAGGAGCTTCCTTTGAGATAGGAGCCTCTTGTAGCTTGTGTAGAAAATCCACATAGATTCAAACTGATATTTGTAATATGATAAAACAAAATATTTGAATCTACTCTACAAATTCCGGAAACCAATTACGAACACACAATCACATGAACAAGAAAGAGAAAGAATTTCAATTGCACAACACAAAGATTTATCTTGGGAAACCCTCAACTAAAAACCCCACTATTTGTATATTTCATAAGTCAAAGAATATGATAACAATAAAATGCTTCTCTCAGGTTTGAGAGCTCTCTGCACTATCTCTATTTGTTTCATTGATTCCTAGGAAAGCTTGGTTCAATACTTAACCAATTTATTGGCCTCCTGATTCCCTATTTGATTTCACAGTTTCCTTAGGAATTAGGCTCCTATAAATAAGGAAACACCCCAATAATGATTGTGCAATACATCTAGGCTCTTCCTCTAACTCCATGCACCACCTGTACAATTTTCTAATCATACAACTAATAGTACACTTCCCTTTAACTCCAATCTCAACTAGGTATTCCTCAGAACTGACATGCATGAGTTATTTTTGAGTGAATTATCAGTTATGTGATTGATCACTGCATGTGAATTAAATCCAATTTAATTCACTTGACCTCTCAATAGTTCCTCCATCAGTTAGAACTAGTTAAACTGATTTTAACTCAAATAAATTAAGTTAATTAATTACAGTTCAAAATAACTCAACCAGGGCTGCTAAAAAGTAGGAGACACTCTACATGCCTCTAGTTTGACTCTCTACTCGAATTAACTGAACCAAATAAGTCTTCCTAACTTATTTAACTCGTTGATCCAATATCTTTTGCTTAACAATGCATTAAGAATTACATGTAATGAATCATGTTAACCATAAAAACTTTAAAGTGCACATAAGAAAAGAGAAGAAGAACATAAAAACATGAAAGACGACACAAGGAATTGATTATGGAGTTCGTCCAATTTGGACTACGTCTTTGGGCCCTGCTCAATAGTGGGGAGGCCTTCATTCATTAAGTGACAAGAAGAAGAATAAGTACAAGTAAAATTACATAAAGCGGCCTTATACCTCCAATCTGGGAAATGGATGAAATATGGAGAGCTCTGATGCAGAAATGGACATCACCATTGAGTTACTGTCGCCAAGAGGTGTAAAATCGACATGAAATTTGTCCAAAATGACACTGGCAAGTTCTGCACCCCAGGGAATCTTTTTGATGCCCCTCAATATTCCCTGGGCATGGTTCTGTCCCCCTTGGCCCACTCCAGGTTCCAGTTTTCTCCCCTGCTTTTCCTCGACGCACTACATAAGAGAGGGTGTTATATAAATTTCGAGGCAGAATTAACAAGAGGTGGGCCGGTGGCGCATCGGTAGCAACCATCGACGGAGATCTCAGAGGTTTGTGGAGGGTGCGGGTTCGAAACCTGACCCAAACCATTTTGAAATTGTATATATATGGGTTGATTTGGTTGGTAGATCTATTTTGGGGACCACCCATTCGGGGTCAGGGCGGGTTCGACCCCCGCCGGTCTCGTTTTCTATGCTACCTCCGGCGGTTTCTTGATACGTGTTACACCATGGCCCACGGGGCGAGGTTCCCGGTCAATCGGACCCCAACCCCTCCATAACTGGAAGTTTGATATGTAATGAAAATTCGGGGTGGCGGGTCTGTCGGGGGTGGCCCGCCCCCACACCAATTGTATTTATATTAATGTGGTATAGTTGCATGCGGGGGTGGCAGGGGTGGCAGCCCACCACCCCTTTTTGTTTTATATTAATTTTGTTTTAATTAAACAACTTATTTGATTTTTTTAAAACTATAGAATATTTTCAAAAATTATTGAACCCGGATTTTATTGGGAAAAATAAGTATCCAAAAAATTTTCTCGCTTCTCGAGTGTTGGGTTCCCTACCGGTTGACGGTGAGATTGCAGGACACTTAAACCTGGCCCACTGCCTAACTTTGACTGTAACTTTGACTTGCTCTAACTTCTTCATACGACCTTGGATTGAAGCGTCGTTTGCATCGTTGGATTCAAAATGGAGAACACTTTGACATGGTCCTAGTATTGTTGTCATCTGGCCACTTTGATTTTTGAGATATTTTAAAGCCACTTGTCCTTTGAGATCCTCCTAGATCAATCCTTCCCATTAAGGAGCATTTGGACCACCAAAAGCATTGACACATCCATCGCACTGCTTGTGTCCTCACCAAACCACACTCTGAATCACCTACATGAAAATCTAGTACATCCTTTGCAATGACATACAAACCATACACGACTCAATCAACCCCACACTTACCAAGAGTTTATAACACACGCTCTTTGGTCAAGGATTAAATAATAGAAACCAATGCTTCATCTACTCATAAGGAAAGGCCAAAAATATCATCATTTCATTTCGAAGCGATGGAAGACACATTATCACCTTTACATTTATTCACAATGCATGATTTACAAACTGTGGCCATAACAAACTAATACCTCTTAAAAAACCATCTTTTACTTAATAAAGTAAATGGGTCATCCCCCTGTGGAAGATTTTCTTGTAGAATATCTTTGATGACTGGATTCTTCATGGGTGATTTTCGGGCCTGAAGTGTTTGACATGCAGATTTTTGGTGTTCATAATTGTGGCAATGACTCTTCCTCTTCCATAATTTCTGGATCATCTTGGAATGCTTCCTCCCAATGTGCCTATGATAAGTGTTCATGGATCCCTCATTCTCGCTGGAATGTGATGAGGTGCTCTCATCATATTTTTTTGGTGGGTTGCTGGCTATTTTAGAGCATTCCCAAACCTTGTTCCTGACATACCCAAGTCCTACATGACGGGGAAATTCTTCTACTTTGATGGGGTTTATGATTCCCTGATCATTAATGTCGAGGCCCTTTCCCTGATACCCCAATTTCTTCAACATTTTGGATCCGATACCGATAGTATGTTTTTCAAAAGCAGTGAAATCATCATCATGAAAATTATATGAAATCGAAGAATCACTTTTTACCTCAAGGGGGTCATGATGCAGCTTCTCCAAGGCCTCGTCCTGAGCTTGCAACTGGCGTAGCAACCTTTGTTTCTCCTTTTGTGCTTCATGTAGGAGTATCCTTAGCTCAGTATTCTCTGCTTGAATGCTTTTATTGATCTCCTCAAGTTCCTAGAGCCATGCTGCATTGGGTGACCTTTTCATCTTTTATACATTATATATTGAAATTTTTGTTTCATCACCCAAATCTAAACCCAAATTGATGGGCCCATCTATTGTGATTCCAAGAGCTGCAATCCTCCTTTCATCACCAGAATCTGATCCGAAGTCAATTGGTCTACCTCGTGCAACTCCCGCAGCAGTGACCTTCTCATCTTCCTCTGATTCAGAATTTTGATCTTGTTGCATGGTGGCGGCTCTCTTCTGCTTATGCTTTCTTTCATCCCTCTTAGGTCTCAACCTAAGGTGCAGTTTCCAGCAATTATCTTCACCACGTCCCTCTTTCTCACAATGTGTACAAGAGGGCTTTGCTCCTATTCTCTTGGTTGTTGCAGCTCTTTTTGGGTGGTCATTTTTTTCATGCGTCCCCCTCCTTTCAAGATGCATGGCCTTCACACTAGCCTCATCGATAGTAGCAGGCTCAAACAATAATAATGAATGCCTTATATAACCATGTAAAGAACTGATATACTTAGTTACAATCTCTGCGGAATCTAATGAAATGTCTAAGTTCAATGCTTGTCTTCTAAATTCTTCAGTGAAGTTTTGCACATTTTTCCCTTTACCTTTATTTAGGTGTTGTCATTCCATTCATGCCTTTTGCTTATAGCCCAATGGGTAAAAAAAGATTTTTCAATGCAGAAATAAAATTTGATCATGAGGAGAGAAGGTTACCCAGATTGTTGTTGCCTTGCAATTTTCTCTCACGCAAAACAAGATTGGTGCCCCCTAATCGAAGGGATGCCAACTAGATCTTTGCATCATATTTCTTGATTTTTTGAATCCGACAGTATACCTCAATATTTCTAATCCAATTGTTGAGCTTTTCCACATTACATTCTCCTATATACATAGGCAAGTCAAAATTTACATCTAGTTTAAGGAAAGGTTTCTTAGATGTATGTCTATGAATTCTACGAGAATGATGAGAAGAAGAAGAGGAACTATCACTAGAAGATGGAGAGGGAGGGGCACTTCTCCACCATTTCCATGATTTACTGATCCATGATCATCTGCATCTTTCTTCTTGGGCTTGAGGGTCTTTTCATACTCTGCAAAAATTTTGTCTACTTTCTCTACCATGTTGTAGAATGCCTTGCAGTAATTCCACTCTTCTTCCCAACGAGCTTCTTCGTTTGCCATGTCTCTTCTTCGTGGTGCATGTCCTGCTTCAGGATCAAAGGAATTAAGCTTTCCTTCAACTCTTTGAATATTTTTTATGGTTAGCATGTACTCATGCAATTTGAATCAACAAAGACCTGCTCTGATACCACTTGATCCAAGATATTTTTCTTAACGATGCATTAAGAATTACATGTAACGAACCATGTTAACCATAAAAACTTTAAAGTGCACATAAGTGAAGAGAAGAAGAATATAAAAACATGAAATATGACACAAGGAATTGACTACAGATTTCATCCAATTTGGACTACGTCTCCCGGCCCTGCTCAACAGTGGGAAGGCCTTCATTCATTAAGTGACAAGAAGAAGAAGAAGTACAAGTAAAATTACATAAAGCACCCTTATACCTCAAATCTGGGAAATGGCCGAAATATGGAGAGCTATGATGCATAAGTGGACATCACCATTGAATTCCTTTCGTCGAGAGGTGTAAAATTGACACAAAATTTATCCAAAACTGACACTGTCAAGTTCTGCACCCCAAGGAATCTTTTTGATGCTCCTCAATATTCCCTGGGCATGGTTCCGCCCCCTGGCCTGCTCCATGTTCCGCTCTGCTTCGTTGCTCTGCCTCAATGCCCTGCATAAGAGAGGGTGTTATATAAATTTCGATGCGGAATTAACAAGAGGTGGGTCGGTGGCGGATTGGTAGCAACCACTAGCGGAGATCTCGGAGGTTTGCGAAGGGTGCAAGTTCGAAACCCGATATGACCCATTTTGAACTTGTATATATATGCGTTGATTTGGTTGGTAGTTCTATTTTGGGGATCACCTGGTTGGGGGCCGGTCACGTGGGTCAAGTGGGTTCAACCCCCACCAGTCCTGTTTTCTATGCTGCCTCCGACGATTTCTTGATACGTGTTACACCATGGCCCACGAGGCGGGGTTCCCAGTCAACCGGACCCCAACCCCTCCATAACCAGAAGTTTGATATGTAATGAAAATTCGGTATGGTGGGTCCACAGGAGGTGGCCCGATCCCCAACCAATTGAATTTCTATTAGTGTGGTATAGTTGCATGTGGGGGTGGAAGCCCGCCACCCCCTTTCTTTATATTAATTTTGTCTTAATTAAATAAATTATTTGATTTTTTTTAAACTATAGACTATTTTTAAAAATTCTCAAACCTCAAGGTTATTGGGAAAACTAAGTATCCAAAAAATTCGTCTGCTTCTCGGGTGTTGGGTTCCCTGCTGGTTGACGGTGAGATTGCAGGACACTTAAACCTAGCCCTCTGCCTAACTTTGACCGCAACTTTGACTTGCTCTTACTTCTTCATACAACCTCGGATTGAAGCGTCGTTTGCACCATTGGATTCAGAAACGAGAACACTTCGACATGGTCCTAGTCTTGTTTTCATCTGGCCACTTTGATTTTTGAGGAATCTTGAAGCCACTTGTCCTCTGAGATCCTCCTAGATCACTTGTACATTATGTTATGTGATGTGGAATTACAATTTAATTCTAATTTAATTAAAGGGAAAATTAAATTATAAGCCTCTTCTTGTTGCCATTTTCAATATTTCTTGTTGCAAATTTCAACACTCCCTCTCAACAATAAAGGAATTCAACTCTATCCCGATCTAATACCTTTGGAATGTTCCGCATGCAACACTTCTCTCTAGTGTTGTTGCTACTGCAACTTCTGAAATTGAAAAGTATCCAAACTTAATCAACTATGATCAATATGATGCATCTCTCACCATAGTCTCTGACTGCTATTAATTACTACACTATGTACTAAAAACTTTGCACTGTTGCTAACTCTGCACTGAGTGATCTAAACTACTTCCAACTCTGCTCTGCGCTCCGAAATATATGATTGTTGCTAGTCTTTGCATCTGTCACTCTGCAATCTGACTACATAAACCACCACTGATCCATCCTGCTATTGCGTACTATGGGCCCTCGTAGCAAGGTAATGATCCATGAGACAAGACATCTCAATGGACCCTGCCCAAATTTCTACACCCTTGGGACTATTACTTCACATTGCCCCATCTCTCACCTGGAATGGCTGCATGTGCTCCTTTTACCCATTTGGCTCGAAATTTCCCCCTATTGGAGGTCTCTGCTTGAGTGGATAACTCCACTCGGTCTCCTATCTTCTTCTCTAATTGTGGTTTCTCCCCAACTTTCAGAGGCTTCTTCTGAGGTTGCATGTTGAGAGGTAATTCATGATCCCTCTCAAACACCAAGTCTTTATCCTTTGCCTTGTTCCTCAAAGCTTTGCACACATCTTCAACCTCGAGAGCATACAAGTTCTTGATTCACACACTGATCTGATTCACCTGTCCCGTGGCAATGTGTCTAAGGAAAACCTTTCATTTGCTAAATATCACATCGTAGCCACGTTCTTCCAATATTGCTACTGACACAAGATTATTCCTTATTCTTTAGTCCTTGAACAAACAATACATCTATCGATCTAAGAGAGTCAAACTCCCTGCGAAAGGTAACGATGTCGATGTCGGTTGCGTTATACTCCCAACACCTCCAAACTATATGTTACCCTTAGATCTTTCTCCTAAAAATCATTGAAGATATCTGTATTCCCCATCATATGGAACGAGGCATCATTGTCGAGATACCACATACATCCCATTATAGTGTTTGTCATGCATGCAATGAGAGTGAAATCAAGTTCGAATTGTGAAGCTAAAGCTTCACCTACTGCTGTTACTATAGGCTCCTTCTTGCTTGCCTTCTTCTATGGAAATTTCGTGGCATAGTGCCCAAACTCGTGACAGTGAAAACACTTGATGTTGGACTATTATTTATTCTTTCCCTCTTCGCCTTGGACTCATTTCCCTTGGATTTCTTTCCTTTACTTACTAATGTAAATTCCTCTTATTTGGAAGAGGTCCCATCTCTATTGTTTCTCCTCATCTCTTCCTACACTAAGTCAGACCACAATCACTCCCACTTTGGTAGCTTCTCCCTCCCATTTACCGAATCCTGGTAGTTGTGCCAGCTCTTGGGAATGCCTGTAGAAATTTGAATAATAGCTGAATTATTCACCGAGATTATCCTGATTACACACTATATAAGCTTCATGCATAATACATAACCTCTTCTACAATTGATCATCAATATGCGGAAATAGAAACAGTCGCATGCGCACATAAAACAATAATCAAGCACACATATCAACACAGTATGTAATGGGGAAAGAAATAGCTAAAAACCCCCAACTATATGTATATTATAATGATAGAGAACATGTAACAATACATAGCACAAATCTCTCACAGCTCTCAGCACTATCTCACATGCTACACACAAACTAGCACGGAAGATGAACAAGTCACAGGTTCAAATCTCCTCCACAAGTCTGCCTGCCTCTATTGCGCAATCCAAGATGAATAATGATGAGATCCAAGTTTGAATCCACCTGGCTTGTACTGCGCAATCCTCATTGGCAATCTCAATCAATGTGTGTGCAAATCTCATGCACAGCTATAGTCACAACTGATAGTAGACTCACCCTTTCACCCACCTCCAACACTGGTCTCCACTGAACTGTCCATGCATTGCAGTTAACTGATGTGTTCTTTAGTTGATTTATGAGTTAATAATTAGTGAATTAATTAATAATTAATTCACACCACTCATCACTAGTGTATTTATCAGTTAGACTAAATACAACTAGTTCAACTAAGTTAAATCGAACACAACTCCACCAACTGTCTCATCAACTCCACCAAACTCCGCAACATGAGTTCTAACTGAATTCAACCATGCAATAGCTCAACTAACCCATAGGAAAAGCGTATTTCCTTCTGCCAGCTGCATGTGCCACATCCGTAGCTCAAACTGAAGTGCTCCAAGAGGAAAATATAATGTTTATAGTCTAAATATTATTAAGGGTTAATAATATTTGACTGCTCTATTTTTAGCCCGACAATATAAAAATAGAATCCGCCCAATGTCTAAAAATAGAGGTCCATATATTTTTACCAACATGACCAATCATCCATAAATAGCATCCTGCAACTCATAGACCATGATCCATATGTCGAAAAATAGACATAGTCTAAAAATAGACTTTGCGACAAAAAATCACTTGTGTGGCCCCCACCTAGTTTAGGTGATCACTTTCCAACTAGGATCAGAAAAGATGTTTCTGGATGCCTCCTTCATTGTTTCTTGTTGCAATATTCAACAATGCCTAAAAGTGTTAGGCTCACCATATCATCCTCGGCAATGGTAACACCAAAACTTCCAAGCTCGTCCCGACACCGAGTGACTCTTGGTCAAGTATTTTGGTATTGTGTCGCCCTCCTCCATCTTGATTTTTTCCGAGCTTGTCCTTCAACACCAAATTCTTGTGGTCACTGCTATTCTGAAACAAATATGTTAAGTCCTTCCACATAGCATATGGATTTTTCTTTCCATGGAGGTTCAAGATAATATTATCTCGAACTCCTTATAACAAAATTCTTCTTTCCTTTGCTACGTTCTTCTTCCATGCTGCCAGCTCTTGAGCATCCGTTGATGTAGGCTTAGGAATATCATTGTATATGAATTCCTTCAACCCATTTTCTTCCAAAACTGCTTCCATCATGTCTCTCCAAGCTATGTAATTCTAACTACACTCACGGTAATATTCGATTCTCAATCCACAAAAAGACATCCTTATCCTGTTGCTGGTCCTGAAGAGTAGATCTGCAAATTTGATTCATCTGCTAAAAAAAATTGGTATTCTTATCTTCTATTGTGATTCCCTCTCTGATACCATGTAGAAAATCCATGTAGATTCAAATTGATATTTGTAATATTCTAAAACAAAATACTTGAATCTACTCTACAAATTGTGGAAACTAATTACAATCGCACAACCACATGAAAAAGAAAGAGAAATAATTTCAATCGCACAACACAAAGATTTATTCGGGGAAAGCCTCAGCTAAAAGCCTCGCTATCTATATATTCCATAATTCAAATAATATGAGAACAATTCAATGCTTCTCTTAGGCTTGAGAACTTTCTCCACTATCTCTGTCTGTCTCACTGATTCCTAGGAAATCTTGGTTCAATACTTTACCAATTTCTTGGCCTCAGGATTCCCTATTTTCTTGTGCATTTTACTTAGGAATTAGGCCCGTATTAACAAGGAAATTCCCCAATAATGATTGTGCAATACATAAATGCTCTTCTTCTGACTCCATGCACCACATGTACAATTTTCAAATTATACAATTGATAGTACACGTCCCTTTAACTCCAATGTCAACTGGGACTTCCTCATGCATGAGTTATTTTTGAGTGAATTATCAATTATCTGATTGATCTCTACATGTGAAATAAATCCAATTTAATTCCCTTGACCTCTCACTAGTTCCTCCATCAGTTAGAACTAGTTAAACTAATCTTAACTCAAATAAATTAAGTTAATTAATTACAACTCAAAATAAACTCAACCAGGTCTCCTAAAAACTAGGAGACACTATACATGCCTCTAGTTTGACCGTAAACTCAAATTAACTGAACCAACTAAATCTTCCTAACTTTTTAAACTCATACGAGCTTCCATGTGATGCGGAATTACAATTTACTTCTAATTCAATTAAGGGAAAATTTAATTAGAAGCCTCTTCTTCTTGCCATTTTCAATATTTCTTGTTGCAAATTTTTGCACTCCCTCTCAACAAGAAAGGAATTTATCTATATCATGATATGCATGCAACACTTATCTCTAGTGTTGTTTCTACTGCAACTTCTGAAACTGAAAAGCATCCAAAATTTATCAACTGTGATTAGTATGATGGATCTGTCACCAGAGTCTCTGACACTACTAGCTACTACACTGTCTAATAAAAACTCTGCACCGTTGTTGACTCTTCATTGTGCGATCTACACTGCTTCCAACTCTACTCTGTGCTCCCCAATATTTGATTGTTCATAGTCTCTGCATCTATCACTCTGACATCTAACTGCATCAACCATCACTGATCCATCCTTCTATTGTGTACTATGGGCCCCCATAGCAAGGTAATTATCCATGAGACAAGACATCTCAATGGACCCTGCCCAAATTTCTAGACTCTTGGGACTATTACTTCACATCTCCCCACCTCTCACCTGGAGGTATGGCTTCATGTGCTCCTTCTACCCACTTGGTTCAAAATTCCCCCCTATTGGAGGTCTTTGATTGAGTGGATACCTCCACTCGGTCTCCTCTCTTCTTCTCTAATTAAGGCTTCTCCACAACTTTCAGAGGCTTCTTCTGAGGTTGCATGTTAAGAGGTAATTCATGCTCCCTCTCAACCACCAAGTCTCTACCCTTTTCCTTTCTCCTCAAATATTTGATTGCATCTTCAACCTCAAGAGCATACAGGTTCTTAAATCACACACTGATCTAATTCACCTGTCCCATGGCGATGTGTCTAAAGAAAACATTTCCTTTGCTAAATATCACATCGTAGCCATGGTCTTCCAATACTGCTACAGACACAATATTATTCTTTAGTCCTTGAACAAACAATACATCTATGAGTCTAAGAGGGGAGCCAGACTCCCTCTGAAAGGTAACAATACCGATGTCGGTTGCGTTCTACCTCCCATCACCTTCAAACTCTATGTTTTTCTTGAGGTCCTTCTTGTCCAAGTCACTGAAGAGATCTTTATTCCCCATATTTTCGACATTTATTTGGAAAATCAACCTATAATCAGAACATCATTCAAGTTATTAATAGCATTTACTCTGAATAATTGTATAATGCTCACTGGTTCTAAACAAAATAATAAGACACAGAGGGATCCACAACTAGTATCCGTTCTAGCACATTGAATCAATGTGCACAAGAGGGGTATGTGTGGGAGAAATTTTATCCCCTCATGTCCACGCCGACACACAAATTCCCCATCCACACACTTCTTCTATAGAGTGTGAAACATCAATTTTCACATTATTTCACACATATTTTCCCATTTCATGGCAAGATTTTGGTGAAATGTTACATAAACTCAATCAAATTCTTGCGTCATGGACTAGTGCACATTACAAAAATGATTAAGGCTTAATCCTACGATTAACCAAAGCTCCGCTACCCATAACTATAAGTATTTTTGCATTTATTTGGTGAATCCACGTGCAATCAGGACGTTGTTCAAGTGCTTAATAACATTTACTCTGATAACTTGCTTCGTTATGTTTTACTTTGACTAGATTTGTGTCCAATATTTACATTTTTATTTTGATGTTTCTTTCGCACACATTTCCACTTTCACACATATGTAGGCATTTCCTTCACCATATACTTGTTCCATACATTTCTACTTTTCACATTGCTTCTTTCCCATATGCTCTAGTTCAGACGATTACTTTCTGGCATGTCTTATTTTTCATGTTGTGGTACTCAATGCTATCAACTATTTCAACACTACCTGTTGTCATTACAATGATTTCATGGCATAATATTAATCATTGTTTAATGGTTTTTTAAATTTTAAAATTGGGCTTGGAACTTCATGATTTTCATCCATATGCTATGTTTATTTTTGCTTGTTTTAAAATGCATGGAGTTTACGAATTTTTTTTTTATTAGGTTTTCAAATAATATAATTGGTGAAACTAAATTCATAATTGTAAAACCAACTTTAGATTGACATTTTAGAACTAATTTCATAACTAGACTCTGTAGGGTAGACAACTTTTAAATTTTAGTATACCGAATAACAAAGCATATTCTACATCTCCACATGCATTCCCATTCAACAGATTTATTCCACACATTGCAAGACGTCATTTTTAAATAGGAGCTACATGACTACTTTAATTTTCTATTGGTTCACGTTAGGCTAAAACTTGCATTTTAAAACTAATTTCAGTTTTTTAAATTTTTAAATTTTAATATAGCTTTTAAATTTTTAGTGTGTAGAATAAAGGATGTGTAGAAGAGGCATGTGTGTGGGAGAACATCTATTCCCCCAATTATGCACCTCCTCATACATTCCCCCTCTACAAACGTCTTTTGCACACTACAAAAGTTCAATTTTCACATTTTTTTATATACATATTTTCATGTTCTGCAGCAATGTTTTGGCGAAATGTCACATAAATTCAACTAGCCTCTCATGGCACAGATCACCACATATTAAAAAATAAATTAAGGCTTAATCCTATGATTAAAAAAAATCTCTCTTGTGTTAGCCACCTATAAAATTTGTTATACCAAAAGGTGGCTAAAACTTTTTTGAGCCTTCAAGGAACAAGTTTTATTGCTAAAAAGTGTTGGCTCTTGAAGACTCTTGAAGGCCTCCTGCCTCTGTCCTAATTTCCTCTGTTGTGCATTTTCCCATTCAGAAACCCTGCTAAATTCCCAAGAAAGAATGCTGCTGCAAAAACCATTTTCCCCTTCCTCCTCCTCCAAAACTAACCTCATCTTTTTATTCCTCTATTTCCCATGAAAATCCCCTAATTTCATGTTTCTCCCCTTTTCCACTTCATAAAAACCCTTGATAAGGTTCTAAGACCCCTTCTTAGCCTTATTGGAATCCTCGAATTCCTTCAAAAATCCTTGAAAAACCATTAAAAAGCATATCTTTTATGTATTGGACTTAAGCCCCCTTGGGCTAAGTCTTTAACCCTTTTTCTTCCATATGCCCACACCCTGGAACCACTTGCAAACAGGTTAAGGTGCTTATCGCATCGCAAATCGCAAATATCCAAATTGCGTTTTCATTTTAAAGGGCTCATCACAAAAATCTGCGATGCGATGCATCGCAAAACCTACCGATTGCAAAATCACAAGTTCTATGGTGAAAGCTCTGATTACTCATCGCAAATATTTGCGATGCGATCAATCCGATCGCAAATCCGCCCATCACATTTTCCTCCGATCGTACTATCCGCCCTCCGTACTAAACCTTGTAATTTTTCATTACCGATCCACTTTTTCCTTTGTAAAGTCGAAAAACACACTTTTCTAAAGTTTTGGTCTAAAAACCAAAATCACGTGTAAATATTTTAATGGGTTGATTGAAAAGCCCCTCCACATTAAAACCCCGGGCATATTTTATTCATAAGGACCAAAGGCCCCCGCAATTGGGCGCTAAAACCTTTTTATATTTGTTTTTTCCGCCCTGCCCTTCCAAAACCTCTGATTTTATTAAAAACTTTGGGTTTAATGTGTTATGAAGTCCATAAGTTGATTGCCCAAAAACAACGTTGTATCTATCGCACCGCCTTTTGGCAAAGGCGGTTTTTTCCCGATAGCCAGCGAATCCATACATCGCTCGACACGTGGCTTGGCCACTGTTCACCAAACCGTTGTTCATCGCGCGCTAAAGTTTGGACCAGGATGCCCAGCGATATCACTGTCCACTGTCTGATCCAAAGCAGGCCACCCGACGGCTATCGTTCGCCAAAGACGCTCGTTGTTTAAACGGGCTATGGCGCGACATTTAATCAATCTCCACCGTCGATCTCTGCAAATCGACGGTCCACAATTCATCACCCGACTCCTCTGTTTGACTTTCCAACTTCCGCTCTCGACCGTCAATCTATGCGCAATCGACGGCTCAGATTTAATCTCCGTTCCTCCCATAATACGATCTCTCTTGATCAATCCCAACCGTTGGATGATGCCATCCAACGGCCACGCTCCTCCACACGCCTTCCGATGCAGTAAAACCTATATACGCAGGATTTTCTTATATTTGTTCGTGTTTTGTAGGGTTTAATGATATTTTCGTTATATTCGAAGAAAATTCGAAAGAAGAGGGTGACGACCTTCCTGCTTTCGACTTATCATAGGAAATCACTTGCAGTGTGTTAATTTCATGTCTCGTCAATGATCCGTAAGGCATTGATGCCACATCGTCTCTGCGTAACCCTGTACTCCAGCGAAACACCATGGATAGGGCACAGTTAAAGAGTATCAGTGTCGAAGACCTCAATATATCAGAACAGAGGAATAGAGACAATTTTTACGGGGATTATGGCCAAGACGGTTATCAAAAGCCTAATCCCCGATTAAAAACAAAGTTAAAGAAGAAAGCATTAAGGATTATCGACAAGAAACCCTCCACCACCACAAATTGAGGCGAATTGATTCCTTAGCTACCATAAAGGCCACCTGTGCCTCAAAGCATTCAACACAGAGGCCGGAGTTATTACTCAGGATCAGATATCTGCCTCGCAACCACCATAGAGTTACTTCTGCAAGGAAAGCCTAGTGCAAAAATATCTGCAGAGTTACTCCAAGCATTACACAGAGCCTCAAAGTCAAATAAAGCTCCCGTCGAGCTTAATTCATAATTGTAAAACAGTTAATACAGTGTTCCACCTGTAAACTTCTTCATCGAGCCCCTCAAAAGGCCAAGAAGTCTTGAATCTATATTAATTGTCCTGGGAGATCTTTTATCAGATCTTACCTCCTCATTCTTCTATAAATACTTGTGTAGAAGATGAGAATTTGTTGGTTGCAGAACTTTGAAATACATTTGAGCTGAAACTTCTAATTGTAAATAGTATTCACTGGCCCTTGGAGCTCTGTTTGTAATAGATAAGTTAGGCTGAGAAGTGAAGATGATTGCTGAACGGAAACATTAGAATTAAAGTTGTAACTGGTTTGGAGCATCAATACAAGCTGATTTATGGGATCCTCGTCTATGTTGACGGTGATGTTTTTCTCATTGTGAACTTGTCATTTTAGTTCTGTTTTCATTATGTTTCATATTCTCTTATAAAGAACAGCGTGCATGAAATTAGGACCTATTGTATATCAGTAACCTTCTTTGACTGAAAATATTTATCTAAATGTTTTCTTCAATCTGTGTTATTTAGGAATGATTCAATTCTGTTTAAGCTTAATAATGTTGGCGTTCCCTCATCTTATTGCCTTAGCCGAATATTATTCTTAAATGTTATGTTCATCACTAGTTAAGTAGAGATTTACTATGGAAGATATGGTATGCCCTGGTCCTAGTTTTATCCCCAAAGACTGTCTAAATGTTTCCCTTGGAATGTATTGAAAGCTGGTTGGTTTGAAAGTACCTATCAGATCTTAGGCCTTCCTTTGTTATCATTTGTGTTTCCTCTGTTTTTTAATGTTTTTCTATTAAAATTTTATCAAAAGCAAGCTAGTTTAGAAGTACTTACTTGATCTTAGATTTCTTTTATGTCTTTCTTAAGTGTATGTCAAAGCTGGCTAGTTTAAAAGTATTTACCAGATCTTAGGCTGCTCTTTGTTCTGCATCTGTTACATTTCCCCTCTTTTTGTATCATTTCATTCCATAAATCAAACTTTAAAGATATCCTTAGACATAGATGTCTTGCCCCATGGACCACTCTTGTTTCTTGCTGTTTCAATTAAATCCTATTATGACTCCATAGCCCAATGGACTAAAAACCAGCATTATATCTATCTTTTAGCCAAAGCTGCTCTGTCCACTTGCAACTTCTCACCTTTGAAACTTTCTGCATTTAGGACTTCCCCTCAAACAATAATCATGCTCAACCATCCAAAAAACAAACAAAACCCTTGATCTTAATAACTAGCCTAATATCATAACCCCAAACTTCAAAGACAAATCCATCTTTGCACTTATTGGAGAGAACCCTCTCTAGATTCAGGAGGGCTAGATCCTAGAATCCCAAAGTTGGTTGAAACGATGTTGTTTCCGTGATCAGACTTTGCCAATCTTGCTGATTACGGATTCCTAACATCTTGTAGGTAAATATAATTATTTTTGGCATTTATTCCACAAATCAACCTGTAATCAAAACATCGTTCGAGTGCTGATATACCTCCAAGGTTTTTTCGCGCTCTGCAACTTGACTGATCGCGTTTTGTGGATCTGGTTGCTCGGCTCGGATTGCTGGGCTGCCGGAGAGGCGCTCAGGCCCGGCCCTGGTGCATTCTTTCCCCTTCTCGGTTCTCTTCTGCAGGTTTCGTTCGCTCTTCTGTCTGCAGCTGTTCTGTCCGTGGGTTTATTTGCCTCATTGTGCAGTGTCCGTGGATGGCCTCCCCTGTGTGACTGTCTCTGCGTCCCCAGCAAGGTCTGATCTGGGTGATTGTTCTCCATGGAGGCCAATGGGGAGTCTGTCTCCCCTCCTTTGCCACCAGAGGTGCTGGCATTCAAATCCTTAGTAGCATCTGGACCAAAGAGACCTCCCTCTGAGTCTCTGAAGAAGTTTGTGAAGAAGATGGATTCAATCCCAACAGTAGCTCTCCCCGAAGAAGATACATGCAGAGCTGCCCTGAATCTGGCGGAAAGAGGCCTCATAGGCTAGTTCACGGGCCTCTGGCCTTCGCCAAAATCGGTTGAGGAATGGACTCAAAGAAACTGGAAACCTCTCATTAAAGAGGGAGTCAAAAGCTATTTCGTGGGTAAGGGCTACTTTGTTTTTGTCTTTGAAAACCCAGATGATAAAGGATTAATTTTCAGAAATGGACCTTATTTCATGGGCCCTCAGGGCTTATACCTAAACAAATGGTCCCCGGACTTCGACCCAACTCAGGACGTTCCTTCGGCTGTCCCGGTTTGGGTTCGGCTTCCCCACCTGCCTCTCCACTGCTGGAATCACAAAACCCTGCAGATCATAGGAAATGCGTTGGGAAAATACATAGATCAAGCTGCTAGGAAGGATCAGTATTCATGTGCGCGCATCTGTGTTGAAGTGGATCTGGAAGAAGGGTTACCAGAAGCAATTAAACTTACTGTAGCTGGGTGGACATATGTGCAAGAGTTGGATTATGAGCAGCTGCCTTTTAAATGCAGACACTTCCATGGCCACGGTCACTTTGCAAAACACTGCAAGAAGAAGGCGGAGGAACAAGGTGACAAACAAAATGGGGACCAATGGATCTTAGTGCAGAAAAACGCAAACTCAAAAAAAGGCACAGGAAAAGGAAATAAGAATGGAGAAACCAGCAGACCCAAAATAAATCAAGAAGAGGAAGCAAATCCAAATGGTATAGAAAGCGAACAGCAGATCCATCAAGTTAACTCAACGCAGGAGAATG
The DNA here is from genome assembly GCA_034641835.2 of Pinus albicaulis. Lineage (NCBI taxonomy): Eukaryota > Viridiplantae > Streptophyta > Pinopsida > Pinales > Pinaceae > Pinus > Pinus albicaulis. Next base: position 2,385,248 of record MU968363.1, on the reverse strand, counting down.
AGGAGCAAGAAGAAACTACACCTCCAAACAAAGAGGGAGCGGAAGCCATCCAGAGAGAACCAAACCAAGATAGTCCAACAAACCTATCATATGCGGATATAGCCAGGAAAAAACCGATGGAGAGCTCGGACACATCGGAGGACGAAACCTTCGAGCGTCAAGCAAAAAAAGCAGGAAGGAAATCCAGAAAGGAAAAGAGGGAGGAGGAGGCAGAAAGGCTCAAAATACAAGGAAGCCAGCCTACAATAGAAATGTCTATTGGGCGAAACACCAGACCAAGGCCCTCCAAGGGAGGCCACATCCAACAAATCAATAAATAATGAAGCTAGTCTCTTGGAACTGTAGAGGACTGGGGAATCCCTCCAAAATTGAGGCTGTAAAAGACCTTTTGAAAGCTGAACCCTCAGAAATACTCATGCTCCAAGAGACAAAAATAGAAGGGCAAGCCCTTCTAGAGACCAGCAGATTAAAGTGGCATAAAAAAGCAGGAAAAGCAGTTAGTGCAAGGGGCACCTCCGGGGGCCTGGCTACTCTTTGGAACGAAGACCAATTACAGCTGATCAACTCTCATGAAACCCAGCACTGGATCTGCACAGAATTGAAACACAAAGCAAGTAAGTTATCTATCACCCTTTTTAATCTTTATGTACCAGTCTCTTACACTGAAAAAAGAGAGTGCTGGAGCAGCCTCTCTGATTTTTTAGAAGCAACTTCTCCCAGCAATATTATTATAGCAGGTGATCTAAACATAGTATTGAAAGCAAAAGAGAAGAGGGGGGGAATTAGTAGCAGAGACCCCTTGCGGCCAATGGTAGAGGAGCTCTCTCAGACCTGGGATCTGATGGACTTTAACCCAGCTCGTGGCATTTATACCTGGTCCAATAACCGGACAGGATTGGAACACATTTCAGCAAGACTAGATCGCTTTCTGGTGCAAAGTTCCATTATGATGAACAATAAAATCATCATCACAAAAATTTTGCCAAAACTTACCTCTGACCATAAACCAATACAGCTCCTAATTGAAGAAGAAGAAGATCTTGGACCGATACCTTTCCGATTCAGCCCTCACTGGATCGAGAGAGATGGCTTCTTAGATACTGTGAAAAAAGCTTGGTCCAAACCTATCTCCGGATCCACAAGCTATGTTTGGGAGCAGAAGTTGAAAGAGACAAAATATGCCTTGAAAGAATGGATCAAAAAGCCAACATATACTCCTCCTGAACAAAGAAAAGAGGCAGTTCACACATTGCGAGACCTGCAAAATGACATGGAAGCCAAAGATATTACAACTGATTTGTTGGAAACAGAAATTCAAGTTCAACGAACAGCATATCAATCCTTTCGAAGGGAAGAAGAATATTGGAGAATCAAGTCTAGAAGTCTGTGGTTGAAGGCTGGGGATCGGAATACACCTTTCTTCCACAGGCAATACAGAGCAAGACTGTCAAGAAATCATATATCAGAAATCAAAACAGCAGATGGACAAGTTTGCAAAGGGTTTAAACAAGTCAAAGCAGCAGCTGAAGCTTATTACAAAAGTCTTTACAATGCAGATGTTCAGAGCAATGAGGAGGAATCTGGGGATTTTCTTTCAAATATTCCTAATCTCATCAGCCCAGAAGAAAATGCAAATCTCTGCAGACCCACAACGGAGGAGGAAATCATAAATGTAATATGGGCCATGGAGCCGGACAAGGCACCGGGACCTGATGGATTCACAATCCACTTCTTTCAAGCTTGCTGGCATATAATAAAGGTGGACCTGCAGAAAATGATAAGAGGATGTATGGCAAAAGCAAAGATCGGTGGAGGAACCAACTCAACTTACTTAGCACTAATACCCAAAGACTCTAATCCTGAAAATTTCTCTAGATACAGGCCTATTTCGTTGTGTAATGCATCGTACAAAATTCTGGCTAAGTTGCTAGCAAACAGAATTAAACCACTGTTAAAAAGGGTGATCTCTTGCTCTCAAAGTGGATTTGTGGAAGGTAGGCAAATCCTGGATAATGTAATCCAGGTTCAGGAAACAATACACTTCAGCAGACAGAGGAAAGAGAAAGGAATGGTGATTAAATTAGACATGGCAAATGCGTTTGATAGAGTGAATCGATCTTACCTCAGTAAAGTACTTCTGTCCTTTGGCTTCTCGCCCGACTTTGTTCAACTTATCAAAGCCTGCATTGACAGCCCATGGATTGCACCACTAGTCAACGGCCGCCCAACATCCTTCTTCCAAGCCAAGAGAGGCATTAGGCAGGGATGCCCTCTCTCACCCTACCTGTACATTCTAATGGCGGACTCTTTAAGCCGAAAGCTAAATGCTGAGAAAGCTGCTGGTAGCATTCCAGGTCTCAAATCATCAACAGATGCAGACTCTTCGAATCATGCACTGTTTGCTGATGACTCTCTCCTCTTAGGAGGAGCTTCCACAAGAATCGCTCGGGCATTTGACACCGTCATCAGAAGTTATTGTAGAGTATCTGTAGCTGCTGTGAATGAAAGCAAGAGTGAAGTGTATAGCTGGAATATTGCACAACAAGAACTTGAAGCCATAACTACACTTCTTGGGTTTAAAGGACAAGCAATCTGGGACAGATTCAAGTATCTTGGCCTACCCATTAACTCAGGAATCAACAAAAGAGATTTATGGAGTGATATAGTTTCGAAAATCAAAAGCAAGATTGCTGCATGGGGGGGTTACTGGTTGACCAAGGGAGGCAAAGTAATACTGATCAAATCAGTGCTGTCAGCGCTTCCCATATACCAGGCTTCTTTCCTTTTGGCGCCCAGAAACGTAATGGAGCAGATCTCCAAACTTCTTAGACAATTTCTGTGGCAAGGAGGCAAAGGCAACGAAAATAAAATGCACCTGGTGAGCTGGGACGTTGTCAAAAGGCCAAAGGATGAAGGGGGATTGCAAATAAGGGATCCCCTGCTGGTAAACTTTGCCTTAGGAGGAAAAATCTTGTGGAATCTTCTTCATGACCCCTCTCATCCTGTAAGCAGAACGCTGAGGTTAAAGTATGGGGTAAATAACGAGCTCAGCAATATTTCAAGCAGAACCTCAAATAAGAGCACGCAAGTCTGGAGCCTTTGCTGCAAGAGCAGCAATCAATTCTTAAAACAGGTTTATAGAATACCAGGTAGCGGAAAACGCATACACCTGTGGAAAGATCGTATTATGGGAAACGCCCCACTTGAAGAAAACAGAAATATATCAGAGATTAAAGAATGGATGGAGCGTGCAGGTGTTAAACGCCTATTCGAGTTAGCAAAGTGGAATCAGCGTGGGGAATGGGAGGGCTGGGACTTTCATGGAGTCCCAGATCGTTTGATCCATCAGCAAGCACAGCTCGAAGACCTTTTGGAGGACGCTGCACCGGTTCATAAGGCCGCAAGAGACTGTTGGGGTTGGGGCCCAACAGGTATATATTCCACAGCGCTCGGATATAAAGTAATGCAGGGAAATCGAAACAGTAACCACACTGCAGACATCTGGAAAACCGTTTGGGACTCATTTGCCACACCTAAAGTGAATTTTTTTATCTGGACTGTGATCCATAATAAAATTCTCACAGGAGATAATTTGGAGAAAAGAAACATTGCGGGGCCTCACAGGTGTGCGATGTGTAACAACAGCTCAGAAACAGTCCAGCACATGTTCATAGGTTGCAGCGTGGCAAAGGATGTCTGGAGGCTCATCCTAATGGATTTGCAGATCACTGTCCCAATCTTTAACACAGCAGCCGAACTCTTTGCCTCTTGGAGGAAGCTTTATCCCCATCATATCCCCCAAAAATATTTTTGGAGTAGAATCTGGACAGCATTACCTAAATATGTCTGTTGGCAGATTTGGCTGACACGAAATCATCTGATCTTCAATGAGGAGAGGCATTCCCCGATGAAAATAGCTGCAAAAGCCAAAGCCTTCCTGATGGAAGTGGCCAAACAGCAGTACATAAAAGAAGACACTACTCTGCTGCAAGAAGAAAAGATATGGTTAGGGGAGCTTGTGCCTTGCCCGGGCAGAAACCCCCCTACTCCTCAAAGTGGAAAGCCGGGATGGCGCTTAAGAGAGGAAGAGGAAATTTTTCAAAGTTGGTGGAGATCACAAAACATACACACTATCTTCTTCGATGGGGCGTCAAAAGGGAACCCTGGGGTAGCTGGAGCGGGGGGAGTCATATATACAACTGATGGACTTTCCAAAGATTTCTTCTACTGGGGGTTAGGTAAGAAGACCAACAACCAAGCTGAGCTCTTCGGGCTTCTCAAAGCCTGTCAGATAGCTAGAGACAAAGGTGTTCAAAAACTACAAGTCTTTGGAGATTCAGAGCTTATAATAAAAAATTTAAACAAGGGAGTCTGATTCAACAACCCTAGCCTCAACAATATTGCGGATAGACTGAAAAGAGTGCTCCAAGATTTTGACAGCTGCAAATTTTACCACATCCTCAGAAAATTAAACAGTGAAGCGGACCAAATGGCAAATAAAGGCAGTGAACTCATGAAAGGGCTAATTTTTGTTAACAATGACAGCTATATACAAATGCCCTGAAATCTGTAATAGAGGAAATAGGCAGAATCTAGAAATCTGCATTGTACACGGGGTTAGATTGGAAAAGACCCCACAATATTTCAGATAAATAAAAAAAATCTATAACCGTTTTAGTTATAAAAAAAAAAAAAAAACATCGTTCGAGTGCTTAATAACATTTACTCTGAAGCATTGTATAATTCTCACTGGTTCTAAACAAACCAAGAAGATGCAGAGGGCTTCGTAGCTAGTATCCATTGTAGCACATTGAAATGGTGTGCACAATACGGGTATGTGTGGGAGAACTTTTATTCCCCCACATCTACACCTCCACATAGATTCCCCCTCCACACACTTCTTCTACACACTCCAAAACATCAATTTTCACATTATTTGGCACACATATTTTCCTGTTTCGTGGAAATGTTTTGGCTAAATTTCACATAAACTCAATCAACTTCCCGTGTTGTGGACCATCGCATACTAAAAAATCAATTGATATTTAATCCTAAGATTGACCAAATCTCTGGTGCCTATAAATGTAAGTCTTTTCGGCATTTATTCGAAGAATCGATGCATAATCAAGATATTGTTCGAGTGCTTAATAGCATTTACTATGGTAATTGGCTTTGTTACTAGCTAATGTTTTACTTTGACTAGATTTGTGTCCAATTTTTACATGTTTTTTTTATGTTTCTTTTGCACACATTCCCACTTCCGCACATTCGTAGGGATTTCCTTCTTCATATACTTGTTCCATACATTTCTACTTTTCACATTGCTTCTTTCCCATACACTCTACTTTGGGCGATTTTTTTCTGGAATTTGTCTTTTTCCCGCATGTTGTGGTACTCAGTGCTACCAATTGCTTCTATGCTACTTGCTGTTATTACAATGATTTTGTGGCATGATTTTAATCATTGTTTAATGGCTTTTTACAATTTAAAAATTGGGCTTGGAACTTCATGCTTTTCATCCATATTTTATGTTTCTTTTTGCATGCATTAAAATGCATGGAGTTTACCAACAAAATTTGTGGCTAGGCTTTCAATTCCTATAATTGGTAGAACTAAATTCATAATTGTAAAACTAATTTTAGATTGGCATTTTAGAGTTAATTTCATAACTTGACTCCATAGGGTAAACAATTTTTAAATTTTTAAAATGCAGAATGATGGAGCACATTCCACATCTCCACATGAATTCCCCTTCAAAAATGTTGATGGCCAAAATTGACCATGATCAACATTGGGGATATCACCCAGTCAGGGCCCAAACTAGGCCCTTATCCGTTTGGAATGGTGATTCCCATTGGTTAAAATGAGTCTAGTTACCCATTTTATAAAACTAATCTAAACTAAATGTTAATCTAAATCTAGCTAATCTAAAATCTAAAATAACTCTAAAATTATCCTATGTCTGCTAATGTATGATGTTGCTTGTGGTCACAAGCAGAAAAAAAGAAGGAATTACCTACTTGCAGTTGCTTGAACAAGGTAAACCTTTGAGTTAGCTAAAATGAGGGATCAACAAAGCCACATAGATGTTTGCTCCTACAAAATGAGACTTTCAAAAATGTATTTAATTAAACTAAATAAAAAATAAATCTACCTTCATGTGCAAACAACAAAAATAAATCTAATCTATCTCGATTAGGAAAATTTATAGATATTGTCCCAAACAAGAGCAAAGATAAAAGGAAGTGGACCAAAATTGAACCTAAGATTAGGATGAGCTAACAGATCAAATAAATAGTTCATATGATCTATAGATAAAAAGATAGATGTGCATATATGAATATCTCCATAAATAGTTATGAAGATTCAAATGAACACATACTTAAATTCAATTATGAATGAATTCAAAATCAACAGTACAATTGCATTAAGTAAATAGTTCTCATAATGAAATCGTAATTAAAACAAAGAGAAATGTGTCATCAAACTGCCAAATATTTATCAATGATAACATGCATATCGATCTCAATTCATTGCTTAATTTTGATATCAATCACTTCCACCATGAAAATATAGTTTTCCAATGATTTAAATAAGCAATACAATTCAATGGAATTTACAGTAGTACAAAACCCACAAATTAAACACTTATATGGATCAAAAATTGAATCAAAATAAAGGCAATGAGTCAATCATTAACTCTGACAATAATGTACAAAATTTGCAGATATGATCTAAAGCATTCAAAGTACATAAAATCTCAAGCAATTTCATGATAGCATGAAATTCTTGAATCTATAATACGTCTCTTTAGATTTGGTCCATAATCTTCAATTTCTTCCAAGGATATAAGTCCTACAATAGTGTAAAGACCTTCGACTCTTCAAAAATTGGAAACCTTCAAAGTGTGTGAGGATGTGCCTACTACTTTTTCTTAGGAAGCTTTCCATAAATTATTGGATACCTAAATTTTTTTCTTTGAGGGGTACATCTTCTTGCCTTTCTTTGTAACTTTTTTTTCCTAGCTTCTTTGGCATCCCATCTTCTTCCATTTTTATTTGTCTAATTGTTGGGATTTTTTCTTGTGATTACCCATATTAGTTGTGATTAGGATTTCTTAGGTTGGATCTCATTGAATAAATGAGAAGAGGGAGAGACAAGAGTTTCTAGTTATGGCATTATGGCTAATGTGTTAGCCTATATGTCAACTTGGATCTTGTTCTTGTCACATTTTGTCATCATGGTTTTGTCACACTATGATACTCTTGTCAGACTATAACAATGTTGGTAAGTATGCATAATTGATGTGCCTAGCTAGGTCATGGATGCATGATGATTCTTCATGATTGCAAAGGAGTCACAGGAGTCTTGATGATTGCATAGTAGGTGCAAAAGGTTGCACAAGGTTTGGAGTAGTTGTAGGAGGATGGAAAAGGTTTTTCTGGGCAGATAACTGAGGAGACACAAATGACTGATTGAAGAAGGTTTACTGAGGTTGTTGAGGTTTTATTGAAGCCTTTTCAAGGCTTGACATGACCCACAAGTGTTGAATAAGGCATGCTAGAATTTGGAAGAAATTTGAGTGAATCTTTGACTAACGTTTAACTGAGTTTTAGGCTTGGAAGACATAGTAACATAGGTTTCCAATGTAAAGGAAGTGTTATAGCCTAAGGTAATGTAGGTTTCATGTTCAAGAGGAGCGTTATAACAACCTTCCCAAAAGGAGAGGGAGCGTTACTGCTTGTAAGTGTAGAAAAATAAAAACCTCCGATGAAACCATGGAATTGCCTAAGGTATTCTTGTGTGTGTTAGCCCCCCTATAAAATTCTTGACAAGCAAGCTGGGGGCTGTATATTTCTGGAGACCTTCAAGGAATGCATCTCCCCTAAAGACACATCATCCTTGAGGTCTCTCTGTGCTTTGCCTTATACAAATCCCCTCTGCTGGTTCCTCTCCCTAAGACCTGCGTTACCCCTTGCACCCTTGCAAATGTCCCTTTTTCCCATTTCCTCTTTCTGTCAAAGTGTTTTTGTTCCCCTCTATTTCCCCCCTATCAACCCTATAATTTCCAAAATATTCCCCTTTACATTATTCCCTTACTCTTTGTCGACCTTAATTCCCATTTACCCCTCTATCGTTACCTCCCCTTGGTGTAAAAACGCACTAAAATGAGTTAAAACCCACTTTCCGACCTTGTAATAGGGCCTAGCCCCTTTCCGCTAAACCTTAACCACTTCCCCACGTAACCCTTTCCTAGAAACCAAGCGCTAAAAGCTTTAGGGGCTGATCGCATGATCGCATAATCGCAAAAGCGCATGTTTATGTGAAACGTTCCAATTTTCCATCGCAAGTATTTGCAATGCGATGGAATATGTCGCAAATATTTGCGATGCGATCGGTCGCGTCATCGCACTTTTTGCCCATCGCAGTTTCCCCCGATCGCATTTTCCCTCTGTCGCAAGTTCTCGCATCGCAACTCCGCCTGATCGCATCTATCGCACATTGCATTCTCGCGCGTTATGATCGTTAGATCCATCGCAAATATTTGCGATGCGATCGCAGATCGCTCCATCGCATTCTTCCTCTCCATCGCAATATCGCAAGCGCAGTTTTTGTTTGTGCCGCTTTCCGCCATCGCACTTTCTCCATTTGCGATTTTGCGATCAGACCCCCGGGTCCCACATCCACGGCTCCCCCTCATTGCATTTTGTTCATTCCCTTTGTATTTCCTCCGTTAGTCAAACTTTCGTATTTGCATTAAAGTTAATGTTTTTGTACATTCCGCCCCATTTCATATATTGTCCAACTTTTTGGTCTCCACCGTTGATCAACGCCCCCTCTCCATGATCCGACGGCTGTTATTCACTCCGGGGCACGCTCCAAGTCTTCCCCGCCACACTGCTCAAAACCACCGGTTCATTCTGCACTGCTCATCCGCAGATGGTGGTTTTCTCCGGAGGCCTAGCGATTCCATTCAGCCATTGACACCTGTCCTCCTGTACGATTTCAAAAAACTGTTGTCCCCACCCGTTAACTCTATTTTCCGCGCATTAACAATCGGACACGGATGCCCAGCGGAATTGTCGTAGACCGTCTGATCTAGAGGTGTTCATCCGACGGCTCTCAATCATCGGAGATGCATGGTGTTTAATAAAGTCGCATACGCGATAGTCCGTGTCCTGGCCCTCTTTCCGTCGTCTTCCGTCGTTGATCTGCCATGATCGACGGTCAAGATTGGTCCGCTTGTTGATTGACTTTTCCACTGTCCTCGGGTCCTGCCACGTCATCCCACGTGTTCCCTCCGTACTTTCTCCTATTCCCTTATGTATATTGGGTTCTTTTCTTGTTTTGTAATTTTTTTCATCCGTTTTAGCTATGTGTTCCATTAACCACCTACCAGAGCGAGTGTTCACCGTTTCCTTTGCAATTTCTTCCGCCATGTCACCAAATGCGTCCATTTCCTCCGTCCGCCTCATCTGCCACCCCGTCCATGAGTTTCTTCGCAGGTTTCGTGTTTCACAAAGTTTTCAGAGGCAGAGAACCACCATGATGCATATGTACCATTCCAATGGCGGGCTGCACAGACAGGGAACTTATATGGGGTCTGGTACGCCATCAAAATGTCAAAGAAGGTGGCGGAGGCATTAATTTCATCAGAGTACAGGTTTTAAAGATCCGCAACCCTATCCGGGCGCCATTAAAACCCAGATCTTGCAAAATCAAGGCATTCATGCAGCAGTTCAAGGGGCAGAGCACCATTTTGAAAGCCCCAAAGGTCAATCATAAGTTTAATGCGCAAGAGATCGTATTATCGGGGTTTCTACAGCAGCAGAAGGTTTTCTTCATCAGATGGACAAAGTGCCCATGCCGCCTTTATTGCACATCATGCTCTAGAGTTCTTTCCTCCCAGACAGCACTCCTACATGATCAAACACGCATTGATGTTTCAAGTAGGGCAGACCTTACTGTTCATTATTTTATTTTTGTTATAGTGATACTTAGTACTGCAGTCAGAACACATAGGCCATACCAAAGATAAATGCAGAGATTTAAAACAAAATGGGCTCCCGCCCTCATTTCTTTTCTGTGTTTAATGTAACATTCAGTATTCACCTACCACCTCAGGTCGACCTTCTGTGTCTCTTCCACTATAAAACATGGAAAGGAATTATTGTAAAGGTTGTTGATGAGAAATCAGTGGAATGCAAGCAGTGTTTTCCTCTTGAGACAAGTTCTCTATGTATATTGTAAGATAGACTAAGATTAGATGTATTCAGGCTGAATGTTCGAGCTATGGGCTATGATGTACCTGATTGGTGTTGTTTTTAATATGACAAGCATGTTTCTTTGGATCCTGATCTAAAGCAGCTGGTGATGTTTCCTCTTTCTCTGTATTTGTGATTGACTGGCTCTCATTGCATGCTACATTTCATTTCATTTCTGCTGGTAGGCAACAGAAGTATAATATAAGATTCACCCTTGATAGGTGCCTTATGTTTCCTGCTCTCCCTACCTCAATGTTTTCTGCTCATATGTGTATTTGAATGTTGATTTCAAATGATTTAACCAGTGTAGTGGATGTCATTGCTTGCTCTCTGATGTATGAGTTAATGGAATCAGTATTTAGATGTTCTAGTTAGGATTTAGTTGAATGTGTTGAGAACCTGGGAGGTTTAGAATCCTGTATCTGCCTCACTAGGAGCTTACCATCCCAATTAAACCTTTCCAAGATCCCTTGTTTTACCTCTAATTCTGTCCAAGCAGGCCTGGAGTTAAATGACCTCTGGCCCGATCTATAGACAGAGTTGGTTGGTTCTCCTCCTTCGTTTTCAATCCTTTGTGTCCCATTCCAAATATCTCCTTCAAGATCCAAATGCTCTAGATGACTAGCCCAACTGAAAGCTTGCACATTGATTACAAATAAATCCTTTCTTGACTCCATAGCCCAATGGATTTGATGTTCTCTGAGTTATCTGTCTCTGCCTAAGCTTCCTCTTTGCTCATCCTTGTCACATATTGGTCCTTCTTTTCCTAATTCCCTCCAACCAAACACAAACAATCAAACAAACAACCATGAGCCTACAACTAGCCTAAAATCACAACTTAGAGCTTCAAAGTTAAACCTTTGACTACCATAGAGAGATCCCTCTCTGGACCTAGGAGGGCTAGATCCTAAGGTCTGAAAGTGGTTCTATGTTGTCTCATATTTTGGTCTCTGTCAACCTGGCCAAAACATGGGAACCCCAACAGTGTAGAAGACTGAGTTGTAGAAATTTGCTGAATAATGAATATTTATCCACCGAGATTATCCTGATCACATACTAATTTGAATTCATATGCAACACATAATCTCTTCTACAATCAATCATCAATTTGCGGAAATAGAAACAGTCACATGCGCACATAAACACAATATGTAATGGGGAAAGCTTATAGCTGAAAACCCCTCAGCTATTTTGTATATTATATGGAGAGAACATGTAACATTACATGGTACAATAATCCTCACAAGTACTCAGTACTATCTCATGAAGTTACACACAAACTAGCTCAGTTTTGAACAAGTCACAGGTTCAAAACTCATCCACTAATTGTCTGCCTCTATTGCGCAATCAAGGCTGGTCTAATGAGAGATCCAAGGTTCGAATCTCCTTGGCTTGACAGCGCAATCCTCATGGGCAATTTCCTCCAAGTGTGGTGCAAATCTCATGCACAATTAATGTCACAACTGATAGCTATCTCAACCCTTTCATCTACCTCTTTCACTGGTCTCCACTGAACTGTCCATGCACTGTAGTGAACTGATGTGTTCTTGAGTTGAGTAATGAGTTAATAATTAGTGAATTAAATAATATTTAATTCACTCCACACATTACTAGTTGATTAGCTAGTTAAACTAATCACAACTAGTTCAACTAAGTTAAACCGAACACAACTCCACCAACTGTCTCATCAACTCCACCAAACTTCTGCCACTGAAGTCCTAACTAAAGTCAACCATGCATGAGCTCACCAAACCCCTAGGAATAGCGTAATTCCTCTGTCAGATGCATGAGCCACTTCTGTAGCTCGAACTGAAGTGCTCCAAGAGAGTAAACTGAAGTTTAGAGTCCAAATATTATTAAGGGTAAATAATATTTGACTTTTCTATTTTTAGGATAGGCGGTCTAAAAATAGACTTCGACCTAAATGTCTAAAAATAGAGGTCCATCTATTTTTACCAACATGACCAATACTCCAAGAATAACATACTGCAACTCCTGGACCATGCTCCATATGTCTAAAAATAGACATAGTCTAAAAATAGACTTTGCGCCAAAAATAGCCTGCGGGCCCACTTAGTGAAGGCGACTTCATTTCACTAAGCTCCGTCATCTTGTTGCATTTTCAACATGAGTAACGTTTATTTGATCTTGTCAAAGATTACCATCAACAAACCCCTTAGATTTTCTTGTGGTATTGGTGAGGAAAAGAGGCTATAAAAGGATAAGGAAACCGATCAACTATTGTGTGCATTTGATGAGTTGTTTTTTGTGATCTGTTATGAAGCAGGTTTGCACCAAGTTTCAAGGAGGAGACTAAGATCTAACTACTCAATGAGAGATCTGAAGGAAACTTGATTAAAATTCTCCATCGCTTGGTTTTCCTTTAATATGTGAGGTCATTTGTTTGTAGGGGTTAGATACAATTTGAAGGTCTAGTTGAAGGTTCTAACATACTGTTTCACTGTAGATTTGGTTATGTGATTACAAAGATCTTATTGATTTGAGCATAGAGAAAGAACTTGATATATTATTTACAGAGATTAGATGGTTGGTGATGTAATTGCCTAGATCTAATGTACATTAAGGAGATAATGTGAGGCAGTGCTTGATTTTTTATTTGCAAAGTCTAACAAATATTGACCCATGTGTTTCATATCTCAGAAATTTGATTATTTATTTATAACTAAGCCTCATATTGCTTTCATATGTTGCATATACTTTTGAGATTAGTTTAGTGCATTGAGATATGAAGGACTGAAACTAATGTAGGTTTCATTGGCTTTGTTGATTGATTGAGTTGCTTGGTTTTACAAAGACTTATGTTGACCCTTTATGCTAGATCTATTGTTGTCACATATGAGATATATTTGTATGACTAATATTGGATGTTAATAGGCTTGTTACAAGGGTTCATGTATGCTCCTATTTTTGACAAAGAGGTTGAGTGATGAGATCTATATGAAGAGAGCCATTGCTAGAAGAGTGTTGTAGCAAAACTCTATGACTAGCATGATTGTTCTTCAGGGGCTATTTATAGTATTTCAATGATTACATTGAGTTTATGACAGTGTTATGAGTAATTTGTAATATGCAAGTGTATCTGCATAAAAATTGTGTTTTAGAGATTGTATTTGTTGCAAAGGGGGTTTCTTGTAGTTATTTGTTGTTCATGGTTCATGAGCATGGTATGGTAGAGACTTATATGGGTACTGATGGTATGAATTTATGTTGATGTTTTCCATTAACGAATATGAGCCTATTGTAGAGTTCACATCCCAAATCCAAGACCTCGTGATGATGCTATTATGATGTGTCTAAGAGGCATTTCATGTTTGATGTTGTTGGTATTATGCAAAGAAAGGCTTGATAGTGATGTTGCATATTGTCACAAATCTTGTTGAAATGTATTAAGATTGAGAATGGTATCATGATGGTTACATTGAGTTAATTACAGAGATATGGGGGATCTTGTTGTGTCTTATATTCAGTATTGTTGAGAGTTGATTTGTTGGTGATTTTCTAGATGAGTATGGTGATGATAGATGAGTATGAGAGAAGAGTTTGGCTTGGTGTTGTTGAGAAGATGATTTGACTTAGTATTCGACATTGTTGATGAGTTTTGTTTTGAGTTGAGTGTATGGCTTGGTATTTGGCATTTGATGAATTAGAGTTTGATGACATTTATTGCATAAAGTTTGGGTTTGATGATTTATTGATCAGAGATTTATTGCAAAGTGTTTGGGAAGATTTGTTGGTTGATCAATCATTTATCGCAGAAAGGTTTTGGTATTCGGTTATTTAGATTGAGCATATTGTTGTTTGTGGGTCCAGTTTAAAAATTGGATGAAACATGACCTGCAAATTTTGATTTGTGATTGAGTTAGTGGATCTAGTGTGAAAGATTTTGAAACGAGGTCCACAAGGGAACTGAGGGTTGAAGCCTTCAGTGAGCGAGTGGCAGCTTCCTTCCGGTGGTGGCTGGTAAACTTGATCAGGGAGTATTAGCTTCCTTTCAGTCATAGTTGGAGAAAAGAGGAGGTGGTAGCCTCCCACAAGTAGGAGCCTATGCACTGGTAAGAGTCCTCGCCAATGCAAGATGTAAGAATATTTTCTTAATAAAAGAAGAAGGCAGAACAACAACAGTGGTTTTTCCCATTTTGGTTTTCCACCTAAAAATATGGTTTCCCTATGCGTTGCATTCTTGTGGTTTATATGTTCTTATGTTTCATGTTGCTCATGGTTAACTGGATATGCCTAGATCTACAACACATTGAGCTGCTAATGAAATAATGGTTCAGATAAATTTAAAATGAAAGCATAAACTAAGTAAAATTTGATTAGGCATGTAATACTGATTCACACCCTGTCCCTCCCCTATACCCCCCATGAAATATTGATTCACTCCCCACCGCCCCCCTCCCTCCCCCTCCCCTCTCAGTGTTTCTAACAATTAGTTGAGATTTAGAGAAGGGGATGGATGGGATTGTACCTGAGTTAGAGGGATTTTGCGTGGAATATTTGGGGCTGGATTTTAGAGGTGCATGGGTTTTAATAGGAAATTTGGATGGGGCATCTTGAAGATGAGAAGACATTGGCTTGTCCCTTTGAATGATTTCCTATTAGGATTGATTGTAAGACCATAATACTTCCATCATGGAAATAGAGACCATAGGATGTGATTGGGATAAAAACTTGAATACCTTAGCCATATGAATGGATTTTCCAAAATGAGCTGCTAAGTACAAGGGTGTTGAAGATCAAAAAAATTTGAATATTTATATTTTTTTATTAGTTTGCTGTTGCTATGGTACTTGGAAGAAAGCTATTCATAATCTAACTTTTGAATATGGTTGAAATTAATTGTCTAAAGTTAGTTTAATTGTTTTAGAGAAACCTCTCTCCAAGTTTACCCCTACACAGAGGCACAAGAAAACTTACCTACTTTAGCTAGGACCTATTAATGTAAATCCCAAAATTATTTTCTATGAATCCAAAAAAAATCATTATTCCAGCAAAAAAATAAATTACACTAGCTAAATGATCTCCTAAAATTCTTTCTTCCTATTAAAATAAATTCAACGTACCGATATTGTCCAAACACACTGCTAGATACATAACAGAGATATTAAAAAACCTATGTATAAAATTCATTTAGAAAACACAATATCCAAAACAAAAGGATTATTATTACAAGAGTTTGAGACTTGCCAGACTGGTGGATGCGTCCTCTGAATGTGTATGAACAATCGGTTCTTCTCATCAACTGATTTAGGCTCTTTAATACCATGAAGCAATCTGAAGTTGACATTGTTTTGTAATTCCACCTCTGTAGGACATATCGATTACAAGAACCTTAAATCCTTAAATCCTTCTTTTCTGCCCCAACAATTTAGTAACAGACCTAATACACCTTCCAGACATGTATTCAGTAATATTGTTGGTCTGCTGTCATGAAGATAAAACTTCTCCCTTGATCAATCTTTTGGTTTCAGTCACAAGTATTCTTAAATTTATGGATCCATGTATTTACATAAACTGTCCCAACCATTTAACTTGAGGTCGGACTATGAAGCAACAGAGGAAAGGTAAACGTTTGCTATATGTATATAGAAAGCTGGAACATGTGACAGAAAGGGGCAATTGATATGAATCATACGCAGGTTCCCTTGTATCCATGGACTTTCTGTTTAGGTTTCGTCTGAGAGTTTTCCTCTGTTAAACAATGCTCTGAATATGTTTATGCAATCGGAAAAACCCTTCTTTCTGAATCTGAGAATCACATACAGAACAATACCGAAGCCAAATCCCAGGGCAGCACTGGATCCAGTGAGCGAAACAGCAGTACACATGAGCATGACAAATGAGTCCAGCTTAGAATTCATGTCCCTACAAGCCATAGCCAGCTCAATACCAGAAAAGAGCAGCAACACACCCAACAACCCAATTGGGAACTCACTAAGGATTTTTACCAGTTGGCTTCCTAGAATCAACCCCAATACCAGTTTTCCAGTTCCAAGAAGTGCTACAGATGCCCCACTCCTGGCCCCAAACTTATATTGCGCAGCAAGGCCACCTGCTCCATGGCAAACAGGCATTGCCCCGAACCAACACCCCACTAAATTCATTATCCCCACACTCACAGACACAGAAGTTGCAGTCACTTCCTTGTCGGGAAACAGGTCAGATGACAATTTGCAGACAGCAATCACAGAATTAAGGATGGAGAGAGGGATTTGGGGTATTGCAGCTCTGACAAAGCCTGTTTTCCAATCATGCCTTGAAATCCTGATCAGTTGGGGCTTGGATGGGCCTAATTTTAGATGTCTGAGAACACTGGGCTTTCGCAATATTGCAAAAATAATGCCGAGAAGAAAAACAATGAGAGCAGATGGTAGTGCATACAGATTTCTCAAATTCCAGAGCGATTTTCTTGTGTCAGGGGTATCTTTTCTTGGTGCAGCAACACTCGAAGGGATTGAAGCATTTGGATTCTCTTCAATCCTTTGTCTTGAATCATCACCAGAGCCATTGACAAGCACAATGAAGCACAAACAGATCAGAGCCAACAGAAGTCCATCCAATCCCAACCAAGGCTTTGCATTCCCAGACTTATTCTTCGCCAAGTCCTGATTGTTCCTTATGTATGTCACTGCTGTGAATGCAAACGACAGTCCCTGTGATAGCTGCACGCCCCGGATCACTGGAAGGGGAATTATCCTATAAATAAAGCCCATGAGGCCTGTGACTCCCAGGCCCAACAGAGTTCCTGCGGTGCAAATCCCTGCCGCCATTATCTGTGGAATGGTCAAATGATTTCCTTCACTGATTGCCACTGCAGCAATGGACTTCATGGGCTGGACCGGCATGGGAACTCCGAAAAGCAGGCCTGTGATGATGTTGTAGACCCCTGTGAATATCAATGTGGTGCCCAAATCAAGACCATTCACCAATGTGAGAGCAATTACAATGGGAACGAATGTACCCAAGTCTCCCAACGATCCATTCACCTCTGCCCATCTTGCTTTAAAACGCAAATTGCTCTTGAATCTTTCCCAGAATCTTCTGTAACTTGGCTCTGGGAATTCCGATGGGTACTCAGAGTCATTTTCGACAAGGATTTGTCTATCTCCGCCACTTTCTTTAAAATTTGCGTGGGAACCCAATGGATTTTGCTGGATTTCCAGTGACATATCTGCAAACTTGTCAGTTACTAATCTCAGCAATACAGATTCTCAAACTGGGAAGCATCGAGGAAATAAATGTATCATATGATAATCGCTTGATTGTTTGCAGTAGAATTTATAGAGGTCTACAAGCACCACACACACACTGGCTTGGCTTTTACTGCATTGACTTAGCCCTTCATTACAAGGCAGAGCCAGTTGATTCAAAAATCTAATGACGTCATACATTGTCCACAGCATTAAAATTCCTTTGAAATTGATGTTGTTTTGGCATTCTCTTTATTTTATATCATAAATTAAATATATATTGATTTGATATAATTGCTTTCATAGACTTTATGATTAGACAACTGGTTTGGGATAAGAACCAAGGCTTGGTTTGTAATATTCCAAATAGGAAAATTATATCATAAATTAAGTATATATTGATTTGATATAATTGTTTTCATAGACAACTTGTTTGTAATATTCCAAATAGGAAAATGATAGCAATACAAAACATACACACACTAAATCTACAACAATATAGAAAATACATTAAAAATGCTAAAGATGAAAAATAAGTATAACAGTGCTCAAAATATAACACTCTAGTTGGCTAAGCTGGCTCGAATGGCCCTCAGATTCTTCTACCCAAAAAACTGCTCTACTACTGCTCTGTTGGACTCTCCCTATGCGTTGCCTTACTGGAAATGCTGGAAAATGTTGATGCTAGCTAAACAGGGTTGTGTAGATGAGGCTCATCTAGTGCTCAAAAAATGTCTGGATTTTAACCACGAACTCTACTCAAAAAACTCAGAAAAACCCAGAAAGGATTTCCCGAAAGGTTGACCCTGGAGAAATCACCCTCTTAGGGTTTGAAAACACACAACTGCTGGGTATGTAGAGCTATAGGCTGAATTGATAGATAAACTGGCTACAGCTGCTCCCAAAGCTCAAAAATTGAAGGGCTGATCCCCTCACTGGATTCCAAGCGGAAATGCCTTGGAATTTCTCCCTCTCTAGAACCCTTACGATGTTGGACTGCGTAAATCACTAGGTAATTGGTGCTGGACTGCGTAAGTCACTGGGTGACTGCGCTGCTATGGGAGGGACTGCATGTGGCATGATGATCAGATACTAAATCAACTCCTGTTGAACAATAAAAATCCTCTCCTGAGCGAGCACTCGAAGTCCCCCGAGGATGAGGTTGGGATCTCCGCTCAGAGACACTCGTATGCTAAATAGCACTGCAGACTCGGCTAAACAACTCGAGCGTGCTCAAGTCGTAAAGACCAGAAAATCAGAATATGCAATAATGATTTCCATGGCTGCTGTCACCCCCTTCTTATTCTTGTGAAACCCTACATCCTTGGGTCCATTCATTAACTGCACTACTACTTGGCCCCTTGAATTTGACACTTGTTGCACGTCCACTCATTAACTACGCTACTACTTGGCCCCTTGGCTTTCACACTAGCCCCTCTTGGCCTCTTGGCTCCACAAGAGCTGCACTGTCCACATTAGCTCTAGAAAAGTAGTTTTATTCTAATTGTTGGGTTTATGGGTCCCTTCACATTTTTATTTACCTACTGAATTTAAGAAAAACAAAATTGGCAAAAATTAATATTTTTAATTAGTTGTCAACTAATTAGGAATATTACATGGTTGGTAACCACCATTTTTCCTTTGCAATAATAAGAGAAAAGCACTAATTTCTAAAAGAACAACAATAATTAAAAAAAAAAACGATTAACATGTAAAGCTTCACATTAGCTATTTGTATGCATTTTCCAGGAAATATGGAAAACATGGGTATGATAGAGTGTCCATTTTATGCATTTAGGTTTGGGATGAATTTATGATGTGTTACTCAATTGATTTATGTGAGGTTTAGTTTCCATAAAGTAGATTAAAATTGAAATTTAAAATTTAGTGAGAGGGATTGAAAATGGTAGTCATTTAAAAAAATTAAACTATATAAAAAATGATAATTTACATCTAACATATGTATGGTATGTTCATTTATGTTTTGGATAAAGTGAAACGAAATGAAATGAAATTTTAACGTCCACCAGACTAAAAATAGTCTATGGGACTATGAGCTCCTTGTTTTTCGCCTTTTGTATTTCAGTTCTTTTCTTATTCAAATTGATGATGAGTTGGTCCAATCTTCCAACAATCTCATAGCTGAAAAGACAATGCCAAGAAACCAATGCTAACATATTCCCATAACTTTCTCTGATGTCTTTGAACGCATCACATTCCAAAATGAAATGCTTTTCCAATTCCACTGCCCGAGACGTGCAAAATGTACACACTCGTTCTTACCAAGCTTCTTTGGGCCTTTTCCACCATCCTGTTTCACACCGAAGATGATGCGAGTTGGTTCTTAATTGAGCAATAAGAACCTTTTCCCTCCATGGAATGTTAGCTGCAATGTACTCTTTTTGTTGGAGATCATATGTAGGGTTGAATTCTTCAATGTAGTACTTCTTCTTTCTACCTAACTCTTTTCCCCATACTTGTTCACGAATCTTCTCCATAACAAAATTCCTTAGCTCCTTGCTATTTGTGGGACAAGCATTGAGGCAGATATTCCATTTTTGCATCTATGTGTAGTTTTGTCTCATCCATGTTTTCTTTCTTTCACTCATGCCTTCCTTGAAAATAACATTAGGCCATCTACCTACTCCCATTCGATCAATTCTTTTTAGATATCTTATGAGCCGCACCATAGCAATTGCTTCAATGGGAGTTGCTCATGTTTCACTCAACATTATCTCATAAGGCACCGAACTTTTTATTTTGAACTTGCTCATGATAAGGCATTTTTGGATTTTCTCAATTTGCTTCCATTTTGAGACAGGTGTGCTGCTAGCCCACAATTCACACCCATATAGCATCACTGGACAAACTAGGAGTCCAAAAATCACTTTAATCGTTTTCCAATCCCATAACTCTACCTCTCTACATCTGTTTTGAAGAGCATATAATGCTTTCCACCCTCCTAAGATTCTCTTCTTTCTGCAGTCCTCCCAATTAAGTTTGTTGTTGAAATCGATCCCAACGTATCTGTACTCATTTAGTTCTTCAAGAATGTTGCCTTCAAATAAGAAAGTATGTTGACTCTGCTTCCTTTTATTAGAGAAATTCATTATCTTGGTCTTGCTAATATTGACTTGCATCCCCACTGCTCTACAAAAATGCTCAAGGGCATACAAGTGCATTTGCAATCCATGGGCCGATTTAGAAATCAATACAAGATCATCAGCATATAAAAGAAGCTTTATCACAAACTCCCCCAACCGAACACCATCCCCACCTTGCAAATTTAGCCACTCTTCCAGTGTATCAATATATAAACCAAAAAGAGTAGGGGATAGAGGGCAACCTTGTTTGACTCCAATGTCACTTCTAAAACTTTGTGAAATACCCGCTGAGGTTCTAATTTTGACTTTCACCTCTTCATAAAGTCTATGGACAACAACTCTATAATGCAAAGGAATTTCAAGTTCTTCCATTATACCCCACAACTTATCTCTAGGGACTATGTCAAATGCCTTTTTGAAGTCAACAAAACAGTATAATACTTCTTCTTTATTCCCCAAACTTTTTCAATAATGTGTCTCAACGTGATGCCGTGATTCACTGTAGAATGTTTCGGCCTAAAATCTGCTTGTCTTTTTGTCCTCTTTTATTTTACTTCTACCACTTACTGATTCTATTTTCTACCATGCTGCTGAAAAGCTTGTAGACAAAAAATTGATCATAAAAATTCTATAATTTTTATTATAAAATATGTAATTAAAAAAAAAATATTTAATAAAAATTAATTGATTTCTATGAAGTTTTAATTTCAAAGTCAAATTACATTTGCGAAATTAAACTACACTTGATAATAATTTACATACTAATTTTTTATCGATTCAATATTAAAACTAACTTCACACTAAAATACGAAGTATTTTTTTTTTTCATTTATGTCACACAATTATTAACCTTTATTTGTTAACCTCATTGGAACAAGTTGACCAGACCAAGCATACGCTTAAAACTAGAAGCCATATCCAGACAAAATATGTTAGGGTCGATGTGACTATCAGTTTGAACTTTGCATCCATGGATGTATTTAGCGATTACATCGACTTCCACTTCAGGAATGCCTGGATTTTGACGCCCTATGGATTTAAGACATATTTGGCAACGCTGTCCGAATGAGTGACGTATATAAGTTGGATTTATATATATATATATTTTGAAGATGGGTCTTTTTAGCAAGATTAGTGAGGATCGAACTTCACTGGAGATGATTGTGTTGTGTGCTAGGGGATGTGACATGCTAAAAATTCCACTCAACTAAGGGTTGCTGTGGCCAGGCCAGTGGTATTTTGGGTGACTTTGACGGCTTAGATACCCTTGGGTTGGGGCTCCTTAAGTCAAGCTCAACTTGACAAACACAAAAAATTATATTACACATTTAAACTGTAGCATCATTTTATTTTAATCATATTTAAAACTGTTTAAAATAATAAAAAATATGTTTTCACTATTCTCCAGTAACTATGGGTTATATTTTTATTATTTATTAAAAAATTATTATAAATCAGTATAGATTCATTTTAACCACATATCTAGGAAACACTAAGAGGATCTAGGATCTATTCTCTTGAGGTGCAAAGCTCTTTTGGAGTGCAACGCTGTCCGAATGAGTGACGTATTTAAGACATTGGACAAGGATTTGTCTATTTCCACCACTTTCTTGAAAATTTGCATCGGAACCCAATGGATTTTTTGCTGGATTTCTAGTGACATATCTGCAAACTTGTTAGCAACTAATCTCAATATTACAGTCTCAAACTGGAAAACCTTCAGGGAAATAAAAGTATCATATTATGATAAGTTCGTTGTTTGCAGTAGAGAATTACAGAGGTCTACAAGCACCTCACACTGGCTTTTCCTACCTGGACTTTAGCCCGAATGACGTCTATATATTGTCCACAGCATTAGAATTCCTTTGAATTCCTTTGTTCAACTTCTGCATAATCGATTCCAATAATTTTGACATGTGGTGACAATCCTTTTGCCTTTCTGCTCCGTTTTGGATGGTCTTAGTGTATGTCCACAGGGATCGATGGCTTGCTATCCTCTTCCCCGACGCATTCAACCTCTGTTAAAAATTCTGGTAGTTGGGTTGTCAGTACTCTTCTGATTTTGCAGGCAGGTAACCTCAACTGCCTTTGTTTTGGTCATTGTTTACTTTCTCGCCATGCTTTCTATGCATGGACTATGTTATTCATGTGGGTGTACAAATTTAAATTTAACGTACAAATTTAAATATAATGGTAGGCATATATGGTCTAACTGCATTATAAACCAAAAAATATATATTATCAAAAAAATAAAGTAAAAATTATAAAAATAAAAATTATGATTCTAACTTTAAAGATCTTAATCAAGTTTTTGTTATTTCTTAATAATTTAAAAAATTGTTTCACGGATTATTCTCTATCGAAACTTACTACATTTAGTGTGTATTTAGTGTGGTTATTATTGGCTGCCTGGTTCTTATAAATTTCCCTTCTCCTTTTGACATTATGCGCTTGTATATAATTTTTGTATATAACTATTAAAAAAGTATTAGCAGAAATCCAAGAGTTGGTGAGTTGAATGATAGTTTGTTGCATATAAAATTGTGCATATTAAAAATGGGGCCTAAAACATATATGATTCTAGAAACCACATTGCAAGTGGACGATTTGGTAAAATGAGTGGTATTCTAAAGTCGCCACGAGATTTGAATGTAGAAATAATGACGGTGAAATAAGAGAGTGAACACTAGAATAGTGGTTCACTAGCCATGACTAGGCACAATCGATGTACACAAAGGCGCAATCAGTAGTAATGACGCCCTTATTGTTGAGTACAGAGTAGTGGAATACATAACAAAAAGCAACAACAGATAACACAAAGAGATAAGAATGGAGAAACAAATCAAAACACACAAAGAAACTAGAGAATATCTTCACATATTTCTATTATAGCAGGCCTTGCCTTGCTTGGCTTGACCTGCTTTGGCAGAGGTAGGAAATACAAATTTATAGTTGCAGAAGAGGCTTAATTATGCATGTGAAAAACATATTATTACATAGTCAAACACGGTGGGCAGCAGTCGGTTGCTTTGAGCAGCTGGGCGGCGTGTTAGGTTCGGCGTCGTCGTTTGTCATAGAGTTGGAAAATTCAGTGAGGTCGGTGGTTCAACAGTCTGAATGTGGCTTCATATCAACATTCTCCCACTTGAAGCCGAATGAAGAATCTTGAATCAAGTCACATCGATGTCTACCATGCCTCTACATAACTCATGCTTATTTCTTGGTAGAATCTTAGTGAGCACATCAGCAAGGTTCTTATTTGTATGGAACTTTTCCAAAGATAATTGTCCTTCCTCCAACACATGTCGGATCCAATGGTACCTTAAGTCAATGTGCTTGGTTTTTTAGTGAAATGCTAGATTTTTCGCCAAGTGAATGGCACTCTGACTATCACAATACAACACATACTTGTCATGCTTGATTCCTATCTCTCCTAAGAATCGTTGCATCCACAACATTTCTTTACAAGCCTCTGTTGCAACTATGTACTCTGCTTTTGTTGTAGAGAGAGCTACTATTCTTTGTAGCCTTGACAACCAAGATACAGTTTCACCTGCAAATGTGTACAAATAATCTGTAGTGGACTTTCTGGTGTTGATATCTCCAGCCATATCTGCATCTGTAAAACCTTCAAGCACAGTATCATTATGACCAAAACATAAACAATAATGACTAGTACCCTTAAGATACCTGAAAATTCATTTTACTGCTTGCCAATGTTGTTTTCCTGGATTGGCAAGGAATCTGCTCACAACTCCCACTGAATATGCAATGTTTGGTCATGTGCATACCATGGCATACATCAAGCTGCCAACTGCTGAAGCATAAGGAATCTTGCTCATTTCTTCCTTCTCTTTGTCAACACTAGGACATAAATCAACACTCAACTTGAAGTGGCCTGCAAGGGGTGTACTAATTGGTTTGGCATCCTTCATATTAAACCTGTCAAGCACTTTCTTGATACACTTTTCTTGTGACAACTACAACCTTTTGTTTTCCGTATCACGCATGATCCTCATGCCCAATATCTGTTCTGTTGGACCCAAATCCTTCATTGAAAACTTGCTGCCCAAATCCTTCTTCAACCTATTGATCATATCCTTATCATGCCCAACAATCAACATGCCATCCACATATAACAATAATATGAGGTACTTTCCTTGATCATACCTCTTAATATAGACACAATGGTCAGCGTCCAACCTGTGAAAACCATGTTCTAACATGAATGAATCAAATTTCTTGTACCATTGTCGAGGTGCCTGTTTCAACCCATAGAGACTCTTCTTCAACCTGCAAACAAGGTCTTCTTTGCTTTTTTCTTTGAAGCCTTCTGGTTGTTTCATATAAATTTCTTCCTCTAATTCTCCATGAAGGAAAACAATTTTTACATCTAACTGTTCACATTCTAAGTCTAAAGTAGTAACAAGACCAAGAATGACTCTAATGGATGAAATTTTGACAAGAAGTGAGAAAATTTCAGTGAAGTCAATACCTTCCTTTTGGGTGAATCCTTTCACCACCAACCTTGCTTTATACCTCTCCTTGTCGTCACCTTCATGCTTAATTCTATACACCCATTTGTTTTGCAAAGCCTTTCTACCTTTTGGGAGATTTATCAACTCCCAAGTTTTATTTTCTAGCAAAGAGTTCATTTCTTCCTCCATTTCTTTCTTCCATTCTTTACTGTGCTCAACTTTACAAGCCTCTTGAAAAAAATTAGGCTCACCTTCATGAGTCAATAGGATATAGTTTGAAGGAGGATACCTTTGTGAAGGCTTATGAGGCCTAGAAGATCTGCGAACCAACTGTGGTGGTGCATTATCAGGTTGAATCTCCTGTAAAGGTTCCTACAAGATTCCTTCTTCTTGGTGTTCATCACTTTCCCCTTGCTGTCCTTCCTACTCTTGAATTTGTTGCGCATTTTCCTGCATTGGTGGGGTGCCTTCATGCTGCTCTTCAAACCTGTAAATAAATTTCTTGACTTCCACCTCATCTACATTCCTCTTAAACATTTATGACTCATTAAATATAACATCCTTGCTTTTAATACTTTTATGTTTGATTGGATCCCATAGATGATAACCAAATTCTTCATCCGCATATCCTAGAAAAATGCATTTCATTGATTTATCATCTAGCTTAGTACTATTTTCTTTGGGAATATGTACAAATGCTTCACATCCAAAGATTTTTAAATGACAATAATTCAACTTCTTACCAGTCCAAACTTCTTCAGGGATGCCTCCATCCAAGGTTGTAGATGGAGATCTATTTATGAGGTAGCAAGCTGTCCTCACAACCTCTGCCCAAAAATGCTTGTCCAAACTGGAATTGGACAACATGCTCCTTACCTTTTCCATAATGGTGTGATTCATTCATTCTGCAACACCATTCTGTTGAGGTGTAACAGGCACAATCTTCTCATGCTTTATGCCAAACCTGTTGCAATATTCTTTGAATGCATTTGAGCATTATTCTCCACCATTATCTGTTCTTCGGCACTTGACCAATTTTTTAGTCTCTCTTTCAACAACAACATGGAATTTTTGACATATTTCAAACACTTCACTTTTAATTTTCATAGGATATGCCCAAACCTTCTTGGATGCATCATCTATAAATGTTACAAAATATTATGCTCCTCCTAATGACTTGATGTTAACTGGTCCAAACACATCTAAGTGTATCAATTCTAACACATTTTTATGTCTGTCATGACCACCGCTAAGAAACGAAACCCTTCTTTGTCTAGCATATATACAATGCTCACAAAGATCAAGATTGTAGGATCTCAAACCTGGTAGTAAATTTTGACCAACAAGGATTTTTAAACCCTTCTCGCTCATGTGACCCAAGCGCTTATGCCACAAATCTGTTGAATTTCCTTCTCTTGTGACAACGACCACATATGATTTTCCTATCATTGCCTTCAATGTATATAGTGTTCTTGTCTTGGGTCATCTAGCCACAACTAATGCTCCTTTGCTAATTTTCCAACCTCCTTTCCCAAAGCTTATGGAATAACCTTCATCATCTAGCCATACCATAGAGATCAAACTCATTCGCATTTCTGGTACATGCCGGACCTGTTTCGACAATATATCTTATCCATTCTTCATCTTGATCTGGACATCTCCCACTCCAACAATACTGCAAAAATGATTATTCCCCAAATGCACTCTACCATAATCACCAAGATTATATGCAACACAACTATCTTTGCATGGGGTTACATGGTGAGATGCTCCAGAGTCAAGGATCCAATAAAAGCTACAACTAGATGTATATAAACATGCATCCTTTATTGAAACAGTAAACAACACATCACCATCTATGACTACATTTGTAGTCTCACCTTCATTTGTGCTGGATGACTTGTGATTTGTATTGGTTGGTATTTGATCCTTTTGTCCTTTCTTCAAGGTTCGAAATTCTTTCTTCATCTGCCTGGGTTTGCCACAATGAAAGCAGATGATCCCGCCCCTCCTTGATTTTGATCTACCTCTCGATCTTGATCGCCCTTGTCGGCCTCGATCAATACTCCTACCATGATCAGTTAGAGCTAGAGCTTCTCCTCCCTGGTTTTCCGTAATTGACTTGCATCGCAACTCCTCATTCATTAAACTATTGTTGACATCATCAAACTTCAAGGTCCCTGTAGGTGCTGAAGTACTCATAGCCACAATTAAATTTTCCCAGTTGTCTGGCATAGAACACATTAACAAAATATCTTTAATTTCATCATCTAGAGTTATTTTAACAGAGGCAAGATGATTAGTTATAATATTGAATTCATTCAAGTGCTTAGCAACTGAAGCACCCTCCTTCATCTTGACATTGTAAAGCTTCTTCATCAAAAACACTTTGTTTGATGTCGTTTTATTCTCATATATATCATGGAGCTTCTTTCATAATCATTTTTTCATCTTTTCTCCAGACACATTGAAATACACATTCTTTGCTAGATATTGGCGGATTGTCACAATCGCCTTTCTATCTAGCTTATCCCATTCCTAATCTGTTATCGATGAGGGTTTCTTTGTTACACCCTTGATCGACAAATATTGATCTTTTAAAATCAATATATCCTCCATCTATGATTTCCATAGGAAAAAATTATCCCCGTTGAACTTCTCCATATCATTAAGTGTTGTCTCCATTCTCAATAAAATTGACACCCCAAAAATTTCACTAATAAAATAAGACCTTTACAAAATCAAGGGCCAAAAATCAACCTCCTTTAAAATTATAGTATTTTAAACCATAATGCCCTTACTTTGATGACCTTCCTTTTTCCTTTTAAAATGTGAAACTTAAATTAATCATTATAAAACATATATAATGATTATAAAACATATAGAATGTTACAAGATATATAAGAGCCCATATCACGTTAAACACAAAACTTTAAAGTGACTTCTTAAATAAGACATCAAGCACAAAACTTAAAGTGAAATATGCTAATATATCACCATCCATTTACTATTTGGTTTTATGCAAAGCCCATTTTTTTGCAAACGCTATGAAGGTTGTTAACTCAATACGTTGTTAACCAAATAAAGGACTTACTAAGTCCACGGATTTCACTGGGCTACGACGGCTCTGTTGATTACTCGATTCCACTAGCACTTCCTATGCAACAATCTCCAAAAGTTGCTCACAGTAAAACATAATTCAATGTAGACCTCACAAACTTGTCATGCTTCCATTCCATTCCACTGGTCATGCCTCTGCCTTCCAGAGGTCTCTAGAAAATTGTAGAGCTTTACAAAATAATGGATTATTGGTGTAGCACTTCAACGCCGTGATATCAAGAATTATCTCGATGAGAACTGGCTCTGATACCAGTTGCTGAGTACAGAGCAGGAGAATATAGAACAGACTCGAAACAACAAATAACACAAAGAGACAAGAATGGAGAAACAAATCTAAACACACAAAGAAACTAGAGAATATCTTCACAGACTTCTATTACAGTAGGCCTTTCCTTGCTTGGCTTGACTTGCTTGGGTTAGAGGCAGGAAATACAAATTTATAGTTGCAAAAGAGGGCTAGTTCTGCATGTGAAAAACAAATGATTACATAATCAATCACGGTGGGAAGCGGTCAATTGCTTTGAGCTGCTAGGCAGTGTGTTAGTTTCAGCGTTGTCGTTTGTCAGAGAGTTCACAAGGTCGGTGAGGTCGGTGGTTCAATGGTCTGAATGTGGCTTCATATCAACACCTATCCTTTCTCACATCTCCATTCCCTCTCAGGTCAATGTCGCTAAGTTACATAACTCTCGTAAATTTTAATGTTTGAATTTTCTACACTACTAACATTATCGCTATAATGTCAATAATAAAATAAAAACATAATAAAATAGCTAATAAACCAAAAAAATAGTCCCTCACAAAGCAAAATTCCCATCCCATAACATATCCCTCAGCTATAGCAGCAATATTAGGTATAACAACAATATCAGGTAGGGACTTATTGGGGTTATAGCTACTAATACCGACGTCTTTTTTATTTGTGTTGACGCTATTAATATTTAGTAGATGGAGCGAGGTTTATGCTTACTGGAACTTTGTTTAGTAGGGACTATGCATTGCAACTATTTTTTAATGTTTAAAGTTTCTGCACTGCTAAATCATGTAAGCAGTGCATCCTCCTAGACCTCTAAATTGAATTTCCTAAGCTAACTAAGTCTTCCTAAGGTTCTCATGAGATTAAATTACAATTTATCTTCCAATTTAATTAACGGAAAATTAAATCAAAAGCCTCATATGGTACCATTTCTGGGTGCCATTTTCTGGATTCCATTTTCAGTGTTTCTTGTTGCAAATTTGAACACTTGCATCCATGGATTTTGTTAGGAGTCCCATTGAGTCCAATTACAGTGTTCCATCCATTTTTGCCTCACATTCATCCCATTTTGCTCATATTTGGCCTCTTCCTATATTGCTCCGTCTCTGAAAAGCCTTCGTCTAAGTAATAGACCATCCCCTACGGAATCAAGTCGTTGCTGCTAGGTCAACCATGCATATTATGCTCTAACAAGGGAATTCTTTAGTCCACCACTCATCTTATTTCCCTCCATAATCATCCCTCGTGTCACTATATAAGTCACATTACTATGATCCCTCGTGCCTTTTTTGAGGATTCTTCATTGCCTCAACCTTGGTGGGCCCTCTTCTATCGACTTCAACACATTTATTCCAGGAGAGGGGTCTAGAGGGTGGTGTACCTTGGTTCCAAATTTCATCATTATTTGGTGCCTCGAATCAAGCAAAAAGAATCGTTATTTCCCTTTGACTCGGTTTTTTCTTGATTTCTCGAATCCATCTCATTATCACACGATCGAGAATTGTACACTTGATGGTCTGGTGATCCATTAGATTGTATTAGTGTTTTCTTGGTGTGTGTGAGTTGTTTCAGACCTCATAAGGGGGTGGTCCTTCAGGTAGCCCCCCACATTCTCGGATGTAAGCTGATTATGATCCAACCTCAGATGTAGTTCCACATATTTTATGGATTCAGTTTCAACCGCTTGCAGCGCCCACAACATTCATGTCTCCTTCAAATGATCCATTCATATCTTCAGAGCCCTTTCCTATTAAGCATGGATTATGTGGTTGTGAGCCCCCCTCACCATGTTAACTTGAGGGGAATTATGTCGCATGTACTCATATCAACAAATGTTCTTGTATTTAGCCCTGGCCTATATTTTTCCAGTCACATTACGTATATGGAACTCATTGTATTATTGTATCACATTCTGTCCCATTGATGCCAGCATATCATGTATCATGTAATTTGTAGCTTACTTCCACATTGTTGAGCTCACCATTATTATTTGTACTCAGTTACCTCAACATGTATGGGTATGCCTCCTCTGCCCCATTTAATATCATGTACTCCAAAATAAAAAGGAGACTTATATCAACTTAGTAGGTCTCGCCCCCTCCATTTCTTCGTCCTTCCTTGCATTGCTTCAACTGTATCTCTCTCTCTCTCTCTCTCTCTCTCTCTCTTTGACTCCCCTTTGGTGTCTCTTGCAAGTGTAACGTACAACGTATTTTGGCAATATGATTTTCTCTTGACACTCATATGTTGGGGGGCAATCTTTTATCACCTATCCATTTCTAACTAGGTGGATGGAAATATACCATGTAGGATTAATCTTACCATAGTAAAATCACTTTCACCAAGGGAAATAATTTGGTAAACCATTTTTATTAAATTATCTTTGATTAAAATTAAAATACCCCATGATAATTATTGAATGAAACATTATTTATTTAATTTTTTTAGGAATAATTATTAAATCATTATTTGATAATTATTCCTTATCACATTCGATTAAATCACCTAGGAATAATTAAATAAATCATTATTTATTTATTATTCCTTAATTCTATTTTTGGAATAATTGTTATATCACTATTTAATAATTATTTCAATTTCACATGTTTCTTAATCCCCGCGAAATAATTAATTAATCATTTTATTTGTTAATTATATATAAATAAAGATATTTGACCATTTTGAATATTTTTTTCCCTCTCCAAAAAATATAATAAACTATTCCTAATGGTTAGATCTTGATTTGGTCAATAACATTTTATTATTTCCCATTTTCAAGATTAACCCAATACTTTTTATAAATAAGATGGTTTTCCATTCATTCTTCACCATGAGCACTATCATCGTCGCCACTATTTTCTTATCACATTCGATATCCCCCTTGAGTTCCATTCTTATTTTTGGGTTTTTCACACATTGAGAGAGAGAATAGATTGTTGAAACACAAGGACATCAAAGGACCCATCTCACGAAGGGGGATTTGTAGACCATTGTTGCACATCTCCTTCACCAGGTGTTTTTAATAAATTTTCCCCAGATAGAACTTACAATTTCTTCATTTAAAAAGTCTTATTCTATTGGGTTATTACATTAGATATTTCTTGTTGTTTTATGTTTTGGATCACATGGAATCCTTTTGTTGCAGGGTTTTCTCGTTTTATTATTGCCGATATGAAGCGTAAGCAACCACGTATTGTTGTTAGGGTCACTTGTCACAAGTGACTTAAGTGAAGCATTTTTGGTACATCTTCTCGAAATCATTACACTAACACATATAGAAGCCCATAGCTTATGGAAGTCAAAGAGTCATGATAAAATTCAAGTCATTGTAATTTGCTATAAATAATCCCTCACAACTCAAGTAAAGGGATTAGACCTTTAGAGACTTGGACTTGGCTTCTCTAGTTGTGCGTAAGGGAGGAGATCATTATTTTCGAGAAGCAAGTTGTAGCTTCATGCTCCACTATTGGAGCTAGTGTTTCATCAATATAACATTGTACTTGGATCTTCCATTAATTGTAAGACTATTCTTTAGATGTTTTTGGTATATGTTGTGTTACACATACTAAATATAATGAACTATTTCATTGATTTAGCTATGGATCTTGTTGAATGGGTGTTGCCATGTATTTATTTGATCTTTGTTATCTTGTGAACTAATTTGCATGTTAATCAACAAATAATCTCATTTATCTCGTGGGTCTCTCTTAGGATAGTACTATTACTTTTCTATTAGAGGCTCATCTCTTATCTCTCTCATGTGGAAGCCCCTTTTACACCTTACATTTGATGCCTCACAAATCTTACGTACTTGCTACCCCAAAGTTATGTGCATGATCTCTTGTGTATGTTTTTTCATCCAAGGCATTCTTTTAAGATAACTTGTAATGGTGGCCATACCTTATATCTGGATGCGACTCCTACAACAAACGGTTTGAGGTCTAATTGGGACTACACCTCGGGGATACCCCTTGTATTTTGGTGGCTTCCAGCACCTTCAAAAAATTAAATTGAATGCTAATTTGGGCTGAATTTGCAAAGAATTTTTTTTGGGCTGAATTTAGAAAGGAAATTTTTTGGGTTGAATTTGCAAAGGAATTTTTTTGGGCTGAATTTTCAAAGGATTTTTGGGCTTTATTTTCAAATGACATTTTTTGGAGGTATTTTTTAAAGTGACATTTTTTTAGAGTAAGTGTTTTGGATTGAAATAAATCTCTTATAATGATTTTTTAAACTTAGTTTTTGTTTAAATTTTAAAAGTGAATTTTTTTTGCAGGATTTTGAAGGAAGTATTTTGAGCTTCATTTTTAAAAGACATTTTTTGGGAGGAATTTTTAAAGTAAGTGTTTTGGGTTGAATTATGTCTTTTGTGAAATTTTTTTAAAGTGAGTTTTTTTGAAATTAAATCTTTTGTGATGATTTCTTGAAGTGAGTTTTTGTCTAAATTTTGATAGTGAGTTTTTTTTGCAGGATTTTGAAGGAAATTTTTTGAGCTTCATACTAAATTATAATGGGAAATAAAAGAAATTGCAAGGAAAAATATGATCGAACAAGAGACCTTGAGGCTTGTAGAGATATGCTTAGGGCTGCTTCAAAAGATATGCTTACACTAAATTCGAACTTCTCTGTCCATACAATTCTGCAACTTGGTCTTCACATTGATCTCACTAATTGGTCCTTCAAGCTTAGCTATAAGCCACAGAGATGTCTTTGAGCTGATTTCAGTGTCCTTTATCTTTCAATATCAAATTGGTCGGCTTCAAGAATTGAATTCGTCTTTCTTTTATGTATGAGAAGGGTGCTATTTTCACAAACTTGTGTCACGGATTCCCTATACCCTCACAGTCCTTATGAAGAGATATAATGCTGCTACATATTCTAGTTTCACAGAGATGGGCCTTATATCATAATAATAAATTCTGTCACGAAGTAGCATCCCCTCAGGTTTTCGCACAAGATGCCACTAAACTCTGATTCTTGACGATTCAAAAAGTTTTGTATGTATTTGTATAGTTCAGATCACAAATATACATGTTCTACTTGTCATAGAGATGCTCAGACTTTTTGCAAATGTAAATTATGTCATTAAGTGTAACTTCAGACTTGGAATTGATCAGAATCTTGGCTTTTATTCATATTGATGATTTTGGTCCCTTCTATAGACTATGTACCTTAGTCTTTTGGTCCTGTAGCATAGAGTAGATCATAGAATTTTGATTCATTTTGCACAAGGTATAGATATGCTCAGTCCTTTATGTCACAGATAAGACTTGGTTTGCATGTATTTAAGTTCATCATTTGTACATTTAAATGCCTCAGAGACGATCCACATGGTTTTGGTTTCTTTTAACTTCAGATCACAATAAAATTCTATCCTTTGTCTCACAGTGCCACAGATTTGCATTGATTACGAAGATGATGGTCTTTTTAGATGTCAAAGATGGATAGTCTCCCAAATGAGTCGAGTTGCCTTATATAGTGTTAGATAGACCTTGTATCATTTCATGTTGGTGTCATCATTGATGCCTTGAATATTCAAATATTTGTTGCTATAGTAGGCTTCAGATACCTCATAGAAGTGTCACAAAACCTTTTTGTATTGATCGAAGAACAGTACCTCAGACATTTGTTTTTTCCCAAACAAACTTGCTTCAATCATTATGGCAATTTTGGACTTGTTCATACTCTTAGACTAGCCTTTGAACTCAACAGTAATAGATGTCAGCTATAGTATTTTGGTTACTCAAACTATACAATTATCATGAATACACTTGGTCTTTTTTATTCAGAAAGGAGCGCACAGTCATGCTCAGATTGCCACTGAAAGTATTGTCACAGTAGGTTGTCTTCTTTTAACAGATTTCATATAATACATTTGCTTTTTCTTTGAGTACTTTGTAGATTATAAAGATAATGACTTGTATGCTTATCATAGGAGAAGGTGCCTCTGAAATTCACATTAGTATAGGAAACTTACTTCATAAATCAACATAGAGACTCAAATATGTGTACCTATGCGAAATATTTTGTCGACAACAGAGATATGAATTTCATCCTTGATTTACAGAGATAATGTGATAGAGTCTTTGCAGAGATATGAATTTCATCCTTGATTTACAGAGATAATGCCATAGAGTCTTCGGATGTATTATAGGTCTCTTTTTCTAGCCCTTAAGTATTTCGGTCCTTCCTTTATTGATGAGCTTGGTTCACAGGAATATTGATGTCTTTCTTCAACATGAATCACAGAGTTACTGTGCCTCTTTCAATTCGTATTTTAAGGAAAGGATGTCGCAGAATTTGTATGATACTTTGCTTAAGGTGCCACAGGGATAAGCAAATAAGCCAACAAACTGTTATCTTCAATCTTCCTTTCCTTCAACCTAGCTCTGATACCATGTTGAGAAATCAAGATGCTTGTAGATTAGGGTAGATTTCTCTTAACTTGATAATTAATTGTGAATGTTTGTTGGCTTCTTGTTACTCATGTTATCTTCTTCCGAGATTCTCGAATGTACTATTTCACTGTGTATACATATTACTGTTTTGACCTTATTTTGTGCTTCGATTGTAAATACTTCATTGTACATGTCTCTGACTTTTGTTGACCATTTCTGTGAGACCCTATGTGATACCATCAAACTGAAATGGCATACTTCTCATCAAGCTGTGATGGCACCGAACCAGTGAGACCTTTCTCACTGTGGTAGCACGAAACAGTGATAGATTTTTCACTGTGGTAGTTCCAAATTCTAGTGTCATACTTATCATGTGATTGATTATACCGAGACTGTAGTTGACCTGTGATTATAACATTGAAGATCTTCACTGTAATACAGATTATACTGATATCTTTTTGTCACACCGAGCCTTAACTGTAAATACACCTTTATAACTCATTCTCCTCACTGTTGTGGTATCAAAATAATCTTATAAGTAGTACTGAATTGAGGCAGAGGTAATTTCAACACTATGATGTCATTGAGACTGAGATGTTACTGAGATCCTTCTTTTCATAGTGACAGAGATAGACCTTTCTTGTGAACTTGCAACTAGCTTAATTATTGGACTGTCTTACTATGATTTGAGCCCTTTTGACATAGGTCTTTTTAGAATGTTTCGAGTCCTTTCAAATTGCCTTTGATCATAACCATAGCTCTGAAACCATGTTGAGAATTTGTAGAGCTTGTGTGTAATACAAAATTCTCTTCTTAATAACTACTTGTGAGCTTGCTTATGTGTTCTTCTTTAACTTAGTTACTCCATCATCAAGTTAGTTATCAAAGTACTTAGTCAAAATGTTGAAACAGAATTATTTACACTTGTAACTGAATATCTTATAATGTAGTTAAGAAGGTAAATCTCTGATTTACCTTCCTCACTTACAACTCCTTTAAGATCAGCATGTCTTATTACAATGTTGTCTTGACGTTGGCAAATTCCTTCAATAGATATATCTGCACTGTATACTTTTGCATCTATCCGCAATCCAGCTCCTGTAGCTTCCACATATTATATTCTTATACCTTTCAATTTACATCAGACTTCCATTTTAGATCCACATGCCTCAGATCCGCATTTGGTTATCCTTCTTTCCATGCTGTTTGCTTCAGACTTTACCTTGATATATCTGCACTGACTCAAACCCAAAATCTACAAATCTGTTCTTTTCCTTTAATGTTGTATACTTTATCATAATACTTGCTCCTTTTTCCACGTTGTATTAACCTGAGTGTAATTCGCAAAACTTGTTCTTTTTGCACGTTATAACCTCAGTATCATCCGCAGATATGTTCTCTTAATTGCAGCATATGTAGGGTATATATAGTAGTTCTAGCCAAGTAATTAAGTCGACCTTATAGCCATTAAGTAGGCTAACTTTAACACTTGTTTGTAGGCCAAATTCATAGGCATATCTTCCACGTTTTTAAGCCATTCTATTGCAACGTCCTAGAGGGTATTTTTCACGCCTTTTACATGACTCTTAATTACACTAATGTACCTAATAGACATCAAGAAGAACTCTATAGACCTATACTAAGAATCTTGCTCATGAAACCCATGAAGCAAGTAAACCAAAAATTCATTTTATTATTATTGACTTCATCTTTACATAAGTACATAATTACATAGTCATAATGAAGACCTACCTAGTTACACTCTTCAACACTTATGAGTGAAAGTTGCAACTGAATATGTGTGGAGTTACAAAGGATTTTATGATGAGAGGGACATAATTTTTAGCATTTCGGGTTACTTTGAAAATGTTTCACCATGTTTAAGCCTTGTGGATGCTTCATGAGATGTGGGGTGCATAGTGAATGGTTGGCCCATGCTCTTCCATGATGGACTTGGAAATTGGAGGTGGTTTACCGTTTGCTGCTAAACCTTGTTTGGATGTTTGAAAGACATTCTTCCTCGAAGTGTTGGATTAATATGGAGCTTGGTGACTTCATGTTGTTGATGCATGAAGGGAGTTTGTGTGTGTGGAGTAGAGTTGGGTATTTCACCATGACAAAAACATCCCGAAATCAGCATGAGCACACAAAATCCCTTGACATGTGAACTCTTGGGTTGAGGGAGTGGATATGTAGGTGTGGGAGTCCTTAAGGTGACACATTACCTTGGATATGCATTGTCCTTAAGGAGACACATGACCTAGGAGATGCATTTTAGCTTAGGAGATGCATTTTAGATGGTTTGATACTCTCATACAACCTTTATCAAGTTACATGCACCCTCATTAGAAAAAAAAATAGAATTTTTCTTGCCATGACTATCTTGCTTTGTCATTGTTGACTTAAGAAAGTCTTTTATCTAAGAAACTAGTTTCAAGGTTATGGCATAACTTGTCATATAAATTGAACATAAGTTATATCCAAAATGTTAACTTGTAAACTACTTAGCTGGTTTTAGGCTTTCCATTTAAAATCTATTTCAGTTTGAACTTTGAACGAGTTGTTCCATAGACTTGAATATTAAGAGATTTTGGTGTAAGGATTAAAAATTAGCCCGTAAGGCCTCTCAATTATTCATTTATTTTATCTGAAAATAACATTTACTATTAAATTAGAACCACTCAGCACAAATTTGTCATAGCTCAAGATCATACTTTGTAGAGTGTCGTAGAATAAAAATAGGAGCAAGGACACTGAATTCTTTCAGTTTTCCCGGTTCTTATTCCTTTGTGTATCTTTGCACCTTTAGGGGCAATTGCTAGTTTAAAGTCTAATTCTTTAAAGGGTGCTAGCTCAGTGGAAGAGCACCTGCTTTACAAGCAGGAGGTTGGTGGTTCGATTCCATCGTGCCCTGATATTCATATATAGGGAATGACAAAGATCAGTTTTTGGTGACGGATGCTCTTTTGACCATCACCAATGAGCTTATGGTGACATTTTTCGACCCTCACCAAAATATGAAATGGTGACGGTCAACGAATGCCACCATATATACGCATCAATAGTGACGACCATTAAAGGTCCATCACCATAAATCGTTGTTGTTGATATGAAATGGTGAGGGTCACTGTTTGTCATTATAGTCATTATTCGTGACGGACCTTGATATCACCAATGAGTTTATGGTGATGGTCAATGAACGTCGCCATATATCTGCACCAATAGTGACGGCCATGAAAGGTCCATCACAAAAAATCGTTGTTGTTCATATGAAATGGTGACGGTCACCATCCGTCATTATAATCAATATTCGTGACGGACCCTGAATGTCACCACAACACATACTTTCGGCGACGCCACCTTTGGTGACATTCAGTTTTTTGGTGACGGAGGCTATTGTTCGTCACCATTGCTCATATGAAATGGTGACGGTCACTATCCATCACTATAAATCATTATTAGTGATGGACCTTGAATGTCACCACAACACCTATACTTTTGGCGACGCCACCTTTGGTGACGTTCAAGTTTTTGGTGACGGAGGTTATTGTCCGTCACCAATGCTCATATGAAATGGTGACGGTCACTATTCGTCACTATAAATCATTATTGGTGACGGACCTTGAATGTCACCACAACACCTTCACTTTCGGCGACGCCACCTTTGGTGACGTTCAGTTTTTGGTGATGAAGGCTCTTTTGACCCTCACCAATGAGCTTATGGTGACCATTTTCGCCCCTCACCAATGTGATTTTTTCTTGTAGTGCTTGTGCCACTGCTGCTTTCTCTTCACCATTCTTCAAATCTGCTCTCATTCTGAGAGGGAACATCTTGTTCCTCATCATCTTCACTTCAGCAATACATTGTTTGCTGGGTGGTTTATCCATGATGGTACAAACATCATCCTCAAAGAAAACATTATACCCCTTATGGACAAGCTGTCCAATACTTGAGAGGTTACACTTCATTCCTGGAACATAATAGACATCTGCTATGGATTTCTTTGCACCTTTCCTTGTTAAAACATTTACAACCCCTTTTCCCATAACAGAAACTTTGCTATCAGTTCCTAGTGTGACTTGTGACTTCACACTCTCATCTAACATAGAAAACATTGCTATGTTTCCTGTCATATGGTTACTGCAACCGGAGTCTAGAAACCATAAATCTTCATTCTTTTCTTCAGCCATATTACAAGCTAAAAATAAATTATTTTGGTTGATATTTTCTCTAGTGAAATTTGCACAAGTTCTATTTCCCATATCATGCTGCTTCTTTCTACATTCATTAGCATAATTACCATATTTTTTACAATAGTGACATTGGAAATTGGATTTATCATACCTTTGTCCTTGAGCATTCTGCTGACCACTCTGCTGCCTGTTGCCTTGGCCGTGGTTGTGATTTTGACTGTTGCACCTTCCATGTGAATGTGAAGGGCTGTTCCTTCCACCTCTGTTTTGGCTTATGCCTCTTCCTCTTCCTCTGCCTTGCCCTCTTCCTCTTCCAAAAGACATCTGGGTCTTAAAGGCATGCTCAAGAGATGAGTTTTTACTCCTACCCAATCTCTGTTCATGGGTCATCAGTGATGCATGTAGCTCATCCACTGAACACTTTGTGAGATCCTTAGTCTCCTCTATGGTGGTGACAATCACATCGAATCTTGAGGGTAGACTCCTCAAGAGTTTTTCCATAATCCTCTTGTCTTCAAGAGTCTCTCCATGAGATCTTATTTGTGTGACCATTCCAATCACATGAGTGAAGAATGAGTCAATAGAATCTGACTCTTTGATACAGAGAGTCTCAAAGTCTCTCCTCAGCAACTGAAGTTTTGTTGTCTTCACTTTTTCCATGCCTTGATAGGCTGTCTTGAGAGTCTCCCATGCTTCTTTGGATCTCTTGGCTGCTGCAATCCTCGGAAACACACTCTCATGCACTGCTTGATACAATAAGAAGAGAGCTTTGGAGTCTTTCTTCTTATTGCTCTTCAGTATCTCTCTTTCTGCCTGAGTTAAAACATCAAGCTCATCTTCATTTGCTGGCTCTTCAAAGCCATCCTCAACAAATTCACATAAGTCTTGGGAGACAAATAAAGCTCTCATAGTTATTGACCAGTAGTCATAATTTTTCCCATTAAATAGTGGGAGATGGATATTTCCCATACCCATACTAGTGCTGGCTCTAGCCATTCTGCACTCTTAACTATGATTCAAAAACACTTGATTGTGTATTTAAAATAACTTACTGTTCTGCAACAGTAACACAATAAACTGTATAGAGAAATACCTTGAATTCTTTTTGGCCGAGTCTTCACTCTGCTGGAGAAGCTGCTGCAACAAAGAACTCCTTCCTTCAGCTTCTTTGACCTTCAAAGAGCCTGGACTAGCTTTGATACCATGTTGGAATTTATGAATATTCCATAACAAACAATGGAGAGAGTAATACTCTCCTCTTTAACACAGAGAAATATAAAAATTTCACTCACAGGACAGAGTTTCAACACTAAAAAAAAACTTCTATGTCATAAAAATAAACCGTTACAATGTCTTCCTCACTGAGAGGGATTACAAAATAGGACTACTACAAACGTAGCGCCTAGAAGAACTTCACTGTCTCACACAAAATGAACTCTCTGTCTCTGTGAAAATATACTGCTGTGTTTTTTATCAAAAGTCTGCACTGCTGTGCTATGTAAACAACATGAAGAATTGTAGTATGACACATGAAGAGGAAGAATTGTAGTATGATATATCAAAATTACGGTACCAAGTGCAACAATTTTCGATCTTACAAAGAGCAATCCAAGATGACATATATGGTTTAAAAGTAGAAATGGAGGCTAAGTTGGACGGTTTGAAGGATCAAATGAAATCTAATATGGATGATAAAATAGTGGAAGATCACATCGAGCATCAAAAATAGGTTCTCCAACTCTCAAAGGATAACCTAATTTTGGTGCAGAATCAAATGAAACAACAAGAAGATCAACATTGCAGCAAAAGAAGTTCTGAAGCAGTGACAGAAACAAGAACTAGAAAACTACGAAATTGATCAATTTCAGAGTATCTCAGTAAGTGGAAGAACTTACCCGTTGAAGATTCCACATGGGGGGATGAGAATTTTATACAAAAGCATCAAGAAATAATCAAGCGTTGTGGACAACACTTGTTTGAAGAAGAGGGGCATGTTAGTTCCCTATAATACTTGTGTATCCCCTTATTGTTATTGTTAGTATAGCCCCCTTATTGTTATTTTTTTTCCAATGTAGTCCCTATATTGTTATTATTGTGTCCCTATATTGTTATTATTGTTATTATTATTGTTATTGTTGTGACCTTACATTGTTATTGTTATGCTGGGTAGGATTATATTCTGACCCATTGGTCTCCTATATATAGAAAGGAGGTTTTTTCATTTGTATCATTTAAGAATTGTTCATTTATTTAATGTTAAGGAGGTTTCCCCCTCGAAGTGGCTGATTTGTAAGGCGCTGATCTCTCTTTTTTTCTATTTTTGAAGTTGGTTTCATAACAACCAGTCTCGTGCCAGATCTGAATGGCAAAAGAAATATAAATTTGACATGTTTATGCTTTTGGTTGGACATTCAAAGCCACAACGATATGGTTGGAAATTCAAATATTCTTGCAGACCTGAGCAGGTGAGCAGTCAAACCGGTGTTATTGGAGCGTTATGCAAAATAAGGTGCAATGAAAGTTATGCTATTTTTGAACCTGATTTTGTTAGAGCGTCTTACAACGACAGTGGTATGCAGCATATGTTGTACATTATCGTGGTATGGAGTATGGCACTGTGCCCTGCCACTGAAGGTGGATGACTCCTTTTTAAGCTGAAAACGAACCTTCGATAGTGATCATACTTGGATGCATATATTAAAAAAATGAAATTTTGTCGGAGAAAAATAGCTCAGTCGACAGAGGTTCGAATCGCAGGGAAGATTCGGAAAAAATAAATAAATGTGGCTGCGAAGTTTGTGTTTTTCCCACCGCAGCCTCTGACGTATAATATCTAGAGAGAGGGAGCCAAGATCACGTTTGATCCACCACGATAATAATATACACGTTCACCTTCTAGACATCAATCGGGGTAATCAGATAGTTGCAATGTGTTGGTGTCACCCTTATGCCAGGTTTACAGTGTTGTATTCACATGGGAACACCGTTTATTTGGGGAAACTGTATGAATTATTTGTTTAACTTAAGAAATGTCCTACACTGGTGATACATGGAACAACCGATGATGTTGTTAATTGATCTATGGATTAAAGGGGGAGGCCATTGCAATTTGGAGCTTTATCCTGAGCATATCCAACATATGCGTTGGAAAATGTAGAGGAAGGAAATAACATAGAAAACGGTTAACAAATGTGCCAACAAAGAAACAAAATGTCCCATGTGCTTGAAGTTCAGATGGAACATGTAATTTTCTCAATTCTTGATGTTGAATTGTGTTTCCTTTTTCGATGATGACAAAGAAAGGGCGGTGAATACTATCTCTTTCAACGTGCTTATTTGGACGATATTGTAACTTTTACACGGAACATGTTTGTGCACAAATTGAACGAAAACATTGAAACATTAGATGTCCTGCTTATCTCCACAAGCCTCTCACTGGGGCTTGCATCATTGATGGTCGGTAATTTATAAGTTTTATAGTTTCTCATTCAAGGGATAATAATATGGTGACTGAGATGTCTTTTATTAAAAAATAAATAAATATCATTGTTATGGAGGCATTATCGTTATCATTGGAGTTACATAAGACAACGTTAATTATCGTGGAGTATTACGTAGAGTATTATTGTCATCATGGAGGTAATATCATTATCATTGGAGTTACAGAAGACAACGTTAATTATCGTGGAGTATTATCGTCATCATGGAGGTATTATCATTATCATTGGAGTTACATAAGACAACATTCCTTATCGTAGAGTATTATGTGGAGTATTATCGTCATCATGGAGGTATTATCGTCATCGTGGAATATTATCGTGTGTTTAATACACCAGAATGGCCAACGTTCAAGGCAACAAAGCGTTCAAACTCCAGCGTCCAATGGAGTTATATATGCATTTATAATAGCTCAGTGTACACAAATTAAACGCCATTGATATTAACTCCAACATCTATTGGCATATCAACTCCAACATTGCATCTACCTCCAGCATTCACATGTTAAACACCAATACTATTATTATCTTGGAATTATTATTATTTTGGCTCATGTTACTATAGATGGTTCAACGTTCATATGGTTTAGTTGTATATATCATTGACCAATATCTATTATGACTTGGTGTATCTCAAAGACATCTTCCCATATATAAAATACATTTCAAAGACGTAAGTATTTCTCCAGACCTCACATGGCATTCATGGTGTATATATTCAATTATGGACAACAACTTACTAATTAGGGTTTTATGCACAAACACTAGAGAAGGTTTTAAATGAATTTACAGCAGAAACTTTACAATTACAGAATTCTGCATTATGCAACAGCCTTTGTCATTGATGTCAAAGGGGGAGTTAGGCCGAGATATGGAGACATAAGAAGAGGTAATATTCATGAGCAACAATAGAAGAGATTGCCATCATTTCCAGAGGGGGAGAATGTTGGTAATATTTGAATTGATGTCATTGATCACATTGGTGTTAAACCATGTTGAATGCTGAATTGATGATAATTTATGCTTGAATGCAAAAGGCTGAAAGTGATGTGAAGTGTAAAGGCTGAAAATTAAATGTGAAGAATGAAAATGGTTAAAGTGGAACATAAACTATTAAGACAGAAGCTGAAAAATATAAGCTTTCGTTGTACAGAAGAACGTAGATAATACAATTCTTATTTGTCTCTTTGTAATCATTACTGATTGAGAAGTTTTATTTTAGCTCTATTTTACAAATTTTCTTTCAGAACTGAAAATGAAGAGACAAAATTATGAGCATTTTTTGGAAGTCCAAGAGACAATGCTTCATTTCATATTTTTTGGAATTCCAAGAGACA
This sequence comes from Pinus albicaulis, assembly GCA_034641835.2. Lineage (NCBI taxonomy): Eukaryota > Viridiplantae > Streptophyta > Pinopsida > Pinales > Pinaceae > Pinus > Pinus albicaulis. Next base: position 2,341,391 of record MU968363.1, on the reverse strand, counting down.
ATGCTTCATTTCATATTCCTGCAAAGGATGCAAACAACCAAGATGGCTTGATTATAAAATATACAACGTGGAATGGAAACAATACTTTTTGAAGGAAAGTAGTTTGGATAAGAATATTGATGAGCAATAGGGGAAGAGGCACAAAGTTGAAAATAAGAAGAAGTGCAACAACAAACATGACAACATAATTGTATATAAGTTAACCAACATTTGTGACTTGGTGTTGTGATTGAGAGATTTATGTCCCTATCTATGTTGTAGCATGATAAAGAACAAATTGTAGCATGTTGAGTTAGGAGCCTCATGTGGGTTGTAGCATGTAGAAAATTTGTGGGAGTAGGAGCTTCCTTTGAGGTAGGAGCCTCTTGTAGCTTGTGTAGAAAATCCACATAGATTCAAACTAATATTTGTAATATGATAAAACAAAATATTTGAATCTACTCTACAAATTCCGGAAACCAATTACGAACACACAATCACATGAACAAGAAATAGAAAGAATTTCAATTACACAACACAAAGATTTATCTCGGAAAACCCTCAACTAAAAACCCCACTATTTGTATATTTCATAAGTCAAAGAATATGATAACAATACAATGCTTCTCTCAGGTTTGAGAGCTCTCTGCACTATCTCTATCTGTTTCATTGATTGCTAGGAAAGCTTGGTTCAATACTTAACCAATTTATTGGCCTCCTGATTCCCTATTTGATTTCACAGTTTCCTTAAGAATTAGGCTCCTATAAATAAGGAAATACCCCAATAATGATTGTGCAATACATCTAGGCTCTTCCTCTAACTCCATGCACCACCTGTACAATTTTCTGATCATACAACTAATGGTACACTTCCCTTCAACTCCAATCTCAACTAGGTATTCCTCAGAACTGACATGCATGAGTTATTTTTGAGTGAATTATCAGTTATCTGATTGATCACTGCATGTGACTTAAATCCAATTTAATTCACTTGACCTCTCAATAGTTCCTCCATCAGTTAGAACTAGTTAAACTGATTTTAACTCAAATAAATTAAGTTAATTAATTACAGTTCAAAATAACTCAACCAGGGCTCCTAAAAAGTAGGAGACACTCTACATGCCTCTAGTTTGACTCTCTACTCGAATTAACTGAACCAAATAAGTCTTCCTAACTTATTTAACTCATTGATCCAATATCTTTTGCTTAACAATGCATTAAGAATTACATGTAATGAATCATGTTAACCATAAAAACTTTAAAGTGCACATAAGCAAAGAGAAGAATAACATAAAAACATGAAAGACGACACAAGGAATTGATTATGGAGTTCGTCCAATTTGGACTACGTCTTTGGGCCCTGCTCAATAGTGGGGAGGCCTTCATTCATTAAGTGACAAGAAGAAGAACAAGTACAAGTAAGATTACATAAAGCACCCTTATACCTCCACTCTGGGAAATGGATGAAATATGGAGAGCTTTGATGCAGAAACGGACATCACCGTTGAGTTACTGTCGCCAAGAGGTGTAAAATCGACATGAAATTTGTCCAAAAATGACACTTGCAAGTTCTGCACCCCAGGGAATCTTTTTGATGCCTCTCAATATTCCCTGGGCATGGTTCTGTCCCCCCTGGCCCACTCCAGGTTTTGGTTTTCTCCCCTGCTCTGCCTCAGCGCACTACATAAGAGAGGGTGTTATATAAATTTCGAGGCAGAATTAACAAGAGGTGGGCCGGTGGCGCATCAGTAGCAACCACCGACGGAGATCTCAGAGGTTTGTGGAGGGTGCGGGTTCGAAACCTGACCCAAACCATTTTGAAATTGTATATATATGGGTTGATTTGGTTGGTAGTTCTATTTTGCGGACCACCCGCTCGGGCTCAAGGCGGGTTCGACCCCCGCCGGTCTCGTTTTCTATGCTGCCTCCGGTGGTTTCTTGATACGTGTTACACCGTGGCCCACGGGGCGAGGTTCTCGATCAACCGGACCCCGACCCCTCCATAACTGGAAGTTTGATATGTAATGATAATTCGGGTTGGCGGGTCTGTCGGGGTTGGCCCACCCCCACACCAATTGTATTTATATTAATGTGGTATAGTTGCATGCGGGGGTGGCAGGGGTGGCAGCCCACCACCCCTTTTTGTTTTATATTAATTTTGTTTTAATTAAACAACTTATTTGATTTTTTTAAAACTATATAATATTTTCAAAAATTATTGAACCCGGATTTTATTGGGCAAAATAAGTATCCAAAAATTTTTCTCGATTCTCGGGTGTTGGGTTCCCTACCGGTTGACGGTGAGATTACAGGACACTTAAACCTGGCCCACTGCCTAACTTTGACCGTAACTTTGACTTGCTCTAACTTCTTCATACAACCTTGGATTGAAGCATCGTTTGCATCGTTGGATTCAAAATGGAGAACACTTCAACATGGTCCTAGTATTGTTGTCATCTGGCCACTTTGATTTTTGAGAAATTTTAAAGCCACTTGTCCTTTGAGATCCTCCTAGATCAATCCTTCCCATTAAGGAGCATTTGGACCACCAAAAGCATTGACACATCCATCACACTGCTTGTGTCCTCGCCAAACCACACTCTGAATCACCTACATGAAAATCTAGTACATCCTTTGCAATGACATACAAACCATACACGACTCAATCAACCCCACACTTACCAATAGTTTATAACACACGCTCTTTGGTCAAGGATTAAATAATAGAAACCAATGCTTCATCTACTCATAAGGAAAGGCCAAAAATATCATCATTGCATTTCGAAGCGATGGAAGACACATTATCACCTTTACATTTATTCACAATGCATGATTTACAAACTGTGGCCATAACAAACTAATACCTCTTTAAAAACCATCTTTTACTTAATAAAGTAAATGGGTCATCCCCCTATGGAAGATTTTATTATAGAAGATCTTTGATGACTAGATTCTTCATGGGTGATTTTCGGGCCTGAAGTGTTTGACATGCATATTTTTGGTGTTCATCATTGTGGCAATGATTCTTCCTCTTCCATACTTTCTGGATCATCTTGGAATGCTTCCTCCCAATGTGCCTATGATAAGTGTTCATGGATCCCTCATTCTCGCTGGAATGTGATGAGGTGCTCTCATCATATTTTGTTGGTGGGTTGCTGGCTATTTTGGAGCATTCCCAAACCTTGTTCCTGACATACCCAAGTCCTACATGACGGGGCAATTCTTCTACTTTGATGGGGTTTATGATTCCTTGATCATTAATGTCGAGGCCCTTTCCTTGATACCCCAATTTCTTCAATAGTTTTGATCCGATACCTGTAGTATGTTTTTCAAAAGCAGTGAAATCATCATCATGAAAATTATATGAAATCGAAGAATCACTTTTTACCTCAAGGGGGTTATGATGCAGCTTCTCCAAGAACTCATCCTGAGCTTGCAACTGGCGTAGCAACCTTTGTTCTCATTTTCTGCTTCATGTAGGAGTATCCTTAGCTCAGTATTCTCTGCTTGAATGCTTTTATTGATCACCTCAAGTTCCTAGAGCCATGCTGCATTGGGTGACCTTTTCATCTTTTATACATTATATATTGAAATTTTTGTTTCATCGCCCAAATCTGAAACCAAATTGATGGGCCCATCTGTTGTGATTCCAAGAGCTGCAATCCTCCTTTCATCACCAGAATCTGATCCGAAGTCAATTGTTCTACCTCATGCAACTCCCGCAGCCGTGACCTTCTCATCTTCCTCTGATTCAGAATTTTGATCTTGTTGCATGGTGGCAGCTCTCTTCTGCTTCTCCTTTCTGTCATCCCTCTTAGGTCTTAGTTCAGGGTGCAGTTTCCAGCAATTCTCTTCGTCGTGTCCCTCTTTCTCACAATGTTTACAAGAGGGCTTTGCTCCTATTCTCTTGGCTGTTGCGGCTCTTTTTGGGTGGTCATTTTTTTCATGCGTCCCCCTGCTTTCAAGATGCATGGCATTCACACTGGCCTCATCGATAGTAGTAGGCTCAAACAGTAATAATGAATGCCTTATGTAACCATGTAAAGAACTGATATACTTAGTTACAATCTCTGGTGAATCTAATGAAATGTCTAAGTTCAATGTTTGTTTTCTAAATTCTTCAGTGAAGTTTTTCACATTTTGGCCCTTACCTTTCTTTAGATGTTTCCATTCCATTAATGCCTTTTTCTTATATCCCAATGGGTAAAAATGATTTTTCAATGCAGAAATAAAATTTGATCATGAGGAGAGAAGGTTACCCAGATTGTTGTTGCCTTGCAATTTTCTCTCCCGCCAAACGAGAGCGGTGCCACCCAGTCGAAGGGATGCCAACTGGATCTTTGTCTCGTCTTTCTTGATTTGTTGAATCCAGCAGTAGAACTCAATATGTCTAATCCAATTGTTGAGATTTTCCTCAATACATTCTCCTATATACATAGACAAGTCAAACTTTACATCTAGTTTAAGGAAAGGTTTCTTCGATGTATGCCTATGACGTCTACGAGAATGATAAGAAGAAGAAGAGGAAATATCACTAGAAGATGGAGAGGGAGGGGTGCTTCTCCACCATCTCCATGATTTACTGATCCATGATCATCTACATCTTTCTTCTCGAGCTTGACGGTCTTTTCATACTCTACAAACAGTTTTTCTACTTACTCTGACATGTTGTAGAATGCCTTGCGGTAATTCTGCTCTTCTTCCCAATGAGCTTCTTCATCTGCCATGTCTCTTCTTCGTGGTGCACGTCCTGCTTCGGGATCAAAGGACTTAAGATTTCCTTCACCTCTTTGAAGCTTGTTTCTGGTTAGCATGTACTCATGAAATTTAAATCAACAAAGACTTGCTCTGATACCACTTGATCCAAGATATTTTGCTTAACGATGCATTAGTAATTACATGTAAAGAATCATGTTAATCATAAAAAATTTAAAGTGCACATAAGTGAAGAGAAGAAGAACACAAAAACTTGAAATATGACACTAGGAATTGATTACAGAGTTCATCCAATTTGGACTACGTCTCCGGGCCCTGCTCAATAGTGGGGAGGCCTTCATTCATTAAGTGACAAGAAGAAGAAGAAGTACAAGTAAAATTACATAAAGCACCCTTATACCTCCAATCTGGGAAATGAAAGAAAATGGAGAGATATGATGTAGAAGTGGACATCATCGTTGAGTTCCTTTCATCGAGAGGTGTAAAATCGACATAATATTTGTCCAAAACTCACACTAGCAAGTTCTGTTGATCCAGGTGGAATAATCAGGTACAGGTACAAGAGGCTTGAGTAAAAGGCTCAAAAATCAAAGTGTTCAAAAGATTCTCGAACCAGGTTCATGTTGTAGATATCGTCTTTCTGAATCCAATGGCGTAGACGACACTCAATTCCGAGTCCGTATGAAGAAGTTATAAGTGGTCAAAGTTCCAGGTTGACTTGGTGACTGGGCAGCCTTAAAGAGGACACAAATTGGACTTTTTCCGGCCACCGGATTCCGGAAAGCTCAGGCCAGATTCCGGGCGAAATTGTGGCCTGTTTAAATTGCCTCCTTCGGTCCAAAACCGAATTTTTCAAAAGGCGTGGTTTGTTTTAATAACATAAAATTATTTAAAAAAAGGGGTGGCAGGCCACCACCCCCGCCACCCCACTCAACCGTATGTCACAACATTCAAAAACAAACATAATATTTATGGGCTGGCGGGCCATGACCCCCGCCAGACCCCACGGGAACCAACCATCGTTTATATATATAATATATATATAACGGTTATGTAACACGACCAACACTATTATTTGTTTGAACCGTGGGTTGTTGGGCGGGCCTGACCCCCCCTATTTAATTATTCGTTGGGTTAAAAACAAATGCGGGTTTTTTAAAGAAGGAACTGTCGTGCCATTTTAAGAGGGGCGGGATTTGACCCCCCGACCTCTCTTCAATGAATTCCAATTTTTACCAATGCACCAACGGTCGGACTTGGTAAATTCCGCCCACGAGTTGTTATTTAAACTCAGACTTTTACAGTGCGCCCAGGCCACGGAGGAGCGGAAGAGCGCGCACACAGATCGAGATTTAATATTTTTTTAATTGCAGGTCATGTGGAACCATGAGCCCAGAAAGAGGCAGGCGGAACCCTGATTGAGGCTCAATTTTCAGGAGGGCGAAATTTCGACTTTGTCCAAATGGGACAAATTTTATGTCGTTTCAGCACTACTCAGCGCCACGAGTCTGATGGCGTACTCAGTTTCTGCATCTCAGTTTTTTATTTTCCAGTCACTTTTGGAAGTGGACTATGCCGGTGTCAGATTTGCACATGTGAGCAGTCGTTTTCCACTTTCTCGATGCCACAAGATTGATGGTGTTTTCAGATTCTTCCGCAGAGCTGCTCAGCCTTCAGCAAATGGCAGCATGAGGTATATGATGTGATTTCCATGTGCTTCTTCATTTATTTCTCTTTGAGATGCATTATGTCTTGCAGATCCCGGTTGATACATGAGTCGTGGGATCTTGCTTTGTGTTGTTATTGATGTACTTTCAGCTATGGATTTGTGTCATGTATGAGCCTCTTTTATGCCACATTGGCGGGATGCTCCTTTTTCATATGTGTATTTTTGAGATCCCTTGTTTGCCAAGATTGGCGGGATACTCTTATTTATTACATGTCAGCTATGGTCATACTAATAGGAGTCTTTCTTTATGTATGAGAGTTCTGCAGTAGAACATCTCTTAAAGAAGTCAAGCCACTCCTGCGTGAGGGAAATTTTTCATTGTATGTCATAGGAAAACACATCCATGTACATCTCTTCTTACAGCACATAATGCAGTGGCCTACACCATCTTGACACCGAGGCCCGGAGATGTAGTCCCTCCTGGACGAACTCCGTCATCAAACGACGTGTTCTTATGATTGCTGATCTTGTTCATTTATGTTCCTCTTATTTACAGCTACAATTGTTCATTTAAGTTCTTTAACGTCTTTAATTAAATGCAATTCTATTTATCAGCCGAATTAAAAGGTCTTGGTTAAGGGTATCAAGATTTTACCCTGGATCATTTGCACCCTAGGGAATCTTTTTTATGCCCCTCAATATTCCTTGGGCATGGTTCTGTCCGCCTGGCCCGCTCCAGGTTCTGCTCTGCTCTGCTACCCTGCCTAGGTGCACTTCATAAGAGAGGGTGTTATATAAATTTTGATGAGGAATTAACAAGAGGTGGGTCAGTGGCGCATTGGTAGCAACCACCGACATATATCTCGGAGTTTTGTGAAGGGTGCGGGTTCGAAACCCAATACGACCCATTTTGAACTTGTATATATATGCGTTGATTTGGTTAGTAGTTCTATTTTGGGGACAACCTGCTCAGGGGCCGGCCACGTGAGTCGGGCGGGTTCGACCCCCACGGGTCCCATTTTCTATGCTGCCTCTGGCAATTTCTTGATACGTGTTACACCGTGGCCCATAAGGCAGGGTTCCCAGTCAACCGGACCTCAACCCCTCCATATCCGAAAGTTTTATATTTAATGAAAATTCGGGATGGTGGGTACACAGGGGGTGGCCCACCCCCCAACCAATTGAATTTAAATTAATGTGGTATAGTTGCATGCGAGGATGGCAGCCCACCACCCCATTTTTTTATATTAATTTGGTTTTAATTAAACAACTTATTTGATTTTTTTAAAACTATAGACTATTTTTAAAAATTTTCAAACTTAGAGGTTATTGGGCAAACTAAGTATCCAACAAATTCACCCGCTTCTCGGGTGTTGGGTTCCATGCTAGTTGACACCAAGATTGCAGGACACTTAAACCTGGACCATTGCCTAACTTTGACCGCAACTTTGAATTGCTCTAACTTCTTCATACGACCTCAGATTGAAGCATCGTTTGCACCGTTGGATTCAGAAAGGAGAACAATTCGACATGGTCCTAGCCTTGTTTTCATCTGGCCACTTTGATTTTTTAGCAATCTTCAAGCCACTTGTCCTCTGAGATTTTCCTCAATACATTCTCCTATATACATAGACAAGTCAAACTTTACATCTAGTTTAAGGAAAGGTTTCTTCGATGTATGCCTATGACGTCTACGAAAATGATAAGAAGAAGAAGAGGAACTATCAATAGAAGATGGAGAGGGAGGGATGCTTCTCCACCATCTCCATGATTTACTGATCCATGATCATCTGCATCTTTCTTCTCGGGCTTGACGGTTTTTTCATACTCTACAAACAGTTTGTCTACTTACTCTGACATGTTGTAGAACGCCTTGCAGTAATTCCGCTCTTCTTCCCAACGAGCTTCTTCATCTTCCATGTCTCCTCTTTGTGGTGCACGTACTGCTTCGGGATCAAAGGACTTAAGATTTCCTTCACCTCTTTGAAGCTTGTTTCTGGTTAGCATGTACTCATGAAATTTAAATCAACAAAGACCTGCTCTGATACCACTTGATCCAAGATCTTTTGCTTAACGATGCATTAGTAATTACATGTAAAGAATCATGTTAACCATAAAAAATTTAAAGTGCACATAAGTGAAGAGAACAAGAACACAAAAACATGAAATATGACACTAGGAATTGATTAGAGAATTCATCCAATTTGGACTACGTCTCCGGGCCCTGCTCAATAGTGGGGAGGCCTTCATTCATTAAGTGACAAAAAGAAGAAGAAGTACAAGTAAAATTACATAAAGCACCCTTATACCTCTAATCTGGGAAATGAAAGAAATATGGAGAGATATGATGTAGAAGTGGACATCATCGTTGAGTTCCTATCGCCGAGAGGTGTAAAATCGACATAATATTTGTCCAAAACTGACACTAGCAAGTTCTGCACCCTAGGGAATCTTTTTGATGCCCCTCAATATTCCTTGGGCATGGTTCTGTCCCCCTGGCCCGCTCCAGGTTCCGCTCTGCTCTGCTGCCCTGCCTAGGTGCACTTCATAAGAGAGGGTGTTATATAAATTTTGATGCGGAATTAACAAGAGGTGGGTCGGTGGCGCATTGGTAGCAACCACCGACATATATCTCGGAGGTTTGTGGAGGGTGCGGGTTCGAAACCCGATATGACCCATTTTGAACTTGTATATATGCGTTGATTTGGTTAGTAGTTCTATTTTGGGGACAGCCTGCTCAGGGGCCGACCACGTGGGTCGGGTGGGTTTGACCCCCACGGGTCCCATTTTCTATGCTGTCTCTAGCGATTTCTTGATACGTGTTACACCGTGGCCCATAAGGCGGGGTTCCCAGTCAACCGGACCTCGACCCCTCCATAACCGAAAGTTTTATATTTAATGAAAATTCGGGATGGTGGGTACACAGGGGGTGGCCCAGCCCCTAACCAATTGAATTTCAATTAATGTGGTATAGTTGCATGCGAGGGTGGCAGCCCGCCACCCCATTTTTTTATATTAATTTGGTTTTAATTAAACAACTTATTTGATTTTTTTAAAACTATAGACTATTTTTAAAAATTCTCAAACTTAGAGGTTATTGGGAAAACTAAGTATCCAACAAATTCACCCGCTTCTCGGGTGTTGGGTTCCATGCTAGTTGACACTGAGATTGCATGACACTTAAACCTGGACCATTGCCTAACTTTGATCGCAACTTTGACTTGCTCTAACTTCTTCATACGACCTCAGATTGAAGCATCGTTTGCACCGTTGGATTCAGAAAGGAGAACAATTCGACATGGTCCTAGTCTTGTTTTCATCTGGCCACTTTGATTTTTTAGCAATCTTCAAGCCACTTGTCCTCTGAGATCCTCCTGGATCACTCGTAAAAGTTTTCATGTGATGTGGAATTACAATTTATTTTAATTCAATTAAGGGAAAATTTAATTAGAAGCCTCTTCTTCTTGCCATTTTCAATATTTCTTGTTGCAAATTTATGCACTCCCTCTCAACAAGAAAGGAATTCATCTATATCATGATCCGATACCTTTGGAATGTTATGCATGCAACACTTATCTCTAGTGTTGTTTCTACTGCAACTTCTGAAACTGAAAAACATCCAAAATTAATCAACTGTGATTAGTATGATGCATCTGTCACCAGAGTCTCTAACTACTACTAGCTACTACACTGTCTACTAAAAAATATGCACTGTTGTTGACTCTGCACTGTGTGATCTGCACTGCTTCCAACTCTGCTCTGCGCTCCCCAATATTTGATTGTTGCTAGTCTCTATATCTGTCACTCTGACATCTGACTGCATCAACCATCACTGATCCATCCTTCTATTGTGTACTGTGGACCCCATAGCAAGGTAATTATCCATGAGACAAGACATCTCAATGGACCCTGCCCAAATTTCTAGACTCTTGGGACTATTACTTCACATCTCTGTTGGGACTCAGAAATGTCATATTTTCATCCACCTTTTCCTTCACTATTCCTTACATTTCATCATCCCATTAACCTTTCATTACATCATTTTCATAAATATATTTGGGTTTCACCTTCTTATTTTCCATTTTATTCATTTTTGTATTATAAGTGAATTTATGATTAATATTAGAAAATATACATATTTTTATATATATATATCTCAAGAATATGTGAGCTTTGTAATGTGTAGGAAATATGTGAAGGATTAATTCCAAGATACGTCTCAAATATCTCCTCCACCATATTAAGGAGATAATTATTCAATCCTATTCCTAAGGAGAAGATCATGAAGGATTTGGTTGGCATATCTTATCCAAGATATGTGAGAGATGTGTGGAGGATTCAAAGGGATAATATCTTGTAATAATGGGAAATTAGTTGAGAGAGCTTGAGAGAATATTGGATATGTAATTATGAGATGGTTATATTCCTCATGTATATAAGAGAGTGCTCTCTCTTCATTTGAATAATAATGGAGAAATAGTTTTGTAATTAGGAGAAGAGAATTCTTAGCTTTGATTGATATTCTTTGTTATGATTTGTAATTTGATTTTTGTAATATAATTGGAGATAGCTTTATTATTGTGAGCTCACATATGTTGTTTGTCATTCTATTCTTCACATGTTGTATTGCTTTTCCTTTATGCAATTTCCTGCTTTCCTAGTTAGTGTTTCAATGCCTTTCTAGATTAATTTGATTTCAGTAATTTAGATTAAATTAGTTCCACTTCAGTCCTGCATATATAATGCATGTGTCTCGTAAGTCTACGAACCTCGGATTGACAAATTAAATAGTTGGGTAAAAACTACAACAAAATTAAACAAACATATTTTTGCCCAAACAATCTCCCCACCTCTCACCTGGAGGTATGGCTGCATGTGCTCCCTCTACCCACTTGGCTCGAAATTACCCCCTATTGGAGGTCTTTTCTTGAGTGGATAGCTCCACTCGGTCTCCTCTCTTCTTTTCTAATTAAGGCTTCTCCACAACTTTCATAGGCTTCTTCTGAGGTTGCATGTTAAGAGGTAATTCATGCTCCCTCTTAACCACCAAGTCTCTACCCTTTGCCTTTCTCCTCAAATATTTGCATGCATCTTCAACCTCGAGAGCATACAGGGTCTTGAATCACACACTAATCTGATTCACCTGTCCCATGGGGATGTGTCTAAAGAAAACATTTCCTTTGCTAAATATCACATTGTATCCATGGTCTTCCAATACTGCTACAGACACAAGATTATTCTTTAGTCCTTGAACAAGCAATACATCTATCAGTCTAAGAGGGGAGTCAGACTCCCTCTGAAAGGTAACAGTATCGATGTTGGTTGCGTTATACCTCCCAACAGCTCCAAACTATATGTTCTTCTTGAGGTCCTTCTCCTCTAAGTCACTGAAGATATCTTTACTCATATGGAATGAGGCATCGTTGTAAAGATCCCATTATAGTTTTTGAAATTCATGCAATGAGAGTGAAATCAAGTTCGAACTATGAAGCTAGTGCTTCACCTACTACTGCTACTATAGGCTCCTTCTTGTCTGCCTTCTTCTGTGGAAATTTCGTGGCATAGTGCCTGAACTCATGACAGTGAAAACACTTGATGTTGGAAAAGTTTTTCTTCTTTCCCTCTTCACCTTGGGAATTATTTCCCTTGGATTTATTTCCTTTACTAACTAATGCAAAGTCCTCTTCTTTTGAAAAGGTCTTGTCTCTGGTGTTTCTCCTAATATCTTCCTACACCAAGTTAAAACACAATCACTCCCACTTTGGTAGCTTCTCCCTCCCATTCACCGAATCCTGGTAGCTGTCCTAGCTCTTGGGAATGCCTAAAAGTGTTAGGCTCACCATATCATCCTCGGCAATGGTAACACCAAAACTTCCAAGCTCGTCCCGACACCGAGTGACTCTTGGTCAAGTATTTTGGTATTGTGTCGCCCTCCTCCATCTTGATTTTTTCTGAGCTTGTCCTTCAACACCAAATTCTTGTGGTCACTGCTATTCTGAAACAAATATGTTAAGTCGTTCCACATAGCATATGGAGTTTTCTTTCCATGGAGGTTCAAGATAATATTATCTCGAACTCCTTATAACAAAATTCTTCTTGCCTTTGCTACGTTCTTCTTCCATGCTGCCAGCTCTTGAGCATCCGCTGATGTAGGCTTAGGAATATCATTGTATATGAATTCCTTCAACCCATTTTCTTCCAACACTGCTTCCATCATGTCTCTCCAAGCTATGTAATTCTAACTACACTCAAGGGAATATTCGAGTCCCAATCCACAAAAAGACATCCTTATCCTGTTGCTGGTCCTGAAGAGTAGATTTGCAAATTTGATTCATCTGCTAAAAAAAACTTGTATTATTCTCTTCTATTGTGATTCCCTCTCTGATACCATGTAGAAAATCCATGTAGATTCAAACTGATATTTGTAATATTCTAAAACAAAATACTTCAATCTACTCTACAAATTGTGGAAACTAATTACAATCGCACAACCACATGAACAAGAAAGAGAAAGAATTTCAATCGCACAACACAAAGATTTATTCGGGGAAAGCCTCAGCTAAAATCCTCGCTATCTATATATTCCACAATTCAAAGAATATGAGAACAATTCAATGCTTCTCTTAGGCTTGAGAAATTTTTGCACTATCTATGTCTGTCTCACTGATTCCTAGGAAATCTTGGTTCAATACTTTACCAATTTCTTGGCCTCAGGATTCCCTATTTTCTTGTGCATTTTACTTAGTAATTAGGCCCATATTAACAATGAAATTCGCCAATAATGATTGTGCAATACATACATGCTCTTCCTCTGACTCCATGCACCACATGTACAATTTTCAAATTATACAATTGATAGTACACGTCCCTTTAACTCCAATGTCAACTGGGACTTCCTCAAAACTAACATGCATGAGTTATTTTTGAGTGAATTATCAATTATCTGATTGATCTCTACATGTGAATTAAATCCAATTTAATTCCCTTCACCTCTCACTAGTTCCTCGATCAGTTAGAACTAGTTAAACTAATCTTAACTCAAATAAATTAAGTTAATTAATTACAACTCAAAATAAACTCAACTAGGTCTCCTAAAAACTAGGAGACACTATACATGCCTCTAGTTTGACCGTAAACTCAAATTAACTGAACCAACTAAATCTTCCTAACTTTTTTAACTCGTACAAGCTTCCATGTGATGCGGAATTACAATTTACTTCTAATTCATTTAAGGGAAAATTTAATTAGAAGCCTCTTCTTCTTGCCATTTTCAATATTTCTTGTTGCAAATTTCTGCACTCCCTCTCAACAAGAAAGGAATTTATCTATATCATGATCCGATACCTTTGGAATGTTATGCATGCAACACTTATCTCTAGTGTTGTTTCTACTGCAACTTCTGAAACTGAAAAGCATCCAAAATTAATCAACTGTGATTAGTATGATGCATCTGTCACCAGAGTCTCTGACTACTACTAGCTACTACACTTTCTAATAAAAACTTTGCACCATTGTTGACTCTTCATTGTGCGATCTGCACTGCTTCCAACTCTACTTTGTGCTCCCCAATATTTTATTGTTGCTAGTCTCTGCATCTGTCACTCTGAAATCTAACTGCATCAACCATCACTGATCCATCCTTCTATTGTGCACTGTGGGCCACCATAGCAAGGTAATTATCCATGAGACAAGACATCTCAATGGACCCTACCCAAATTTTTGGACTCTTGGGACTATTACTTCACATCTCCCCACCTCTCACCTGGAGGTATGGCTGCATGTGCTCCTTCTACCCACTTGGTTCAAAATTCCCCCCTATTGGAGGTCTTTGATTGAGTGGATACCTCCACTCGGTCTCCTCTCTTCTTCTCTAATTAAGGCTTCTCACAACTTTCAGAGGCTTCTTCTGAGGTTGCATGTTAAGAGGTAATTCATGCTCTCTCTCAACACCAAGTCTCTACCCTTTTCCTTTCTCCTCAAAGATTTGATTGCATCTTCAACCTCAAGAGCATACAGGTTCTTGAATCACACACTGATCTAATTCACCTGTCCCATGGCGATGTGTCTAAAGAAAAAATTTCCTTTGCGAAATATCACATCGTAGCCATGGTCTTCCAATACTGCTACAGACACAATATTATTCTTTAGTCCTTGAACAAACAATACATCTATGAGTCTAAGAGGGGAGCCAGACTCCCTCTGAAAGGTGACAATACCGATGTCGGTTGCATTCTACCTCCCATCATCTCCAAACTCTATGTTTTTCTTGAGGTCCTTCTTGTCCAAGTCACTGAAGAGATCTTTATTTCCCATCTTTTCGACATTTATTCAGAAAATCGACCTATAATCAGAACATCATTCAAGTTCTTAATAGCATTTACTCTAAAGAATTGTGTAATTCTCACTGGTTCTAAACAAACTAAGAAGACATAGAGGGATCCAAAACTAGTATCCGTTGTAGCACATTGAATCAATGTGCGCAAGAGGGGTATGTGTGGGAGAAATTTTATCCCCTCACGTCCACGCCTACACACAAATTCCCCATCCACACACTTCTTCTATAGAGTTTGAAACATCAATTTTCACATTATTTCACACATATTTTCCCATTTCATGGCAAGATTTTGGTGAAATGTTACATAAAATCAATCGAATTCTTGCATCATGGACTAGTGCACATTACAAAAATGATTAAGGCTTAATCCTACGATTAACCAAAGCTCCACTACCCATAACTATAAGTATTTTTGCATTTATTTGGTGAATCCACGTGCAATCAGGACGTTGTTCAAGTGCTTAATAACATTTACTCTTATAACTTGCTTCGTTATGTTTTACTTTGACTAGATTTGTGTCCAATATTTACATTTTTATTTTGATGTTTCTTTCGCACACATTTCCACTTTCACACATATGTAGGCATTTCCTTCACCATATACTTGTTCCATACATTTCTAATTTTCACATTGCTTCTTTCCCATATGCTCTAGTTCAGACGATTGCTTTCTGGCATGTCTTATTTCGCATGTTGTGGCACTCAATGCTATCAACTATTTCAACACTACCTGTTGTCATTACAATGATTTCATGGCATAATATTAATCATTGTTTAATGGTTTTTTAAATTTTAAAATTGGGCTTGGAACTTCATGATTTTCATCCATATGCTATGTTTATTTTTGCTTGTTTTAAAATGCATGGAGTTTACGAAATTTTTTTTTATTAGGTTTTCAAATACTATAATTGGTGAAACTAAATTCATAATTGTAAAACCAACTTTAGATTGACATTTTAGAGCTAATTTCATAACTAGACTCTGTAGGGTAGACAACTTTTAAATTTTAGTATACCGAATAAAAAAGCATATTCTACATCTCCACATGCATTCCCATTCAACAGATTTATTCCACACATTGCAAGACGTCAATTTTAACTAGGAGCTACATGACTACTTTAATTTTATATTGGTTCACGTTAGGCTAAAACTAGCATTTTAAAACTAATTTCAGTTTTTTAAATTTTTAAATTTTAATATAGCTTTTAAATTTTTAGTGTGTAGAATAAAGGATGTGTAGAAGAGGCGTGTGTGTGGGAGAACATCTATTCCCCCAATTTTGCACCTCCTCATACATTCCCCCTCTACAAACGTCTTTTGCACACTACAAAAGTTCAATTTTCACATTTTTTATATACATATTTTCATGTTCTGCAACAATGTTTTGGCGAAATGTCACATAAATTCAACTAGCCTCTCATGGCACAGATCACCACATATTAAAAAATAAATTAAGGCTTAATCCTATGATTAAAAAAAATCTCTCTTGTGTTAGCCACCTATAAAATTTGTTATACCAAAAGGTGGCTAAAACTTTTTTGAGCCTTCAAGGAACAAGTTTTATTGCTAAAAAGTGTTGGCTCTTGAACACTCTTGAAGGCCTCTTGCCTCTGTCCTAACTTCCTCTGTTGTGCATTTTCCCATTCAGAAACCCTGCTAAATTCCCAAGAAAGAATGTTGCTGCAAACACCATTTTCCCCTTCCTCCTCCTCCAAAACTAACCTCATCTTTTTATTCCTCTATTTCCCATGAAAATCCCCCAATTTCATGTTTCTCCCCTTTTCCACTTCATAAAAACCCTTGATAAGGTTCTAAGGCCCCTTCTTAGCCTTATCGAAATCCTCAAATTCCTTCAAAAATCCTTGAAAAACCATTAAAAACCATATCTTTTATGTATTGGACTTAAGCCCCCTTGGGCTAAGTCTTTAACCCTTTTTCTTCCATATGCCCGCACCCTGGAACCACTTGCAAACAGGTTAAGGCGCTTATCGCATTGCAAATCGTGAATATCCAAATTGTGGTTTCATTTTAAAGGGCTCATCGCAAAAATCTGCGATGCGATGCATCGCAAAACCGACCGATCACAAAATCACAAGTTCTATGGTGAAAGCTCTGATTACTCATTGCAAATATTTGCGATGCGATCAATCCGATCGCAAATCCGCCCATCGCATTTTCCTCCGATCGTACTATCCGCCCTCTGTACTAAACCTTGTAATTTTTCATTACCGATCCGCTTTTTCCTTTGTAAAGTCGAAAAACCCACTTTTCTAAAGTTTTGGTCTAAAAACCAAAATCACGTGTAAATATTTAAATGGGTTGATTGAAAAGCCCCTCCACATTAAAACCCGGGGCATATTTTATTCATAAGGACCAAAGGCCCCGCAATCGGGCGCTAAAACCGTTTTATATTTGTTTTTTCCGCCCCGCCCTTCCAAAACCTTTGATTTTATTAAAAACTTTGGGTTTAATGTGTTATGAAGTCCATAAGCCGATTTCCCAAAAACAACGTTGTATCTATCGCACCGCCTTTGGGCAAAGGTGGTTTTTTCCCGATAGCCAGCGAATCCATACATCGCTTGACACGTGGCTTGGCCACTATTCACCAAACCGCTGTTCATCGCGCGCTAAAGTTGGGACCAGGACGCCCAGCGATATCACTATCCACTGTCTGATCCAAAGCAGGCCATCCAACGGCTATCGTTCGCCGAAGACGCTCGTTGTTTAAATGGGCTACGGCGTGACATTTAATCAATCTCCACCGTCGATCTCAGCAGATCGACGGTCCACAATTCATCACCCGACTCCTCTGTTTGACTTTCCAACTTCCGCTCTCGACTTTCAATCTATGCGCAATCGATGGCTCATATTTAATCTTCGTTCCCCCCATACTAAGATCTCTCTTGATCAATCCCAACCGTTGGATGATGCCATCCAATGGCCACGCTCCTCCACACGCCTTCCGATGTAGTAAAACCTATATACGCAGAATTTTCTTATATTTTTTCGTTTTTTGTAGGGTTTAATGATCTTTTCGCTATATTCGAAGAAAATTCGAAAGAAAAGGGTGACAACCTTCCTGCTTTTGACTTATCATAGGAAATCACTTGTAGTGTGTTAATTTCACATCTCGTCAATGATTCATAAGGCATTGATGCCACATCATCTCTGCGTAACCCTGTACTCCAGCGAAACACCATGGATAGGGCACAGTTAAAGAGTATCAGTGTCGAAGACCTCAATATATCTGAACAGAGGAATATAGACAGTTTTTACGGGGATTACGGCCAAGACGGTTATCAAAAGCCTAATCCCCAATTAAAAACAAAGTTAAAGAAGAAAGCATTAAGGATTATCGACAGGAAACCCTCCACCGCCACAAATTGAGGCGAATTGATTCCTCAGCTACCATAAAGGCCACTGGTGCCTCAAAAAATTCAACGCAAAGGCCGAAGTTATTACTCAGGATTAGATATCTGCCTCGCAACCGCCATAGAGTTACTTCTGCAAGGAAAACCTAGTGCAAAAATATCTGCAGAGTTACTCCAAGAATTACACAGAGCCTCAAAGTCAAATAAAGCTCCCGCCGAGCTTAATTCATAATTATAAAACAGTTCATACAGTGTTCCACCTGTAAACTTCTTCATTGAACCCCTCAAAAGGCCAAGAAGTCTTGAATCTAGATTAATTTTCTTGGGAGATCTTTTATCATATCTTACCTCCTCATTCTTCTATAAATACTTGTGTAGAAGATGAGAATCTGTTGGTTGCAGAACTTTGAAATACATTTGAGCTGAAACTTCTGATTGTAAATAGTATTCATTGGCCCTTGGAGCTCTGTTTGTAATAGATAAGTTAGGCTGAGAAGTGAAGATGATTGCTGAACTGAAACATTGGACTTAAAGTTGTAATTGGTTTGGAGCATCAATACAAGCTGATTTATGGGATCCTGGTCTATGTTGACGGTGATGTTTTTCTCATTGTGAACTTGTCATTTTAGTTCTGTTTTCATTGTGTTTCATATTCTATTATAAAGAACAACATGCATGAAGTTAGGACCTATTGTATATCAGTAGCCTTCTTTGACTGAAAATATTTATCTAAATGTTTTCTTCAATCTGTGTTATTTAGGAATGATTCAATTATGTTTAAGCTTAAGAATGCTGGTGTTCCCTCATCTTATTGCCTTAGCCGATATTATTCTTAAATGTTATGTTCAACACTAGTT
The DNA here is from genome assembly GCA_034641835.2 of Pinus albicaulis. Classification (NCBI taxonomy): domain Eukaryota; kingdom Viridiplantae; phylum Streptophyta; class Pinopsida; order Pinales; family Pinaceae; genus Pinus; species Pinus albicaulis. The sequence goes on along the minus strand of MU968363.1, from coordinate 2,322,464 downwards.
AAGTAGAGATTTACTATGGAAGATATGGTATGCCCTGGTCCTAGTTTTATCACCAAAGACTGTCTGAATGTTTCCCTTGGAATGTGTTGAAAGCTGGTTGGTTTGAAAGTACCTATCAAATCTTAGGCCTTCCTTTGTTATCATTTGTGTTTCCTCTGTTTTTTAATGTTTTTCTATTAAAAGTTTATCAAAAGCAGGCTAGTTTAGAAGTACTTACTTGATCTTAGATTGATTTTATGTCTTTCTTAAGTGTATGCCAAAGCTGGCTAGTTTAAAAGTATTTACCAGATCTTAGGCTGCTCTTTGTTCTGCATCTGTTACATTTCCCTTCTTGTTGTATCATTTCCTTCCATAAATCAAACTTTAAAGAGATCCTTAGACATAGATGACTTGCCCCATGGACCACTCTTGTTTCTTGCTGTTTCAATTAAATCCTATTATGACTCCATAGCCCAATGGAATAAAAACCAGCATTATATCTATCTTTTAGCCAAAGCTGCTCTGTCCACTTACAACTTCTCACCTTTGAAACTTTCTACATTTAGGACTTCCCCTCAAACAATAATCATGCTCAACCATCCAAAAAACAAACAAAACCCTTGATCTTAATAACTAGCCTAATATCATAACCCCAAACTTCAAAGACAAATCCATCTTTGCACTTATTGGAAAGATCCCTCTCCAGATTCAGGAGGGCTAGATCCTAGAATCCAAAAGTTGGTTGAAACGATGTTGTTTCCGTGATCGGACTTTGCCAATCTTGCTAATTACGGATTCCTAACATCTTGTAGGTAAATATAATTATTTTTGGCATTTATTCAACAAATCAACCTGTAATCAAAACATCGTTCAAGTGCTTAATAACATTTACTCTGAAGCATTGTATAATTCTCACTGGTTCTAAACAAACTAAGAAGATGTAGAGGGCTTCGTAGCTAGTATCCATTGTAGCACATTGAAATGGTGTGCACAATACGGGTATGTGTGGGAGAACTTTTATTCCCCCACATCTACACCTCCACATAGATTCCCCCTCCACACACTTCTTCTACACACTGCAAAACATCAATTTTCACATTATTTGGCAAACATATTTTCCTGTTTCATGGAAATGTTTTGGCGAAATTTCACATAAACTCAATCAACTTCCCGTGTTGTGGACTAGCGCATACTACAAAATCAATTGATATTTAATCCTAAGATTAACCAAATCTCCAGTGCCTATAAATGTAAGTCTTTTCGACATTTATTCGAAGAATCGATGCAAATCAAGATATTTTTCGAGTGCTTAATAGCATTTACTATGGTAATTGGCTTTGTTACTAGCTAATGTTTTACTTTGACTAGATTTGTGTCCAATTTTTACATGTTTTTTTTATGTTTCTTTCGCACACATTCCCACTTCCGCACATTCATAGGGATTTCCTTCTTCATATACTTGTTCCATACATTTCTACTTTTCACATTGCTTCTTTCCCATATGCTCTACTTTGGGCGATTGTTTTCTGGAATTTGTCTTTTTCCCGCATGTTGTGGTACTTAGTGCTACCAATTGCTTCTATGCTACTTGTTGTTATTACAATGATTTTGTGGCATAATATTAATCATTGTTTAATGGCTTTTTACAATTTAAAAATTGGGCTTGGAACTTCATGCTTTTCATCCATATGTTATGTTTCTTTTTTCATGGTTAAAATGCATGGAGTTTACCAAAAAAATTTGTGGCTAGGTTTTCAATTCCTATAATTGGTAGAACTAAATTCATAATTGTAAAACTAATTTTAGATTGGCATTTTAGACTTAATTTCGTAACTTGACTCCATAGGGTAAACAATTTTTAAATTTTTAAAATGCAGAATAATGGAGCACATTCCACATCTCCACATGAATTCCCCTTCAACAATGTTGATGGCCAAAATTGACCATGATCAACATTGGGGATATCACCTAGTCAGGGCCCAAACTAGGCCCTTATTCGTTTGGAATGGTGATTCCCATTGGTTAAAATGAGTCTAGTTACCATTTTTATAAAACTAATATAAACTAAATGTTAATCTAAATCTAGCTAATCTAAAATCTAAACTAACTCTAAAATTATCCTATGTCTGCTAATGTATGATGTTGCTTGTGGTCACAAGTAGAAAAAAAGAAGGAATTACCTACTTGCAGTTGCTTGAACAAGGTAAACCTTTGAGTTAGCTAAAACGAGGGATCAACAAAGCCACATAGATGTTTGCTCCTACAAAATAAGACTTTCAAAAATGTATTTAATTAAACTAAATAAAAAATAAATCTACCTTCATATGCAAACAACAAAAATAAATCTAATCTATCTCGATTAGGAAAATTTATAGATATTGTCCCAATCAAGAGCAAAGATAAAAGGAAGTGGACCAAAATTGAACATAAGATTAGGATGAGCTAACAAATCAAATAAATAGTTCATATGATCTATAGATAAAAAGATAGATGTGCATATATGAATATCTCCATAAATAGTTATGAAGATTCAAATGAACACATACTTAAATTCAATTATGAATGAATTCAAAATCAACAGTACAATTGCATTAAGTAAATAGTTCTCATAATGAAATCGTAATTAAAACAAAGAGAAACGTGTCATCAAACTGCCAAATATTTATCAATGATAACATGCATATCTATCTCAATTCATTTCTTAATTTTGATATCAATCACTTCCACCATGAAAATATAGTTTTCCAATGATTTAAATAAGCAATACAATTCAATGGAATTTACAGTAGTACAAAACCCACAAATTAAACACTTATATGGATAAAAAATTGAATCAAAATAAAGGTAATGAGTCAATCATTAACTCTGACAAAAATGTACAAAAGTTGCAGATATGATCTAAAGAATTCAAAGTACATAAAATCTCAAGCAATTTCATGATAGCATGAAATTCTTGAATCGATAATACGTCTCTTTAGATTTGGTCCATAATCTTCAATTTCTTCCAAGGATATAAGTCCTACAATAGTATAAAGACCTTCAACTCTTCAGAAATTGGAAACCTTCAAAGTGTTTGAGGATGTGCCTACTACTTTTTCTTAGGAAGCTTTCCATAAATGATTGGATACCTAAATTTTTTTCTTTGAGGGGTACATCTTCTTGCCTTTCTTTGTAACTTTTTTTTCCTAGCTTCTTTGGCATCCCATCTTCTTCCTTTTTTATTCCTCTAATTGTTGGGATTTTTTCTTGTGATTACCCATATTGGTTGTGATTAGGATTTCTTAGGTTGGATCTCATTGAATAAATGAGAAGAGGGAGAGACAAGAGTTTCTAGTTATGGCATTATGGCTAATGTGTTAGCCTATATGTCAACTTGGATCTTGTTCTTGTCACATTTTGTCATCATGGTTTTGTCACACTATGATACTCTTGTCAGACTATAACAATGTTGGTAAGTATGCATAATTGATGTGCCTAGCTAGGTTATGGATGGATGATGACTCTTCATGATTGCAAAGGAGTCGCAGGAGTCTTGATGATTGCATAGTAGGTGCAAAAGGTTGCACAAGGTTTGGAGCAGTTGTAGGAGGATGGAAAAGGTTTTTCTGGGCAGATAACTGAGGAGACACAAATGACTGGTTGAAGAAGGTTTACTGAGGTTGTTGAGGTTTTATTGAAGCCTTTTCAAGGCTTGACATGACCCACAAGTGTTGAATAAGGCATGCTAGAAGTTGGAAGAAATTTGAGTGAATATTTGACTAACGTTTAACTGAGTTTTAGGCTTGGAAGACATAGTAACATAGGTTTCCAATGTAGAGGAAGTGTTATAGCCCAAGGTAATGTAGGTTCATGTTCAAGAGGAGAATTATAACACCCTTCCCAAAAGGAGAGGCAACATTACTGCTTGTAAGTGTAGAAAAATAAAAACCTCCGATGAAACCATGGAATTGCCTAAGGTATTCTTGTGTGGAAGACTGAGTAATGTTTATTTGATCTTGTGAAAGATTACCATCAACAAACCCCTTAGATTTTCTTGTGGTATTGGTGAGGAAAAGAGGCTATAAAAGGATAAGGAAACCGATCAACTATTGTGTGCATTTGATGAGTTGTTTTTTGTGATCTGTTATGGAGCAGGTTTGCACCAAGTTTCATGGAGGAGACTAAGATCTAACTACTCAATGAGAGATCTGAAGGAAACTTGATTAAAATTCTCCATCGCTTGGTTGTCCTTTAATATGTGAGGTCATTTATTTGTAGGGGTTAGATACAATTTGAAGGTCTAGTTGAAGGTTATAACATATTGTTTCACTGTAGATTTGGTTATGTGATTACAAAGATCTTATTGATTTGAACATAGAGAAAGAACTTGATATATTATTTACAGAGATTAGATGGTTGGTTATGTAATTGCCTAGATCTAATGTAGATTAAGGAGATAGTGTGAGGAAGTGCTTGATTTTTTATTTGCAAAGTCTAACAAATATTGACCCATGTTTTTCATATCTCAAAAATCTGATTATTTATTTATAACTAAGCCTCATATTGCTTTCATATGTTGCATATACTTTTGAGATTAGTCTAGTGCATTGAGATATGAAGGAATGAAACTAATGTAGGTTTCATTGGCTTTGTTGATTAATTGAGTTGCTTGGTTTTACAAAGACTTATGTTGACCCTTTATGCTAGATCTATTGTTGTCACATATGAGATATGTTTGTATGACTAATATTGGATGTTAATAGGCTTGTTACAAGGGTTCATGTATGCTCCTATTTTTGACAAAGAGGTTGAGTGATGAGATCTATATGAAGAGAGCCATTGCTAGAAGAGTGTTGTAGCAAAAATCTATGACTGGCATGATTGTTCTTCAGGGGCTATTTATAGTATTTCAATGATTGCATTGAGTTTATGACAGTGTTATGAGTAATTTGTAATATGCAAGTGTATCTGCATAACAATTGTGTTTTAGAGATTGTATTTGTTGCAAAGGGGGTTTCTTGTAGTTATTTGTTGTTCATGGTTCATGAGCATGGTATGGTAGAGACTTACATGGGTACTGATGGTATGAATTTATGTTGATGTTTTCCATTAACGAATATGAGCCTATTGTAGAGTTCACATCCCAAATCCAAGACCTCGTGATGATGCTATTATGATGTGTCTAAGAGGCATTTCATGTTTGATGTTGTTGGTATTATGCAAAGAAAGGCTTGATAGTGATGTTGCATATTGTCACAAATCTTGTTGAAATGTATTAAGATTGAGAATGGTATCATGATGGTTACATTGATTTAATTACAGAGATATGGGGGATCTTGTTGTGTCTTATATTCAGTATTGTTGAGAGTTGATTTGTTGGTGATTTTCTAGATGAGTATGGCGATGATAGATGAGTATGAGAGAAGAGTTTGGCTTGGTGTTGTTGAGAAGATCATTTGACTTAGTATTCAACATTGTTGATGAGTTTTGTTTTGAGTTGAGTGTATGTCTTGGTATTTGGCATTTGATGAATTAGAGTTTGATGACATTTATTGCTTAAAGTTTGGGTTTGATGATTTATTGATCAGAGATTTATTGCAAAGTGTTTGGGAAGATTTGTTGGTTGATCAATCATTTATCGCAGAAAGGTTTTGGTATTCGGTTATTTAGATTGAGCATATTGTTGTTTGTGGGTCCAGTTTAAAAATTGGATGAAACATGACCTGCAAATTTTGATTTTTGATTGAGTTAGTGGATCTAGTATGAAATATTTTGAAACGAGGTCCTGTTGAAGCCTCGAAAATTGCTGCAACAACATGGGGGATGACCACCCGGTCTGGACCTTAAAGCATCTCCTTTTCCATTTGGAACGGTGGTTCCGACTAGTTCAACTAGGTCCAGTTACCTTCTCTCAATCTGCAATGGCTTTAAAATATGACTTTCTTTCACCAATGGAAAAGAGACATCAGATCAACCTTCTTGCTGATTAGGCAAGAAACTGATCCTTAAGTTGATTTAGGGCTCAGCCAATCCACTACTAAAGTTTTCCTATTTGAGAAGAGGACTTAAAAGAATGTAGAAATTAATCTAAATGCAAACTTATTCTAAGATGCAAGCAAAATGACCTATCTTAATCCTATCTCAATTAGGCAGATATAGAACTAACCCAACCAAGAGCAAGTATTTAAAATATTGAGATTGAAATATGTCTTGTTTATAATGAATATCATGTTAATGAAATAGTTCAATTAAATGACATTATGGATAGCAAAACACATCCTATTGATACCTTTTAACTGAAATAATCAATCAACAACACTCAAGAAGAAGTTCTCAGAATGATCTTGATCATTTAATCAGTAACTTGAATTATTAAACAATAATATGCGGAAGAAGTTCACAACATATCACTATTTATTCATCCAATATTAAAAGACATATTTATGAGTAAATAGTTACTCAGAAATCAGAATTCAGCCCATAAGAGCAGAGATAAATAACAACATAAAATAGAAGCAAATTACCCATACCGACAAAAGTGCACAAATATGTAAGTAAATTGACACCATTCCTGTTATCATAAAATAAAACCAACATTTAAAATAAAAGTATTCGAAATACCAATTTATTGAATGCATTTCTCCAGCTCCGGTCTCTAATAGTCCTTTACAATGCCTAAGTTTCTGCTTTCAAAATCAGAGCTACAATAGTGCAAACTCTGTTCATTATACATAACTCAGGATGTAAAAGAAAAACCTCAATAATCCCCAGATATGAGATTCTACTCCTCCCACCTACAACTCTAAATCCCTATTACAAAAGTGCTTTTAGAATTCCAAAATTGCAAAGGAGAGCAGCCCCTATTACATTCTGCAATCTGCTATTTATAATATTTGCAAATGAATTCTTGAGAGGAAAGTTTGTTGAAGAGAAATCTTCCCAATCCAATTTTATTTGCTTAGAATTCCAATCTTTAATTGCTGGATCATTCTTATTGATTGAGATATTTTCTCCTTATCTTTTCTACTGTTTTCCTGCAAAAAGAAATCAAAATAAATTAAGATGCAATGAATAAAATCAAAATACCATTTCTGGCATTAAAATAAACCCAATCAAATTTAATTTAAATAAATAACTGAAAATAAAATATAAGCTCTCTATTGATGCCTGGGATGGTTTAATTGGCCAAGGATATTATTGACGAATGAACCTGCAATTAGAAGAGGCTTGGACAAATGAAAATGCAGAAAATAAATCAGAAAATTGATTTTGTTTTAGAAATTCGGAGCTTGATCTTTTGCATGATTTTTGACCCAATTAATGACCAAATCTATTAGTGGAACCTCCTCAGAAATGTTCTCCTTGATTTTATCTTTCCAATGAGCCATCCTGGGCCTCATTTGGTCAAGTATAACTTAATCTATGAGCCTCCAAAGTTGATGAGTCAAAACTGGCATAATTCTGGAAATTCTGTTGCTGGGCTAAAAATCAGAATTTTTAATTAGAAATTTAATCCTAAATTAGATTCTAATTATCTAACAATTAATTCTAAATTAATTATTAACTAACTAACAATTAATTCTAATTAATTATCATCTAATTTAGAAATTAATTAAGTTACAAAATTAAATTAATATACACATGATTTGAAAAAGTTAATTTAAATATAATTAATATTATAATTCAAATTATATTAAAATTATAATAAACATTATAATTATAATATAATTATTATAATATAAAAATATAAAAATTAATTTACAAACCATTGAAATCAATCCATACCCATAATCCATTAAACAAACCATTGAAATCAATCCATATTCATTAAACAAACCATTGAAATCAATCCACACTTTATTAATCCATCCATGTGAGTTTGTGGAGGGGTATGGTGAGTGGAGTGTGAGGTGAGGGTGACGTGAGGTGGAGGTACGGGAGGCATAAGGGGTAAAACAAAAAACTTTATATTAAAAACTTTTAACACATCGCATATTGCCTTATCGCATATCGCATTTTGTCGAATGTGCATGTTATAAAAATTGCGATGTGTTTCGATATTACGATATTGCAATATGCAATGTAAATTATATATATATATATACTAAGTTTTAATTTTAATTAAATTAATTATATTTTATTATAATAATTAATTTAATTAATGTTAAAATTTAATGTTAAACATCAGTTTTTTATTTTTTTTTATTTTGGTTTTATTTTAACGATGTTTAGCTTAGTTATGAAATTTTCTAAACTACAGTTACTCCGAAAATAAATAAAAAGAATAAAAATAACATTTTTAACCCAGATTTAGATAAATGATGGGACTTTAAAGGAGTACCATTTTCAAACCAGTTGACCAAATAAGGTGAAACAAGCGTCAATGGGAAGCTTATAAAAAATTGATTATAACAAAGCAATCAAAACAAGAATCCAAATAAAATAAAAATTAACAAAAGCGTAGGATAATCAACTAAAATAAAAATCTTAAAAGGTGTTTAGCCAAAAATTTTTATAGAAAGGGTCCCCATTATTTGAAGTGAACAAGTCAAAAATGGGGGGGTTGTGTTTTACCACAACAATGGCGACACACAGGAGAAGAACCAGTTATCTCTATTTGATATGAATAATATTTTCCTAAAATCAAAGTAAAACTAATTAAAAAATAGAGAATTATGCTTGAAATGCTTGACTAGGTTCATTAGTCTGAATAAAAGCAAGAATCATCTAACTGTAATTTTTCTTAAAATTCCTCATAAATTAAAATATTTCGAAACTCTATATCAATCCTTAATTAGTTGTAGAGATAAATCAGGGGTTATTTTACAGGTTAGCTTTTAAAATATACTCATTTGTCACAGGTAGAGCCACTGTTGCCAACAAACATCTATAGTCTTGACAGGGTTACCTTTTAATCACCAATGATTCAGAATCCCATCTCTTTAAGAATTATTGACCTAGAGATAAATCCATTTATATTATTTTATTTTTTATTTTTATTTTTATTATAAATCTTAAAAGCCATTGTCCTGGTTTGGTAGCCAGATAGTTGACAATGCCATTCACTGGTTATAATTAGACTGAACAAGCTGGCTCGTGATGAGATCCATTGTCTTATAATTGTTTGCAATCATAAGCCATTACCTTGGTTTGTTTAGCAGTGTTGGTAATGTCAGCTTATTTTTCCCCAATGATCATGGTAAGAAGGTTCATGATGAGACTTCTTATCTTTTAAGTTTAAATATATCTCTAGATTATACTCTAGAAAAATAAGACTCTTTGAGACAGGGAGAATCATTGACTCCTTAAGAGTTAAGAATGACAATTTTAGAGTTAAAAGGTGTTTTGCTGTAAAGTGTCTTTACTTGGTTAAAAATAACTTTTTTTGACTGATAATAGAACTTTGAAAGATCTTCATAAAATATTGAAATCTCAAAATGATTACAATTTTGATGAAAAAGAAATTTTTTCAGATTTTATAATACTTTGTCAACTTCTCTAAATTGGTAATCTCTTCCTTAAGAATGTCTACCTTTATAATAAGAAAATCAAACTTTACTAAGAGATTTAAGGAAAAGTTAATAGATGACTAGAAACAATTTTTTCTCCATGTATGCCAACCATAGTTAGGTAACAAGAAGGCCTTCCATATAAATCATGGCAATTTCACCAAAATCAAAACTGAAAACCAAAGGAAAAATAATTCTTATGCTAAAATGAGAAAGAAATCAGCAAAAATAAAAATGAAGAAATTTTAAAAATAGAAAGGAAAATCCAAGTTTCGCAAAATAAACTCAAACAAGAATGTTTATACCAATGTCTCTACAATATGAAGAAATAAAATAATTGTTTAATAAATCCTTCTTATGTCGAGATTTATAAAAATCATACCTTGCAGGATTGTAAGTGTTTTAGGCTTTTTGGATAGCAGTGACGATAAAATTCAGCCACAATGAAAACTTTTTGTTTGATATCAATCTTTTTGTTTCCAAGCATCATCTTAATCATTTTATAATAAAAAGGAATGCTTAAAGAAACATGTTAAAGGTTCATAAACTTCCTAGCGTAGCTGTTTCAATGAAGATTATCGATGCTTCTTGAAATTAAGCCAGGAGAAGAGTATGGACTTCGAAAATATGATCTGGGGGAGGATTGGAAGCTTTTATGAAGAGCTGCAAAATAGATTTATATATCAGAAAAACAAAACTAAAACTAAAGTAACGAAATGGAAATAAATGAAAGTGGGTACATGAATCTTACCATTGGATGATTGATTTTGATCTTACCTGAAAGGTATCAGTTTCTTCAAACTAGCTAACTTCTTATTTTAATTAACATTAAAAACTTGAAGAATTCAAACTAACCAAAATCCTATAACCCAAAATCATTATTTATTTTATCTAAACTAAAGCAAGCAGTAAAATAAAAAAATAGAATGCTTAATGTTCGAGGGAAAACAAATGCATCATAAATGAGAATGAAAATTTGCAGTAATGACTGTTTCTCAAAATATTATAAATTTCATATAAACTCCATGATTTTATAAATTTTCCATAATCAAGACCACATCCAAGATAATAAAATTTGAATGTGAAAACAGAGAGGTCTTGAATTTCTTTTTAATTATGGAATTATATATTTAAAACTGAAATATATGAGAAATCAAAATGATTTGAATATGCTGCAAATTTATCATCGGTTGCTTTCTTACCATAGTGGTTACCCAAGCTTGCTTTTAAAATAACACATCGCCGTATTGGATGATTCGCATCACATGTTTCTTCACCATGCTTCGAGTTTAATTTGCAAGACTTCACCTTTGTTGCTATGCCATGTATCGACTAAATGTTAATGGCTCAGAGGCATGCATTGGAAGCTATCACATCAGAGATTGCAAATGGAAAATTGCCGATATGAAAACATGCAATGAGAATATGTGCGATAAAATGGAGCGATCGCATCATTGAAGAAATATTATATCGGGGATCGGGGAATATTTACATTGTGCTTCCCATATTCAAGACACACATCGCAGCTTCTGAATTGTGATGTGAGCATAAATAAAAATGTGATGAAGAAATTACGATATCGGTGATGCTAATCAGCGATTGGTGAATGTTTTGGTACCCGATGTAATACAATATGATTCTTGCGATGCCAATATGCGATGAATGACGTGGTTAACTGGCGATCGCAATCGGAAAACTTAAGCACATGATGTAACAATTCTCGATACGCCGATATGCGATGAAGAGTGGACCCGATAACTTTATGATGAAAATTTAATAACATATCGGATCTGAGACATCGGTCGTTTTAAAGTTATGCTCCCACCATTATTTGCGATTAAATGGACGTGATATTTTATAAACTTGATTTGAATTTCATATCAGGTCCGGAATTATGTGGTCATCGCAATATCAGTAAAGTCATTTATCAGAGGTCGGCGATTCATGATAATGAAAGTATATTCAACTGCAAACCTTTGATATGCGAAATGCGATATGACATATGAGTGAGGTGATACATCGGAGATCTTTTATATACAATTTGTTATAAAAAATGCTAAAATCTACTTCCAATGAAATATTTCGCTACAAATGGTTGTGAAGTGGATGATGTGATATCGGAATGAAATTATTGACGAAGACAAGTGGGATGGTAGTATTTCAAACATTTTCAGTGAAGTATCAGCAATATGAAAATCAAGTTGAATCCTATGATATTGCTTGAAATTTCAATTGGGTTTTTTGATGGTTGAAAGCAAAGTTAAAAAATGTTCAAATTCTAATGAACCTCAAAATAAAATTTCCCTGAAGCTGTTGCAAATTTGAAATGTGTTTGCTGCTTACTTCAAGTTTTGAAAACAAATGAAAACCTGCAAATAAAACAAAAAAAAAAAAAAACAAAAAAAACTAAGAAAAAGAGAAACTAATAATAGATGAGAATGAACTTGTGAATGTGTACCTAGAAGAAAATTCTCTGTAGTTTTTTTACCTTATGAATCTTCAAAAATTTCCTTTGATTTATCAAAATTTTTCCTTTGTCCAAAATCATCTCATCATTTATTCTAAATAGGAGTGAGCAATCAGCTTAAATAAAATCTGCTTGTTCATGTTCAGGAAATATAAAATTTACTAGAAATAAGTATGAAAATAGTCTTCCCTTTTGAATTGAAACAATAATTTATTACCTCTACTCATTCTGAATTAACTTGAGAAAAATCTGTATTGTTATAGTGACTATTTAATAATGCCTTTAGTAAATAAATATGATACGTATTACAACATCAGATAATAAACTAAATGTCCGAATGGAATAAAGCCACTAATTGTGGAAAAATGTCAAAACAGATTTGAATGTGTGCACACAGCAAAATGGGCATCCTTAAGGTCAGCTTAGCAAATTTCGAGGAAGATAATATGAACTTCATATGATTACCACGAAAGGTTAGACTGAATAATAATGATTGAGTCAGAATTAAGCTTATCATAGACAGTCATACATTTCATGAGATAATGAGATCATGAAGCTTTTATATCCTCAAAACCTTTATCATATAAATTTCAAAAGAAAATCTTAGAAGGAAATCCTGAAATTAAGCAAAGTGGCTTTGAGGCGATTGATGCCAAGTGCAACCTTAATTGAATTTAATCAAGTCATTATTCAGAATAGACAAAGTAGAGGTATTGGTGTAAGAAATTTAAAAAGGAAAGCAAGAATTAAAATTTTCTGATTGGGAGAAAATGTTTTCACTTAACATGTATGAAAATGGCTGATTGCTTTGTTTTATTTTTAATCTATAGAACTGTTGAAAATAAATTAACTACATTAACTCTACTCCTATTCTAACCATATACATGAAAAATGACTAGGTATAGTCATATTTCCAGTGTAACCATTTTCTCATTTTAATCCCTACATATATGTACAATTCAAATGTTAGTAATAAAAATACAAATCTAATTGAACTAAGAAAATTAAACCTGAAATCAGAATGTAAAACTATTGTTAAAAGCTTATCTAAAATCTCATTCTCATGAAATTTTCTTTCCAATTGAATACCAATTGGATCATAGAAATCCGGATGAATTTCTTTTAAGGATTGGGAAATATTCAAAGAAAGAGATAACAGGTCAGATTGTAGATGTGAGCTTTTAGATTCAAAGCCCTGGAAAAAACTGTTAGTGTTATGTGTAAATGTTAAGCTATTGACAATCTTCCATGAAGGAAAACTTTCCAAATATTTTTCAAATGAATTAATGAAAAATGGATGGAAATCTTTCAAATGAAATGGAAAATTATTAATTAAATTGGATTGCTGGCAGATTTCTAAAAATACATTCTCTTGTTGATATTTCCTTTGAGAAAATAGAAGCTTTTGATAAAACATTAGCATTGATTGAAATTGAAATTGAAATAGCTTTTGATGCTCTTGATTATAATATAAAATTTCAATTTTCCAACAGGGAAATGCATCAATTGAATGTTTGATAGTAAAGTGCTCAATATGCCAGCGTAATGTATAAAAAATCTGAAAATAAATCTGATTTAATACAAAATAAGTGAGGAAACAAAAATAAAATGAAATCACTATTAGTACAACTAATGTTACAGCACAATTGAGATTGTTTTGAAATAATTTCTTTTTCACAAGGATTGACTAGAATTATAGAATTTGAGTAATTTCGAATTCCAACTTGTGAATTAGAAAGAGATTTATGATTATGAACATGAATGAAAGCTTGATCATGATATGAATCATAAATTGGAATATTTTCTCGAATAGTGAAATCATGAAGATCATTATCTGTTTTAGAGTGAGGATCAGTTGGAATAATTTCTAAATTGAAATGTTCCTCATTTTCAGATGTTATTTGAATTTTCTCATGAGGATTCTCTTTAGAAAAATAGAAATCAACATCCTCAATGTCAGAGTAATTATCATAAATGACTTCACAAGATTCTCTAGAATTCTCTTCAATATTATCCAATATATCCAAACACGGAGGAACAAGAATTTCATGTTCATTAATGGCAGAAGAATGATCATTAATTGCTTCTCTATCTTGATAAAAATTTAATGGTAATTCATTTAGATCAGCCTCTGTATTTTCTGAAATATCATTAACACCAAGAGGGGAAAAATTACCATCATTAAAAATATCAAGATAAAGGGAAAAATGTGAATCTGAAATAATGCATTTAAAAATGTTTCGGTTTGAGAACTCTTGTGCATTGTGATCATTGTAAATTTCAGATTCCAAATCATTCCTTTGCGTGCACATGCTTTCTTGAAGAAGGCTGCTTTGCTGCTCTGATTTCAGCATTTTCTCATCATGAAAAGATTCAGAAATTTGTACAGCAGTTTGCATTTTATTATTTACTTTGATTGTTGCTTGCACTTGCTGATTTGCAATCTGATTTTCTGAATTTAATGCAGAGAAAATTTCAGATTCTAATGCAGGTCTTTCTCTAAAATTGCTGTTGTTGTCTTCTTGCATTTGATTAGAAATATTTTCCAAGCTTTGTGAAACCTCTTCATCACAATTTATTTGCACACCCAAATTGGAATTCTCATTTATGTTAGAAGGGGGTGGAACAAAGCTTGAACTAATTTCATATGGATCGAGACTAGGGGGAAGAGAATAATTATGTTCAAACCAATCTAGTGATTCTTCTTTCATAGGTTCATCTTTGACATTAAATTTTAAACAATTCAAATGAAATCGAATATTAAAATATCTAACAGATTCATTTTCTTTCCGTAAATATTCAATTTCATCATATACCTGATCATAACCATAGTGATCAAATTTACACACGAAAATTGTAACAAATTGATCCCAGCTGTGAATTGAGGCAACCGGAAGAGTTCTACACCAGTTTCTGGCTTTTGCCGCAAATGTGAGAGTAAAAAGTCTGCATAAGATGCCTTCATCAATTCCTTGAAAATCATAATTTGAAACATTTTGAATAAATTGAAGGACATGATTAAAAGCAGAAGAATTTCTCTTACCATTGAATTTTACCTGAGACAAGAGTCTTACCACTTCATGTGGAGTATTGGAAGACGCACGTCCATGGATACAACTCCAAATTGGAAGTTTAAGAGGAGCCATTGTAATTAAATAAAATGTTAAAATTGAAAAGACTCCAACAAAAAACAAGTTTCAGGCCCTCCTTCTAGCGTCAAAATGTTGAATCCTTGAAAATCGCTGCAACAACATGGGGGATGACCACCCGGTCCGGACCTTAAAGCAACTCCTTTTCTGTTTGGAATGGTGGTTCCGACTGGTTCAACTAGGTCCAGTTACCTTCTCTCAATCTCCAATGGCTTTAAAATGTGACTTTCATTCACCAATGGAAAAGAGACATCAGATCAACCTTCTTGCTAATCAGGCAAGAAAGTGATCTTTAAGCTGATTTAGGGCTCAGCCAATACACTACTAAAGTTTTCCTCTTTGAGAAGAGGACTTAAAAGAATGTAGAAATTAATCTAAATGCAAACTTATTCTAAGATGCAAGCAAAATGAACTATCTTAATCCTATCTCAATTAGGCAGATATAGATCTAACTCAACCAAGAGCAGGTATTTAAAATATTGAGATTGAAATGTCTTGTTTATAATGAATATCATGTTAATGAAATAATTCAATTAAATGACATTATGGATAGCAAAACACATCCTATTGATACCTTTTAACTGAAATAATCAATCAACAACACTCAGGAAGAAGTTCTCAGAATGATCTTGATCATTTAATCAGTAACTTGAATTATTAAACAATAATATGCGGAAGAAGTTCACAACATATCACTATTTATTCATCCAATATTAAAAGACAGATTTATGAGTAAATAGTTACTCAGAAATCAGAATTCAGCCCATAAGAGCAGAGATAAATAACAACATAAAATATAAGCAAATTACCCATACCGACAAAAGTGCACAAATATGTAAGTAAATTGACACCATTCCTGTTATCATAAAATAAAACCAGCATTTAAAATAATAGTATTTGAAATTCCAATTTGTTGAATCCATTTCTGCAGCTCTGGTCTCTAATAGTCCTTTACAATGCCTAAGCTTCTGCTTTCAAAAGCAAAGCTACAATAGTGCAAACTTTGTTCATTATACATAACTCAAGATGTAAAAGAAAAACCTCAATAATCCTCAGATCTGAGATTCCACTCCTCCCACCTACAACTCTAAATCCCTATTACAAAAGTGCTTTTAAAATTCCAAAATTGCAGAGGAGAGTAGCACCTTATTCCATTCTGCAATCTGCTATTTATAATATTTGCAAAGGAATTCTTGAGATGAAAGTTTGTTGAAGAAAATCTGCCCAATCACTTTTATTTGCTCAAAAATTCCAATCTTTTAATTGCTGAAGCATTTTCATTGATTAAGATCTTTTCTTCATATCTCTTCTACTGTTTTCCTGCAAAAAGAAATCAAAATAAATTAAGATGCAACAATAAAATCAAAATACCATTTCTGGCATTAAAACAAATCTAATCAAATTCTATTTAAATAAATAATTGAAAATAAAATATAAACTCTCTATTGATACCTGGGATGGTTTAATTGGCTAAGGATATTATTGATGAGCGAATCTACAATTAGAAGAGGCTTAGGACAAATGGAAATGCAAAAAATAGCTCAGAGAATTGATTTTGTTTTAGAAATTCGGAGCTTGATCTTCTGCATGATTTTTGACTCAATTAATAACCAAATCTATTAGTGGAACCTCCTCAGAAATGTTCTCCTTGATTTTATCTTTCCAATGAGCCGTCCTGGGCCTCATTTGGTCAAGTATAACTTAATCTATGAGCCTCCAAAGTTGATGAGTCAAAACTGGCATAATTCTGGAAATTCTGTTGCTGGGCTAAAAATCAAAATTTTTAATTACAAATTTTATCCTAAATTAGATTCTAATTATCTAATAATTAATTCTAAATTAATTATTAACTAACTAACAACTAATTCTAATTAATTATCATCTAATTTAGAAATTAATTAAGTCACAAAATTAAATTAATATACATATGATTTGAAAAAGTTAATTTAAATCTAATTAATATTATAATTCAAATTATGTTAAAATTATAATAAACATTATAATTATAATATAATTATTATAATATAAAAATATAAAAATTAATTTACAAATCATTGAAATCAATCCATACCCATAATACATTAAACAAACCATTGAAATCAATCCACACTTATAATTCATTAAACAAACCATTGAAATCAATTCACACTTTATTAATCCATCCATGTGAGTTTGTAGAGAGGTATGGTGAGTGGAGTGTGAGGTGAGGGTGACGTGAGGGTGAGTGAGGTGGAGGTATGTGAGGCATAAGGGGTAAAACAAAAAACTTTATATTAAAAACTTTTAACACATTGCATATCGCATTTTGTCAAATGTGCATGTTATAAAAATTGCGATGTGTTCCAATATTGCGATATTGCAATATGCGATGTCAATTTTATTTTTATTTTTTAATTTATTATATATATATATTAATATTAGGTTTTAATTTTAATTAAATTAACTATATTTTATTATAATAATTAATTTAATTAATGTTAAAATTTAATGTTAAATATCAGTTTTTTATTTTTTTTTATTTTGGCTTTATTTTAATGATGTTTAGTTTAGTTATGAAATTTTCTAAACTACAGTTACTCCGAAAATAAATAAAAAGAATAAAAAGAACATTTTTAACTCAGATTTAGATAAATGATGGGACTTTAAAGGAGTATCGTTTCCAAACCAGTTGACCAAATAAGGCGAAACAAGCGTCAATGGGAAGCTTATAAAAAATTGATTCTAACAAAGCAATCAAAACAAGAATCCAAAGAAAATAAAAAATTAACAAAAACGTAGGATAATCAACTAAAATAAAAATCTTAAAAGGTGTTTAGCCAAAAAATTTTATAGAAAGGGTCCCCATTATTTGAAGTAAACAAGTCAAAATGGGGGGGTTGTGTTTAACCACAACAAGTTCACAAGGGAACTGAGGGTTGAAGCCTTCAGTGAGCGAGTGGCAGCTTCCTTCCAGTGGTGGCTGGTAAACTTGATCAGGGAGTATTAGCTTCCTTCCAGTCATAGTTGGAGAAAAGAGGAGGTGTTAGCCTCCCACAAGTAGGAGCCTATGCACTGGTAAGAGTCCTCGCCAATGCAATATGTAAGAATATTTTCTTAATAAAAGAAGAAGGCAGAACAAAAACAACAGTGGTTTTTCCCATTTTGGTTTTCCACCTAAAAATATGGTTTCCCTATGTGTTGATGATGTGTTGCATTCTTGTGGTTTATATGTTCTTATGTTTAATGTTGCTCATGGTTAACTGGATATGCCTAGATCTACAACACATTGAGCTGCTAATGAAATAATGGTTCAGATAAATTTAAAATGAAATCATAAACTAAGTAAAATTTGATTAGGCATGTAATACTGATTCACACCCTGTCGCTCCCCTATACCTCCCATGAAATATTGGTTCACTCCGCACCCCCCCTCTCTCCTCCCCCTCTCAGTGTTTCTAACAATTAGTTGAGATTTAGAGAAGGGGATGGATGGGATTGTACCCGAGTTAGAGGGATTTTGCGTGGAATATTTGGGGCTGGATTTTAGAGGTGCATGGGTTTTAATAAGAAATTTAGATGGGGCATGTTGAAGATGAGAAGACATTGGCTTGTCCCTTTGAATGATTTCCTATTAGGATTGATTGTAAGACCATAATACTTCCATCATGGAAATAGGGACCATAGGATGTGATTGGGATAAAAACTTGAATACCTTAGCTATATGAATGGATTTTCCAAAATGAGCTGCTAAGTACAAGGGTGTTGAAGATCCAAAAAGATTTGAATATTTATATTTTTTATTAGTTTGCTGCTGCTATGGTACTTGGAAGAAAGCTATTCATAATCTAACTTTTGAATATGGTTGAAATTAATTGTCTAAAGTTAGTTTAATTGTTTTAGAGAAACCTCTCTCCAAGTTTACCCCTACACAGAGGCACAAGAAAACTTACCTACTTTAGCTAGGACCTATTAATGTAAATCCCAAAATTATTTTCTATGAATCCAAAAAAAATCATTATTCCAGCAAAAAAATAAATTACACTAGCTAAATGATCTCCTAAAATTCTTTCTTCCTATTAAAATAAATTCAACGTACCGATATTGTCCAAACACACTGCTAGATACATAACAGAGATATTAAAAAACCTATGTATAAAATTCATTTAGAAAACACAATATCCAAAACAAAGGGATTATTATTACAAGAGTTTGAGACTTGCCAGACTGATGGATGCGTCCTCTGAATGTGTATGAACAATCGGTTATTCTCATCAACTGATTTAGGCTCTTTAATACCACGAAGCAATCTGAAGTTGACATTGTTTTGTAATTCCACCTCTGTAGGACATATCGATTACAAGAACCTTAAATACTTAAATCCTTCTTTTCTGCCCCAACAATTTAGTAACAGACCTAATACACCTTCCAGACATGTATTCAGTAATATTGTTGGTCTGCTGTCATGAAGATAAAACTTCTCCCTTGATCAATCTTTTGGTTTCAGTCACAACTATTCTTAAATTTATGGATCATGTTGAACCCTTAGTTAAACTGAGAGGGGGGGGGGGGGGGGGTGAATCAGTTTAACACATACATGGACTTTTAAAACTTTTCTTTTAAATCTTATTTACACCTTCATTTCATGGTCAACTTAATATGTGAGCAACATGTATTACTATCAAACATATTTGTTAATGTAATAGCAGATTGAATATGAGAGCAACAAGTATTAAGCAGATGAGATAAATCACATCAACACATAAACATCATGCACAGAGACACCAAATATAAGTGGAAACCCATAAAGGGAGAAAACCACATCTTATTATTGTTGTGATGCAAAGGAAAGCTCCAACTCCCTCTCACCACTGTTTTCTGCAGGAACCAACCTACAGGAGGCTCTATCCTCAATTCTGCAAGCTACAACTTGCAAGGAAGCTCCAACTCCCATCAATTTTCTGCAGGCACCAACCTACAGGAGGCTCCAACCTCAGTCAGCTACAACCGACATTTTATCAAGCTACAACTTGATGTGGAAGCACCAACTCCCATCTATTTTCTGCAGGCACCAACCTACAGGAGGCTCCTACCTCAGTCAGCTACAACTGACATCTATCAAGCTACAACTTAATAGGGAAGCTCCAACTTCTTTACTCTTTCAAAAGAAAAACACTTGCTGATTTACCTTGGATATCAGCTCTGCTTTGTACCTTCTTCTCTGCTGTTCATCAACTCTTATATCAGACCTGCATCATCTCTGCTCAGCCCCTTCTTCTTCTTTGCTCAGCTCCTCCTTATTCACATTCTTCTTGCAGCTTGCTTATTTTCTTCAACTCTCTTTAATTCTGCTGCATACTCTCTTCTTCTCTCACTCTTTTTTCGTCAACCTCTCTCCCCTTGGATATTACCCTGTTTTATACAAAAATAGCTTCATGGTTGTTTGTATTCCACTGGGAATTCGAAATGGACAGCCATGTCTCTTTGCCTTCTGCCTTCTCATCTCTTTTTAGCTCACTCAGAAAAATGTAACTGTAGGTGCTTATTTTAATATTACAGTGGGATATTTGCTCTCTTCGGGAGACTTGCCAATGCATCACAACAATATAAATTTAAATAAAACATTTACATTCAAATTTAAATGAGAACTCCAGCTCACTTGTTTTGTCTCTTGGCTTGCTGCGCATTTGTCTTTTCTCTGACTCTGTCTTTGTCTTTTCTGTGACTGTGTTTGATCTCTTTTCAGCTCTGTTTTCTCTTCTGTTCTCTGCTGTGGTGTAACTGCTGCATACGTGTAATTGTGCTTTTATATCTGCTGACTGTAATCTGGAGGAACTCCAATCCCTTTTATGCCATTAGTGTCTTGTTGATGTGGAAGCTCCGCAAGCGGAACGAACATATATTACAGTCGTTGTATATTAATAATCGCCCTCCCCTTAAGCTGAGGCCCATGGGTCTACAGACCACACGACACTTTTCAATACAATCACAACATTCGTTTTATATTACCAATCGCCCTCCACCTTAAGCCGAGGCCCGTGGGTTTACAGACCACGCGGCATATTTTAATACAATCGCCCTTTATATATATAACAGCGCCTTTTGATACAACTTAAATCAACTCTCGACATCCTTATATAAGGTTTTAACAAACAACTGCTGCTTCTACTATAATCAATGAATAATCTTGATAATACTTAACAAATGTCCTTTCGGGCCCACCTGACATGTTTTCCGATGCATTGGTTCTCCTCCGATTGTGATTGATCGCTCCTGCTCCGATTGCGATTGATCGCAATTGCATTTTGCCGATGTGATTAGAACCTGGAACTGAAATGTTTGTTAATCATAATTTATAAGTCCATTGGGTCCGAACTCTTAATCGCAATCGCAAGTTCTTTAATATGTGTTGCGATGGTTTGTTTCTTTCCGATGCGATTGGAACTGGACTTCAAACACTTTGTTAGACATGGTTTATAGACCCATCGGGTCCGGTCTTCCATCACAATCGCAACTTTATGTTGGTTACATGTTCCGCTGCCCTTGCGATCTCCGATTGTGATTGGGTGAGGGTCCCACTTTATATTACTTCCTTTCCATTGATCATAACACGCTCCACTTAAATATATATCAATGTATATGCCTTGGACCATTGCAGAATATGAAATGCGTGACATTTATATGTATTGTGATGGATATTATATATATATATATATATATATATGTGTCCGCCAGCGGGTTAGGCGATTCCCGGAATAATGTTTATGAATTATGTTAAATCTATAACGCCGGTTGGAGTGTGCGATTCCCGGAATTTGGTTTTGCATTATATGCGTAACGCCCGGCTTGGGGTATGATTCTCGGAATTATATATCTGTCCTCCGGGTTGGGAAATTCTCGGAATTATAACAGCTCTACCTCTGCCTCTGTCTCTGCTGCTCCTGTCGCTTTGCCTCTGCCTCTGCCTCTGCTGCAGTGATAACGACTCTGCCTCTGTTATATTCGCTTCCTCTGCCTTCATTTGCTGCCTCCATTGTATTCACTGCTTCCTTTTTCTGTCTTTGTTTCAGCGCTGCCTTCTTTGCCTAGCTGTGATTCAGTGCTGCCTCCTTTTTCTTCTTTTTGCTGCTTCTACTACTCAACCTCTGCCTCTGCCTTTGCTGTACCTCTGTTCTTTGCCTATCTCTGCATCTGCTGCCTTCTTTGCACTACATTTCTTAAGTTCAACTCTTTTGTACATTACGTTGCCTCTTCTTCTATTCACTGTCTCTGCTTTGTCTGTTGCCTCAATTCTTTATCTCTCTTGCTTCTTTTGCTGCCTTGCTACTTCTTCTTATGCTTTCTCTGCTCCTTGGCTAATGTTTCAAGTGCTCCTCCTTTGTCATCTCCTTTGCCTTATTGCTAGTTCAGGTTCTGCTCCTTTGTGCTTCTTTGACATCAATGACAACATTTCCAACAGTCTCCCCCTTTGGCATTGATGGCAACACATCCACCAATAATCCAATGCTTCCTCCAAGTCTTCCTCTGTCTAGCTTCTTTTAGAAGACCCTTTCTTCTATTACCTTCTTTTCCTCCCCCTTTGACATCAATGGCAAAGGGTTGCACATTTTTTAGTGTAGATTCTATCTTTTCATTTTCTCTCTCTGAGATGTGTTTAGGCATTCTTCTTCTGACTTTGTACCATGCTGCTCTATACTGGTGTACAATATTTGTTGAGAGAACACTTTTGAGAATATTTTAACTTGTATATACACATTAAGTTGATATTATTCCAAAGTAATGACAGCTATAATCAAACTTGTATAATAAGAGATGCATCATTGGATCAAGACTTAAAGATTGTGAATGCTCCGAGTGACATATCAGGCTTGCTTCAACTATACTTTGGTCTATATCTGATGTAGTGTGCCAATATATTTCTGTTGAGGAAGATTGTAGATGGAATATGTCTTCTTCTGCAATAGACATCTGTAGACAACATTTGTTCCGTTGTGATGATGCCAATATATCTTCTATTGCTGTGGTTCACTTGTACTGCCTATTGTTGGTAATCTGTGCTAAACTGCTGACAGGGATAATACACTTAAAGACTGAAAGGTCCTTGTTGTTATTGTAAATAAATGAATCACACCAGAGCTTATAGCTTATTGTGAGGATAGGCAATATCTTTCAATAGAAGAGACTAATGACTTTCACTGCTTACACACTCTTCCAAAACAACCCCTGCAAATCCTTTGTGCTTGAGGTTCTTTTGCCATAGTTCTTTGTTCTTGAGGACCTGTATCATATTGTTGTTCCATGATAACTCTTGATATTCTATTGATAGATATGCGACCTGTACCTAGTACCAATTGATATTACCTTGATAAACCATGCAGAGATTTCTTTTTAGCTTGCACATGAACCCATAGTTTCCACTATTGATCTTCCCACTGTTCACACCAACAATCATCAATATACTAAATCTGATCTTGGCATCATTAACCTGCTACTTATTTTGTCATCCTGATTTGAAAGAATGTCACTGCATTTTATTTTCTATGACAGTTCCAGAATCATTACTGCTTTATACATTGCTTTATATGCCAATTCAACTGTTATCATGGCTTCTTGATGCCTTTTTAATAATCGCAACCAGACCTCATAACAAACCTTTGAAGATTTGAATATACCGCTCGCTTTATAGTTCGCCGCCCAACCTTGTATTAATACTCCATGCTTTGAAAAACAAACTTTATAATAAGACTTTCGGACTGGCCCACCTATGCACCGTACCTCCTCTATCTTCCGCGCACTTTTATTAAACTTCGCGTATCGTCATCGAATAGTCACCGCCGGATGTCCCCTTTTCAAATCAACGGTCCTGAGAAATTCCGCTCGGTGTCCCGGTACTGACGTTAACTTGCGAAATCGCAGGTTAAATGGTGGCTTCCAATACCACCTATGCCACGTGTCAACAATCTTATGGAATTGCTAGCCCTCTAGATAATACCACCTCCGTACCAAAAGTGGTGCGAAATAATCCGGAAACCATAAGTGGTTTTGCTACTGTGTTTCACCAAGGTTTCGGTCTTCTTTATTAAATAGTCGTTTTTCAGTATATTATAATGATTCGAACCCGCTCACGAATGGTTTCGCTCCACTATTGACATTGCGCATTTGACTATGGTTCCGCTCCACCATTCACAACCTTTGCACCTTACATAACCTTTGCAGAGTTCCACATTATCAAACATTCTTCTTTCTGAATGTACAGGCAGATTCTTAGCTTGATTTACTGGGTTCGACTTCACAGGGTTTTAGTCTTCAATCAAAGCCTATGCCACTCAATTAATGAATAATTGCTCAATAATTCATCTATAAACTGCATTACACCCCTAATTGATGAATAAACCTATTATGCTTCAATTCTTCTGTTTCTTCTGCAGAGTGCACACACAGACACTCATTCACAGAGAGTATGGTTCATTAGTCTTCTGAGTGGAATAGGAAATTCGCACAAACCGATGCTACAAGGTTCTTCACCACAGAATTGCCACACAATCACTCTAATTTCCATACCCTGCTTATTGGACTCGGCTCAATTACATAGGATCATTAATCAAGAACTCATGTGTTCACACAGGATTTAACTAGTCAAATGCCTTTGCTGCCTTTGTTCTCCTTCTAACAATTTTGCTGGCTATTGTGAGTTTTATATGGTCTTCTTCCTCCACAGATCTCTATTAGAGGAACTTCCTTTCCCTTACTGATCTCATAGCTGTTATCATTCCAAGGAGCTCTTCTTAGACTACTTTCATGGGGTCTTATATATGAACTGCTCTCCCCCTGGGATGCTGCTTCATATCTATAACTGGTTAGATATTTGCTTTGTTTCGTAGAGCAGCTCCCCCTGAGACTATGCTAGATTCATTATGTTATGGAGATAATAGGCTCCCCTTTTCTCTTTTCCTTCCAAACTTTATTGAGGTTCTTCATAATGTTTGCACTTCTTTTAAATTCATAGTTTTGTTTGATTTTCTTTGATCCCATCATCTGTCTAGAGTTCTTTAATGTATATGGCAGATTACGGTCTTTAGCTTTGTGACCACGCTTGAGGCATACATAACATCTTATTTGACCAAGGTGCATTTGAGCTGATGTATAATATTTCATTCCCCTTTTTGAACATAATTTACAATCAACATATTTATGTCCAAATTCATTGCATGCATAACAATAGCCATAGAAATGATTTGTGTACCTGGTGGAAGATTGTCTTTTCCCTTTGCTTGCTTGAGGGGTTCTTCTCTTTTGCTGCATCCTTTGCTGGTTGGACTGGATTGGCTTTGTCTTACAATATGTTGCATTATGTCCTGGTTTATGACAAGATAAACATGTGCTAATTTTCATAGGAGGGAGGAACCTCCTTTGACATCTTCCGAATTTGTTCAATTCATCCCTAGGAGCATATGAGCCTTTAGTAGCTGATTGTTTCATCCTCTCATTCTCTGTTCTTTCATGTTGCTGCTTGATTATGTTTGTTTCTTTACAACTCATGTTCTTGCTGGTTTCTGCTTCTGTAGGAATTTGTTGAGTTGTTTCACAGTTCTTTACAGCTTTTACAAAAATGATTTTCTTGTTATCTTCAACCTTGGACTTACTGGTTTCACCTTCATATCCTATCCCAGCCTTTATGAGAGGTGACCTTTGAGCCTTTAGAATCTGGTCCAACTGTCCGGAGCTTTTCATTTGAGGATAATTCATTAATAAATCTGTTTGGGCCTTTTCTAATTTCTTTCTTAGGTTCACTACTTCTTCTTCCAATTTTTCACATTCCAGATTTTTCTCTCTCATTTGTTGCAACAAAGTGTCTTCTATTTTCCTTGCTTCTTCAAGGTGTGTCTTCAGGCCAGCAATTTCTTTCTTATCTTCATATTCTCTCTCATCACATATTTGCACCACTGTCTTAAGGTCTTTGTTTTCATTTTTCAATTTTTCTATTTCAGTCAAAGCAATGTCAAGCTTGGCTTTTTCTTCAGCTGTAATTTCTTCATGGTTCTTATCTCCATTCACACTAGCAGGTACTTCATTTGATTGAATATTTTCCTGTTGACATGAATTTTTCTTCTTCTTAATTCTCTTATCCTTCTTGTCATTGCCGTCCTTAGTGTTTACTCCATGCATGAAGTGCAATCTATCCCAGATTTCTTTTGCAGAGGTTAAATCCATTATCAACTCAAGGTCCTTGTTATGAAGACTGTTATATATTACACATTTTTCCTTGGCATTCCTCTGTTGTTCTTTCACCGTGGGGAAGTCTGTGCAGTAACCATCACAAACAAGCTTCCATACCTCTGGATCATCAGCCATAAATCCTGTCTTAACCTTATCTCTCCATTCAGGAAAGTTAGTTGTATTTAGCACAGGTACATTTTGATAGTACATGACTCAACCAGATCTCCTTCAAGCTATTAAGCTTACACCAAAGGAACTGGCTCTGATACCAATTGTTGAACCCTTAGTTAAACTAAGAGGGGGGAGTGAATCAGTTTAACACATACATGGACTTTTAAAACTTTTCTTTTAAATCTTATTTACACCTTCATTTCATGGTCAACTTAATATGTGAGCAACAAGTATTACTATCAAACAGATTTGTTAATGTAATAGCAGATTGAATATGAGAGCAACAAGTATTAAGCAGATGAGATAAATCACATCAACACATAAACATCATGCACAGAGACACCAAATATAAGTGGAAACCCATAAAGGGAGAAAACCACATCTTATTATTGTTGTGATGCAAAGGAAAGCTCCAACTCCCTCTCACCACTGTTTTCTGTAGGCACCAACCTACAGGAGGCTCTATCCTCAATTCTGCAAGCTACAACTTGCAAGGAAGCTTCAACTCCCATCAATTTTCTGCAGGCACCAACCTACAGGAGGCTCCAACCTCAGTCAGCTACAACTGACATTTTATCAAGCTACAACTTGATGTGGAAGCACCAACTCCCATCTATTTTCTGCAGGCTACAACCTACAGGAGGCTCCTACCTCAGTCAGCTATAACTGACATCTATCAAACTACAACTTGATAGGGAAGCTCCAACTTCCTTACTCTTTCAAAAGAAAAACACTTGCTGATTTACCTTGGATATCAGCTCTGTTCTGTACCTTCTTCTCTGTTGTTCATCAACTCTTATATCAGACCTGCATCATCTCTGCTCAGCCCCTTCTTCTTCTTTGCTCAGCTCCTCCTTATTCACATTCTTCTTGCAGCTTGCTTATTTTCTTCAACTCTCTTTAATTCTGCTGCATACTCTCTTCTTCTCTCACTCCTTTTTCGTCAACATCTCTCCCCTTGGATATTACCCTATTTTATACAAAAATAGCTTCATGGTTGTTTGTATTCCACTGGGAATTCGAAATGGACAGCCATGTCTCTTTGCCTTCTGCCTTCTCATCTCTTTTCAGCTCACTCAGAAAAATGTAACTGTAGGTGCTTATTTTAATATTACAGTGGGATATTTTCTCTCTTCGGGAGACTTGCCAATGCATCACAACAATATAATTTAAATAAAACATTTACATTCAAATTTAAATGAGAACTCCAGCTCACTCGTTTTGTCTCTTGGCTTGCTGCGCATTTGTTTTTTCTCTGACTCTGTCTTTGTCTTTTCTGTGACCGTGTTTTATCTCTTTTCAGCTCTGTTTTCTCTTCTGTTCTCTGCTGTGGTGTAACTGCTGCATACGTGTAATTGTGCTTTTATATCTGCTGACTGTAATCTGGAGGAACTCCAATCCCTTTTATGCCATTAGTGTCTTGTTGATGTGGAAGCTCCGCAAGTGGAACGAACATATATTACAGTCGTTGTATATTAATAATCGCCCTCCCCTTAAGCTGAGGCCCATGGGTCTACAGACCACACGGCACTTTTCAATACAATCGCAACATTCGTTTTATATTACCAATCGACCTCCACCTTAAGCCGAGGCCCGTGGGTTTACAGACCACGCGGCATATTTTAATACAATCGCCCTTTATATATATAACAGCGCCTTTTGATACAACTTAAATCAACTCTCGACATCCTTATATAAGGTTTTAACAAACAACTACTGCTTCTACTATAATCAATGAATAATCTTGATAATACTTAACAAATGCCCTTTCGGGCCCACCTGACATGTTTTCCGATGCATTGGTTCTCCTCCGATTGTGATTGATCGCTCCTGCTCCGATTGCGATTGATCGCAATTGCATTTTGCCGATGCGATTAGAACCTGGAACTGAAATCTTTGTTAATCATAATTTATAAGTCCATCGGGTCCGAACTCTTAATCTCAATCGCAAGTTCTTTAATATGTGTTGCGATGGTTTGTTTCTTTCCGATGCGATTGGAATTGGACTTCAAACACTTTGTTAAACATGGTTTATAGACCCATCGGGTCCAGTCTTCCATCGCAATCGCAACTTTATGTTGGTTACATGCTCCGCTGCCCTTGCGATCTCCGATTGCGATTGGGTGAGGGTCCCACTTTATATTACTTCCTTTCCATTGATCATAACACGCTCCACTTAAATATATATCAATGTATATGCCTTGGACCATTGCAGAATATGAAATGCGTGACATTTATATGTATTGTGATGGATATTATATATATATATATATATATATATATATGTGTGTGTGTGTGTGTCCGCCAGCGGGTTAGGTGATTCCTGGAATAATGTTTATGAATTATGTTAAATCTATAACGCCGGTTGGAGTGTGCGATTCCTGGAATTTGGTTTTGCATTATATGCGTAACGCCCGGCTTGGGTATGATTCTCGGAATTATATATCTGTCCTCTGGGTTGGGCGATTCTCGGAATTATAACAGTTCTACCTCTGCCTCTGTCTCTGCTGCTCCTGTCACTTTGCCTCTACCTCTGCCTCTGTTATATTCGCTTCCTCTGCCTTCATTTGTTGCCTCCACTGTATTCACTGCTTCCTTTTTCTGTCTTTGTTTCAGTGCTGCCTCCTTTGCCTGTCTGTGATTCAGCGCTGCCTCCTTTTTCTTCTTTTTGCTGCTTCTGCTACTCAACCTCTGCCTCTGCCTTTGCTGTACCTCTGTTCTTTGCCTATCTCTGCATCTGCTGCCTTCTTTGCACTACATTTCTTAAGTTCAACTCTTTTGTACATTACGTTGCCTCTGCTTCTATTCACCGTCTCTGCTTTGTCTGCTACCTCAATTCCTTATCTCTCTTGCTTCTTTTGCTGCCTTGCTACTTCTTCTTATGCTTTCTCTGCTCCTTGGCTGATGTTTCAAGTGCTCCTCCTTTGTCATCTCCTTTGCCTTATTGCTAGTTCAGGTGCTGCTCCTTTGTGCTTCTTTGCCATCAATGACAACATTTCCAACAGATCCATGTATTTACATAAACTGTCCCAACCATTTAACTTGAGGTCGGACTATAAAGCAACAGAGGAAAGGTAAACGTTTGCTATATTTATATAGAAAGCTGGAACATGTGACAGAAAGGGGCAATTGATATGAATCATACGCAGGTTCCCTTGTATCCATGGAATTTCTGTTTAGGTTTCGTCTGAGAGTTTTCCTCTGTTAAACAATGCTCTGAATATGTTTATGCAATCGGAAAAACCATTCTTTCTGAATCTGAGAATCACATACAGAACAATACTGAAGCCAAATCCCAGGGAAGAACTGGATCCAGTGAGCGAAACAACAGTACACATGAGCATGACAAATGAGTCCAGCTTAGAATTCATGTCCCTACAAGCCATAGCCAGCTCAATACCAGAAAAGAGCAGCAACACACCCAACAACCCAATTGGGAACTCACTAAGGATTTTTACCAGTTGGCTTCCTAGAATCAACCCCAATACCAGTTTTCCAGTTCCAAGAAGTGCTACAGATGCCCCACTCCTGGCCCCAAACTTATATTGCGCAGCAAGGCCACCTGCTCCATGGCGAACAGGCATTGCCCCGAACCAACACCCCACTAAATTCATTATCCCCACACTCACAGACATAAAAGTTGCAGTCACTTCCTTGTCGGGAAATAGGTCAGATGACAATTTGCAGACAACAATCACAGAATTAAGGATGGAGAGAGGGATTTGGGGTATTGCAGCTCTGACAAAGCTTGTTTTCCAATCATGCCTTGAAATCCTGATTAGTTGGGGCTTGGATGGGCCTAATTTTAGATGTATGAGAACACTGGGCTTTCGCAATATTGCAAAAATAATGCCGAGAAGAAAAACAATGAGAGCAGATGGTAGTGCATACAGATTTCTCAAATTCTAGAGCGATTTTCTTGTGTCAGGGGTATCTTTTCTTGGTGCAGCAACACTCGAAGGGATTGAAGCATTTGGATTCTCTTCAATCCTTTGTCTTGAATCATCACCAGAGCCATTGACAAGCACAATGAAGCACAAACAGATCAGAGCCAACAGAAGACCATCCAATCCCAACCAAGGCTTTGCATTCCCAGACTTATTCTTCGCCAAGTCCTGATTGTTCCTTATGTATGTCACTGCTGTGAATGCAAACGACAGTCCCTGTGATAGCTGCACGCCCCGGATCACTGGAAGGGGAATGATCCTATAAATAAAGCCCATGAGGCCTGTGACTCCCAGGCCCAACAGAGTTCCTGCGGTGCAAATCCCTGCCGCCATTATCTGTGGAATGGTCAAATGATTTCCTTCACTGATTGCCACTGCAGCAATGGACTTCATGGGCTGGACCGGCATGGGAACTTTGAAAAGCAGGCCTGTGATGATATTGTAGACCCCTGTGAATATCAATGTGGTGCCCAAATCAAGACCATTCACCAATGTGAGAGAAATTACAATGGGAATGAATGTACCTAAGTCTCCCAACGATCCATTCACCTCTACCCATCTTGCTTTAAAATGCAAATTGCTCTTGAATCTTTCCTAGAATCTTCTGTAACTTGGCTCTGGGAATTCCGATGGGTACTCAGAGTCATTTTCGACAAGTATTTGTCTATCTCCGACACTTTCTTTAAAATTTGCGTGGGAACCCAATGGATTTTGTTGGATTTCCAGTGACATATCTGCAAACTTGTTAGTTACTAATCTCAGCAATACATATTCTCAAACTGGGAAGCATCGAGGAAATAAATATATCATATGATAATCGCTTGATTGTTTGCAGTAGAATTTATAGAGGTCTACAAGCACCACACACACTGGCTTGGCTTTTACTGCATTGACTTAGCCCTTCATTACAAGGCAGAGCCAGTTGATTCAAAAATCAAATGACGTCATACATTGTCCACAGCATTAAAATTCCTTTGAAATTGATGTTGTTTTGGCATTCTCTTTATTTTATATCATAAATTAAATATATATTGATTTGATATAATTTATTTCATAGACTTTATGATTAGACAACTGGTTTGAGATAAGAACCAAGGCTTGGTTTGTAATACTCCAAATAGGAAAATTATATCATAAATTAAGTATATATTGATTTGATATAATTGTTTTCATAGACAACTTGTTTGTAATATTCTAAATAGGAAAATGACAGCAATACAAAACATACACACACTAAATCTACAACAATATAGAAAATACATTAAAAATGCTAGAGATGAAAAATAAGTATAACAGTGCTCAAAACATAACACTCTAGTTGGCTAAGCTGGCTCGAATGGCCCTCAAATTCTTCTACCCAAAAAACTGCTCTACTACTGCTCTGTTGGACTCTCCCTATGTGTTGCCTTGCTGGAAATGCTGGAAAATGTTGATGCTGGCTAAATAGGGTTGTGTAGATGAGGTTGATCTAGTGCTAAAAAAATGTCTGGATTTTAACCACGAACTCTACTCAAAAACTCAAAAAAACCCAGAAAGGATTTCCTGAAAGGTTGACCCTGGAGAAATCACCCTCTTAGGGTTTGAAAACACACAACTGCTGGGTATGCAGAGCTATAGGCTGAACTGATAGATAAACTGGCTGCAGCTTCTCCCAAAGCTCAAAAATTGAAGGGTTGATCCCCTCACTGGATTCCAAGCGGAAATGCCTCGGAATTTCTCCCTCTCTAGAACCCTTACGATGTTGGATTGCGTAAATCACTAGGTAATTGCTGCTGGACTGCGTAAGTCACTGGGTGACTGCGCTACTATGGGAGGGACTACATGTGGCATGATGATCAGATACTGAATCAACTCCTGTTGAACAATAAAACTCCTCTCCTGAGCGAGCACTCAAAGTCCCCTGAGGATGAGGTTGGGATCTCCGCTCAGAGACACTCGTATGCTAAATAGCACTGCAGACTCGGCTAAACAGCTCGAGCGTGCTCAAGTCGTAAAGACCAGAAAATCAGAATATGCAATAATGATTTCCATGGCTGCTGTCACCCCCTTCTTATTCTTGTGAAACCCTACATCCTTGGGTCCATTCATTAACTGCACTACTACTTGGCCCCTTGAATTTCACACTTGTTGCACGTCCACTCATTAACTACGCTACTACTTGGCCCCTTGGCTTTCACACTAGCCCCTCTTGGCCTCTTGGCTCCACAAGAGCTGCACTTTCCACATTAGCTCTAGAAAAGTAGTTTTATTCTAATTGTTGGGTTTATGGGTCCCTTCACCTTTTTATTTACCTACTGAATTTAAGAAAAACAAAATTGGCAAAAATTAATATTTTTAATTAGTTGTCAACTAATTAGGAATATTACATGGTTGGTAACCACCATTTTTCCTTTGCAATAATAAGAGAAAAGCACTAATTTCTAAAAGAACAACAATAATTTAAAAAAAAAAAACGACTAACATGTAAAGCTTCACATTAGCTATTTGTATGCATTTTCCAGGAAATATGGAAAACATGGGTATGATAGAGTGTCCATTTTATGCATTTAGGTTTGGGATGAATTTATGATGTGTTACTAAATTGATTTATGTGAGGTTTAGTTTCCATAAAGTAGATTAAAATTGAAATTTAAAATTTAGTGAGAGGGATTGAAAATGGTAGTCATTTAAAAAAATTAAACTATATAAAAAATGATAATTTACATCTAACATATGTATGGTATGTTCATTTATGTTTTGGATAAAGTGAAAAGAAATGAAATGAAATTTTAACGTCCACGAGACTAAAAATAGTCTATGGGACTATGAGCTCCTTGTTTTTCGCCTTTTGTATTTCAGTTCTTTTCTTATTCAAATTGATGATGAGTTGGTCCAATATTCCAACAATCTCATAGCTGAAAAGACAATGCCAAGAAACCAATGCTAACATATTCCCATAAATTTCTCTGATGTCTTTGAACGCATCACATTCCAAAATGAAATGCTTTTCCAATTCCACTGCCCAAGACGTGCAAAATGTACACACTCGTTCTTCCCAAGCTTCTTTAGGCCTTTTCCACCATCCTGTTTCACACCGAAGATGATGCGAGTTGGTTCTTAATTGAGCAATAAGAACCTTTTCCCTCCATGGAATGTTAGCTGCAATGTACTCTTTTTGTTGGAGATCATATATAGGGTTGAATTCTTCAATGTAGTACTTTTTCTTTCTACCCAACTCTTTTCCCCATACTTGTTCACGAATCTTCTCCATAACAAAATTCCTTAGCTCCTTTCTATTTGTGGGACAAGCATTGACGCAGATATTCCATTTTTGCATCTATGTGTAGTTTTGTCTCATCCATGTTTTCTTTCTTTCACTCATGCCTTCCTTGAAAATAACATTAGGCCATCTACCTACTCCCATTTGATCAATTCTTTTTAGATATCTTATGAGCCGCACCATAGTGATGAGTAGGCGCCAGCCCACACCCCAATTCACTGTTAAAAACTAACAAAAGGCTTTACCAAATGTCAATGTGTGCATGCGTGTCACTGTTATATAGTAATAAGGTTTGTTTTTACAAATGACAAAGTGTCATTACGTGGCATTTCAATAAATCGTTCGAGTACTATGGATAAATAACAATGAATATTCAAACCTCGAACTTTGGTCTCCGTATGCTTTGGTTATTCCGCCGGTAGCTCAGCATTCACTCCATCAGTTCATGCTCCAGCTCGGTGTTTATGCCTTCGTTTTTCTCGCCTAAGGGTTCGATAGCCAGTTCATTTGGCGGTCTTCCGTTTGGGTTATGCCTCCGCTGGAGGTCTGGTTCTTTTTGTAGCTTCGTGCCGAAGTCTCGATTTGTCTGTGCAATCGTTGGCGATGGTGGCCGGTTTTCTGTTACAAACTTTGCTCGGCTATGTCATTGTTTCGACAGGGCTTAAACTTGCCCACTGTAACATTCTTGTTTCCCTGTTTTCGAAACCCTGTTTTAGTTTTTGGTTTCCTTTTCCTCCGCGTTTTATATGTCACATGGATAATCTTGTGCTTGTTTGTTACACAAGTATTTCTCCTCTGAATGCTCTGGCTACAGGTTCTTCTCGTCTCCGCCGATGCGCAACTGGTAAGTTCTCTTTCTCTGCTACACTTACTGTCTCATTTCTTTCACACCCTAACTGCTCGGCTCCTTGTGAGAAGTCTAACTAGTCGTGGCACAATGGCGCTCGTTTAGCCGTGGACCTTTGGTCTCTGTCACCGTTACAAGGTTTGTTTTCAAACCCTCTCTCCACTCTCGTTCTGGTAAAAACTCAGTTTGGTGTGTAATCGAGCTGAGCTCGTTCTTGGTCACTCTGTGCAGGTGTGCTGGGGCTCTTAGCAGCCCAACGTCCCAGATGGCTTCCTCGTCGCACTCTTCACGGGTAGCATCAAACCATATTTCTTTTACTGTATTATGCTATGTCTGGCCGAGGTTACGCCGGCTTCTGTTTTACTCTGTTGAGTCTCGGGGTTTGTCCTTCCGTGAGCAACCCGTGGTTGCTATGCTCTTCTCCGTTATGTTTGCTGTTCAGGCTTGGAAAAATTTTCCATTGTAATTTGAATGAACTGTGAGGGCGTCGACCCTTTGTCTCTGGAAGGGTTTCAACGTTTAAAACCCTAGCTGTAGGTTTTGGATGACCCGAGTGGTTTTGATATTTGTAAATATATTCAAACAATCTTAAAAAGATTTTGGACTGTAAATATATGCCTCTTGTCTATTCAGTAGAATTTCACTTATTTTGCTTTCGACTTGCACAGAGAAAGAAAGAAATGTCGTTACAAAGAAAATGGTTTACCTATGGTTTCAGTTTGCATTCTTATCTTGCATGTCCTGTTCGCTCTTTTCTCAACGTTTCCTTCTCTTGAAACGCTTGACTTCTTCGCGGAATGATTTCTGTAACGCCTGTTTGATAAGGAGATAATACGGAACTTTGATAGTTTGCTTGTTTTGTTACAGTTATTCACTTAATAACTTGATACCCTATTATTGCATGTCTGAATCAACAGTTTAACAACAATTTGTATGTTATACATAAACGAAATTCTATAACTCAGAAGAATTTTAATAACACAGGTGGTCAGCTTTAAAACTGGTACTTTTTGTCTATTACTCCTCTTCGTTGACAGTTTGCAGAACCCTCGTAATGTTGCTCCTCTGTACTTTTGTATTCCAGTCACAGGCTAGTTCGTTACCAGTTGGTAACTGCTCATTGTTGGTTACACAGTTACATTATTCACCTTTTACTATTTTTTACTTTATGCATAACGAATTTAAAAGACAACCTAGTGACCTATCACAGTTTCTTGATGATAATAAAAATAAAAGTAATTAACTAAAACAGCTCCTACTGACAACTAATCTCCTAATAAAAAACAAATTAAACCTGGACAGGTGCAAAGACCTGTAAAATAACACATCACTGAAAAGCATGAAAACTTGTTGTCTGTTTGCCTCCCTAGTCGGATGCTCCTGCATCACATAGCAATTGCTTCAATGGGAGTTGCTCATGTTTCACTCAACATTATCTCATAAGGTACCGAACTTTTTATTTTGAACTTGCTCATGATAAGGCGTTTTTGGATTTTCTCAATTTGCTTCCATTTTGAGACAGGGGTGCTGCTAGCCCACAATTCACACCCATATAGCATCACTGAACAAACTAGGAGTCCAAAAATCACTTTAATCGTTTTCCAATCCCATAACTCTACCTCTCTACATCTGTTTTGAAGAGCATATAATGCTTTCCACCCTCCTAAGATTCTCTTCTTTCTGCAGTCCTCCCAATTAAGTTTGTTGTTGAAATCGATCCCAACGTATTTGTACTCATTTAGTTCTTCAAGAATGTTGCCTTCAAAGAAGAAAGTATGTTGACTCTGCTTCCTTTTATTAGAGAAAATCATTATCTTGGTCTTGCTAATATTGACTTGCATCCCCACTGCTCTACAAAAATTCTCAAGGGCATACAGGTGCATTTGCAATCCATGGGCCGATTTAGAAATCAATACAAGATCATCAGCATATAGAAGAAGCTTTATCACAAACTCCCCCAACCGAACACCATCCCCACCTTGCAAATTTAGCCACTCTTCCAGTGTATCAATATATAAACCAAAAAGAGTAGGGGATAGAGGGCAACCTTGTTTGACTCCAATGTCACTTCTAAAACTTTGTGAAATACCCGCTGAGGTTCTAATTTTGACTTTCACCTCTTCATAAAGTCTGTGGACAACAACTCTATAATGCAAAGGAACTTCAAGTTCTTCCATTATACCCCACAACTTATCTCTAGGGACTATGTCAAATGCCTTTTTGAAGTCAACAAAACAGTAGAATACTTCTTCTTTATTCCCCAAACTTTTTCAATAATGTGTCTCAACGTGATGCCGTGATTCACTGTGGAATGTTTCGGCCTAAAATCTGCTTGTCTTTTTGTCTTCTTTTATTTTACTTCTGCCACTTACTGATTCTATTTTCTACCACGCTGTTGAAAAGCTTGCAAACAAAAAATTGATCATAAAAATTCTATAATTTTTATTATAAAATATGTAATTAAAAAAAAAAATTAATAAAAATTAATTAGTTTCTATGAAGTTTTAATTTCAAAGTCAAATTACATTTGCAAAATTAAACTACACTCGATAATAATTTACATACTAATTTTTTATCGATTCAATATTAAAACTAACTTCACACTAAAATACGAAGTATTTTTTTTTTCATTTATGTCACACAATTATTAACCTTTATTTGTTAACCTCATTGGAACAAGTTGACCAGACCCAGCATACGCTTAAAACTAGAAAGCCATATCCAGACAAAATACGTTAGGGTCGATGTGACCATCAGTTTGAACTTTGCATCCATGGATGTATTTAGCGATTACATCGACTTCCACTTCAGGCATGCCTGGATTTTGACGCCCTATGGATTTAAGACATATTTGGCTTATAAGTTGGATTTATATATATATATATATATATATATATATATATATATATTTTGAAGATGGGTTTTTTTAGCAAGATTAGTGAGGATCGAACTTCACTGGAGATGATTGCGTTGTGTGTTAGGGGATGTGACATGCTAAAAATTCCACTCAACTAAGGCTTGGTGTGGCCAGGCCAGTGGCATTTTGGGTGACTTTGACGGCTTAGATACCCTTAGGTTGGAGCTCCTTAAGTCAAGCTCAACTTAACAAACACAAAAAATTATATTACACATTTAAACTGTAGCATCATTTTATTTTAATCATATTTAAAACTGTTTAAAATAATAAAAGTATCATATGATGATAAGTTCGTTGTTTGCAGTAGAGAATTACAGAGGTCTACAAGCACCTCACACTGTGGCTTTTCCTACCTGGACTTTAGCCCGAATGACGTCTATATATTGTCCACAGCATTAGAATTCCTTTGAATCATAGATAAATGATATATTCATTTTATATATCAATTGCCTTGGGATGTATTCATCAAATAGGCTGCTGTCCACAGCATCAGAGTTCCTTTTAATCCTAAATAAATGATATATTCATTTTATATATCAATCACTTTTATTCATCAGATAACCACCAATATTTCCCTACTGACGGGTGAATCTCAGTAATGGCCATTTGCATGCGTTCCCCCTGAAATATGACAGCCATCCGCATCTCCATGTCATGCTTCGCCATTTTTATACGTAATTGACCTCCCATTTTTTATAATTATAAATTGAGAAGATATTTTAAATTTTCACATAACTTCTTGACTAGGAAGAGAAGCTGTATTTTGAATATATTTTATGCCATAATTATTATTTTT
Source organism: Pinus albicaulis (assembly GCA_034641835.2). Taxonomy (NCBI): domain Eukaryota; kingdom Viridiplantae; phylum Streptophyta; class Pinopsida; order Pinales; family Pinaceae; genus Pinus; species Pinus albicaulis. Next base: position 2,284,251 of record MU968363.1, on the reverse strand, counting down.
ATATAATTTATTATTTTATTTGATTAAGAGGTATACGTCATATAATTTTATGATTACAGTTATGTGTTAATTTATTGTATTATCTGTCATTAAAAGATTTATGATGTGATTTATTTATAATTATTATTATTATTTATGATTAATTAATATGTTAACTTAATGTTATAATGTTATTGAGGCATTAATAAATTTGTTTTAAAAAATAATGAAATATATGTTTATAATTTTGAGATTTATATTGACTTAAATTAAATGTTGGGAGTAGTTTAAATGAATATTAATAAAATTAAGTAGGGGAATTGCAACTTGAGAATAATTTAAATGAATATTAATAATATTAACTAGGGGAATTGCAAAGCAGCATGTTTCTGCCTTTATCATTATTAATTGATTAACGTAGTGTGGGGTCTACGTTATGTCATTTTTTGTTGTTGTTACTTTTTTTCTCGGCATAACATCTACACTAAGCACAATAAAGAAATTTTCACACAGCTTGTTTTGTATATATTTTTTCTCCATATTTTTCTTTCTTTACACACTTTTTCCACACAACTTTCTCTGCACATGCTTCCTCTAGCATTCCACATAGTTAGAACTACCAAACAAAAAAAAAAAAAAACAAAAAAAAGTGTAGAAGCATATGTTATCTGATAAACTTAATGATTTTTTTTCAGATTTATAATTTTCAAAACCTTACATCTGTAAATATATATATATATATATATATATATATATATATATATATATAAACATTTCTTATATTTAAAAAAAACATTGACATTGGTAAAAAAAACATTTTTCGTGATTTATAATTTATGTAATAGACCATTGTTATTGTAAAATTAAAATTTTATCATCCCACTTTAACAATATTAGCCTTGTGCGAAGCTCTCTTGTTCAACTCATCCCACTTAAATATATTAATTAACTTCTGCATAATCGATTCCAATAATTTTGAGATGTGGTGACAATCCTTTTGCCTTTGAGATTTATAATTTTCAAAACTTTACATATATATATCTATATATATATATATATATATAAACATTTCTTATATTTTAAAAAAACATTGACATTGGTAAAAAAAAACATTTCTCGTGATTTATAATTATTTATGTAATAGACCATTGTGATTGTAAAATTAAAATTTTATCATCCCACTTTAACAATATTAGCCTTGTGCAAAGCTCTCCTGTTCAACTCATCCCACATAAATATATTAATTAACTTCTGCATAATCGATTCCAATAATTTTGACATGTGGTGATAATCCTTTTGCCTTTCTGCTCCGTTTTGGATAGTCTTAGCGTATGTCCACAGTGATGGATAGTCTTAGCGTATGTCCACAGTGATGGATGTGTTAATTTATTGTATTATCTGTCATTAAAAGATTTATGATGTGATTTATTTATAATTATTATTTTTATTTATCATTAATTAATATGTTAACCTAATCTTATAATGTTATTGAGGCATTAATAAATTTGTTTTAAAAAATAATGAAATATATGTTTATAATTTTGAGATTTATATTGACTTAAATTAAATGTTGGGAGTAGTTTAAATGAATATTAATAAAATTAATTAGGGGAATTGCAACTTGAGAATAATTTAAATGAATATTAATAATATTAATTAGGGGAATTGCAAAGCAGCATGTTTCTGCCTCTATCATTATTAATTGATTAACATAGTGTGGGGTCTACGTTATGTCATTTTTTGTTGTTGTTATTTTTTTCTCGGCATAACATCTACACTCAGCACAATAAAGTAATTTTCACACAGCTTGTTTTGTATATATTTTTTCTGCATATTTTTCTTTCTTTACACACTTTTTCCACACAACTTTCTCAGCACATGCTTCCTCCAGCATTCCACATAGTTAGAACTACCCAAAAAAAAAAAGAGTGTAGAAGCATATGTTATCTGATAAACTTAATGATTTTTTTTCAGATTTATAATTTTCAAAACCTTACATCTGTAAATATATATAAACATTTGCCAGATGCAGTTGATTAATGGCATGGACGGGACGTGGCTCCCCGCGCACTTCCCCATGGTGCTTGCCAGGGTAGCCCACATGGCTCTCGTAACCTGCATTAATGAACCTCTTAATTCTCCTGCTTGCGCGGTTGTAATTCTTCTTGGTCCGCTCACCCTGCAAACGATTATGGCAGTGCTGCTTGTTATGGAAGGCATTCGGGATAGCTCCGACGATGCCACTAGTTTGGAGAGCTTGCCAACTCCGCTGCATAGTATTTGCGCTCCTGGTTCGACAGAGGCCAGTGTGAAGACCATTACGGGGAGGCACTGCTCTTTGCATGCCTGCATTGAACCTCTTCCGGGTTTTCACTACTCTCAGAGTCCGCATTGCATGCTCAATTATCTCTTTCGTGCCGGGACTAACCTACGTGGTGGTCTTCTTGGCCGTTCTCCTACTCCCCCTACCATTCTCAGTATAGACCAGCCCGTCGCCCCTCCCCCTGCTATCCCTGCCTCCCCTCTCGGCCCCGGTCTCCCTCGTCATTTTCCTGGCAACATGCCTCGTCTCGACGAAAGGATGAGGAGCAGACGAGGTCTCAGCCGAGGCCTTTGTCGCCCCCCTCCCAGTTCTAGCACCAGCTCTTTCTCCACAGAAGACGACCATGAACTCAATCTGAGCTCGCGTGGTGGAAGAGGAAGGGGTCGTGGCCGCTCTGGAGATGCTGTCAATGTTTCGGTGGACGATGTTCCGCCCTCTCCTTCCCTTGCTCACGTGCCCGGCAGAAGCTCTCCCCCGCCAGTCCCTCCTAGCAATGCTCGACCCACCATTCGGCAGACTTCGCAGCGTGTGGAGCTCAGGTTCGACTGCACCTCCTCCAATTCTGTCCTCATGGCCTATATCACGGTCACCCTTCGTGAAGAAATTCCTAATCATCCTGCACCCCGTCCGGTTTCTCTGCACCCCCCACCGGGTTCTGGTCCTCCTAGTGTAGTGGTTGTTCCTGCCAATTCCCCTCCCTCTCCACAAGAGCAGCAAAGAATCATGGTGGTGCACTCTGGCGGGATGGATGCTCTCGACTCTGGGAAGGATGACAGCAGCGATGTTTTCGATTGTAGGATTATCGAGGAACCACCATCTCCGACTCATGATTAGCCTCCGCAAAGCTCTTCAGGTTTTTTGCTCAAGTTTTGCAGATAATTCTATGCTTTGTAGCTTTGCAGATCAGATGAAAAAGTGGTTTCTAAATTCCAGCATTTCTTTTTATGTTTGTTTAGCTTATATGAACTCAAAACCGGTTTCCCTCTTAAGGGCGGTTAAGACTTTATGTTTAATAGGACTGGTTTCCCATTCTGGGCAGTCCATATACTCTTTGAACAGCTTGTCTATCAAACATAGTGCTCAGGCTCTCATAGCTGACACTGTGCATGTTTTGTACCAGTAATCTTTATACATAATAGATTTAGTCATACTTAGAAATATATATATATATATATATATATATATATATATATATATATATAAACATTTCTTATATTTTAAGAAAACATTGACATTGGTAAAAAAAAACATTTCTCGTGATTTATAATTTATGTAATAGACCATTGTGATTGTAAAATTAAAATTTTATCATCCCACTTTAACAATATTAGCCTTGTGCGAAGCTCTCCTGTTCAACTCATCTCACTTGAATATATTAATTAACTTCTGCATAATCGATTCCAATAATTTTGACATGTGGTGACAATCCTTTTGCCTTTCTGCTCCTTTTTGGATAGTCTTAGTGTATGTCCACAGGGATGGATGGCTTGCTATCCTCTTCCCCGACGCATTCAACCTCTGTTAAAAATTCTAGTAGTTGGGTTGTCAGTACTCTTTTGATTTTGCAGGCAGGTAACCTCAACTGCCTTTGTTTTGGTCATTGTTTACTTTCTCGCCATGCTTTCTATGCATGGACTATGTTATTCATGTGGGTGTACAAATTTAAATTTAACGTACAAATTTAAATATAATGGTAGGCATATATTGTCTAACTGCATTAAATAGTTTATAGATTGAAAAATATATATTATCAAAAAATTATAAAAATAAAAATTATGATTCTAACTTTAAAGATCTTAATCAAGTTTTTGTTATATCTTAATAATTTAAAAAATTGTTTCACGGATTATTCTCTATCGAAACTTACTACATTTAGTGTGTATTTAGTGTGGTTATTATTGGCTGCGTGGTTCTTATAAATTTCCCTTCTCCTTTTGACATTATGCGCTTGTATATAATTTTTGTATATAACTATTAAAAAAGTATTAGCAGAAATCCAAGAGTTGGTGAGTTGAATGATAGTTTGTTGCATATAAAATTGTGCATATTAAAAATGGGGCCTAAAACATATATGATTCTAGAAACCACATTGCAAGTGGACGATTTGGTAAAATGAGTGGTATTTTAAAGTCGCCACAAGATTTGAATGTAGAAATAATGATGGTGAAATAAGAGAGTGAACACTAGAATAGTGGTTCACTAGCCATGAGTAGGCGCAATCGATGTACACAAAGGCGCAATCAGTAGTAATGACACCCTTATTGTTGAGTATAGAGTAGTGGAATACATAACAAAAAGAAACAACAGATAACACAAAGAGACAAGAATGGAGAAACAAATCAAAACACACAAAGAAACTGGAGAATATCTTCACATACTTCTATTACAGCAGGCCTTGCCTTGCTTGGCTTGACTTGCTTTGGCAGAGGTAGGAAATACAAATTTATAGTTGCAGAAGAGGGTTAATTATGCATGTGAAAAACATATTATTACATAGTCAATCACGGTGGGCAGCAGTCGGTTGCTTTGAGCAGCTGGGTGGCGTGTTAGGTTCGACGTCGTCGTTTGTCATAGAGTTGGAAAATTCAGTGAGGTCGATGGTTCAACAGTCTGAAAGTGGCTTCATATCAACATTCTCCCACTTGAAGCCGAATGAAGAATCTTGAATCAAGTCACACCGATGTCTACCATGCCTCTACATAACTCATGCTTATTTCTTCGTAGAATCTTAGTGAGCATATCAGCAAGGTTCTTATTTGTATGGAACTTTTCCAAAGATAATTTTCCTTCCTCCAACACGTCGGATCCAATGGTACCTTAAGTCAATGTGCTTGGTTTTTTAGTGAAATGATGGATTTTTCGCCAAGTGAATGGCACTCTGACTATCACAATACAACACATACTTGTCATGCTTGATTCCTATCTCTCCTAAGAATCGTTGCATCCACAACATTTCTTTACAAGCCTCTGTTGCAACTATGTACTCTGCTTTTGTTGTACAGAGAGCTACTATTCTTTGTAGCCTTGACAACCAAGATATAATTTCACCTGCAAATGTGTACAAATAATCTGTAGTGGACTTTCTGGTGTCGATATCTCCAGCCATATCTGCATCTGTAAAACCTTCAAGCACAGTATCATTATGACCAAAACATAAACAATAATGACTAGTACCCTTAAGATACCTGAAAATTCATTTTACTGCTTGCCAATGTTGTTTTCCTGGATTGGTAAGGAATCTGCTCACAACTCCCACTGAATATGCAATGTCTGGTCATGTGCATACCATGGCATACATCAAGCTGCCAACTGCTGAAGCATAAGGAATCTTGCTCGTTTCTTCCTTCTCTTTGTCAACACTAGGACATAAATCAACACTCAACTTGAAGTGGCCTGCAAGGGGTGTACTAATTGGTTTGGCATCCTTCATATTAAACATGTCAAGCACTTTCTTGATATACTTTTCTTGTGACAGCTACAACCTTTTGTTTTCCCTATCACGCATGATCCTCATGCCCAATATCTGTTGTGCTGGACCCAAATCATTCATTGAAAACTTGCTGCCCAAATCCTTCTTCAACCTATTGATCATATCCTTATCATGCCCAAAAATCAACATGCCATCCACATATAACAATAATATGAGGTACTTTCCTTGATCATACCTCTTAATATAGACACAATGGTCAACGTCCAACCTGTGAAAACCATGTTCTAACATGAATGAATCAAATTTCTTGTACCATTGTCGAGGTGCCTGTTTCAACCCATAGAGACTCTTCTTCAACCTGCAAACAAGGTCTTCTTTGCCTTTTTCTTTGAAGCCTTCTGGTTGCTTCATATAAATTTCTTCCTCTAATTCTCCATGAAGGAAAACAATTTTTACATCTAACTGTTCACATTCTAAGTCTAAAGTAGTAACAAGACCAAGAATGACTCTAATGGATGACATTTTGACAACAAGTGAGAAAATTTCAATGAAGTCAATACCTTCCTTTTGGGTGAATCCTTTCACCACCAACCTTGCTTTATACCTCTCCTTTTCGTCACCTTCATGCTTAATTCTATACACCCATTTGTTTTGCAAAGCCTTTCTACCTTTTGGGAGATTTATCAACTCCCAAGTTTTATTTTCTAGCAAAGAGTTCATTTCTTCCTCCATTGCTTTCTTCCATTCTTTATTGTGCTCAACTTTACAAGCCTCTTGAAAAAATTTAGGCTCACCTTCATGAGTCAATAGGATATAGTTTGAAGGAGGATACCTTTGTGAAGGCTTATGAGGCCTAGAAGATCTGCGAACCAACTGTGGTGGTGCATTATCAGGTTGAATCTCCTGTAAAGGTTCCTACAAGATTCCTTCTTCTTGGTGTTCATCACTTTCCCCTTGCTGTCCTTCCTACTCTTGAATTTGTTGCGCATTTTCCTGCATTGGTGGGGTGCCTTCATGCTGCTTTTCAAACCTGTCAATAAATTTCTTCACTTCCACCTCATCTACATTCCTCTTAAAAATTGATGACTCGTTAAATATAACATCCTTGCTTTTAATATTTTTATGTTTGATTGGATCCCATAGATGATAACCAAATTCTTCATCCGCATATCCTAGAAATATGCATTTCATTGATTTATCATCTAGCTTAGTACTATTTTCTTTGGGAATATGTACAAATGCTTCACATCCAAAGATTTTTAAATGACAATAATTCAACTTCTTACCAGTCCAAACTTCTTCGGGGATGCCTCCATCCAAGGTTGTAGATGGAGATCTATTTATGAGGTAGCAAGCTGTCCTCACAACCTCTGCCCAAAAATGCTTGTCCAAACTGGAATTGGACAACATGCTCCTTACCTTTTCCATAATGGTGTGATTCATTCATTCTGAAACACCATTCTGTTGAGGTGTAACAGGCACAATCTTCTCATGCTTTATGCCAAACCTGTTACAATATTCTTTGAATGCATTTGAGCATTATTCTCCACCATTATCTGTTCTTAGGCACTTGAGCAATTTTTTAGTCTCTCTTTCAACAACAACATGGAATTTTTGACATATTTCAAACACTTCACTTTTAATTTTCATAGGATATGCCCAAACCTTCCTGGATGCATCATCTATAAATGTTACAAAATATTATGCTCCTCCTAATGACTTGATGTTAACTGGTCCAAACACATTTGAGTGTATCAATTCTAACACATTTTTCTGTCTGTCATGACCACCGCTAAGAAACGAAACCCTTCTTTTTCTACCATATATACAATGCTCACAAATATCAAGATTGTAGGATCTCAAACCTGGTAGTAAATTTTGACCAACAAGGATTTTTAGACCCTTCTCGCTCATGTGATCCAAGCGCTTATGCCACAAATCTGTTGAATTTCCTTCTCTTGTGACAGCGACCACATATGATTTTCCTATCATTGCCTTCAATGTATATAGTGTTCTTGTCTTGGGTCATCTAGCCACAACTAATGCTTCTTTGCTAATTTTCCAACCTCCTTTTCCAAAGCTTATGGAATAACCTTCATCATCCAGCCGTACCATAGAGATCAAATTCATTCGCATTTCTGGTACATGCCTGACCTGTTTTGACAATATATCTTATCCATTCTTCATCTTGATCTGGAAATCTCCCACTCCAACAATACTGCAAAAATGATTATTCCCCAAATGCACTCTACCATAATCACCAAGATTATATGCAACACAACTATCTTTGCATGGGGTTGCATGGTGAGATGATCCAGAGTCAATGATCCAATCAAAGCTACAACTAGATGTATATAAACATGCATCCTCTATTGAAATAGTAAACAACACATCACCATCTGTGACTACAGTTGTAGTCTCACCTTCATTTGTGCTGGATGACTTGTGATTTGTATTGGTTGGTATTTGATCCTTTTGTCCTTTCTTCAATGTTTGAAATTCTTTCTTCATCTGCCTGGGTTTGCCACAATGAAAGTAGATGATCCCGCCCCTCCTTTATTTTGATCTGCCTCTCGATCTTGATCGCCCTTGTCGGCCTCGATCAATCCTCCTACCATGATCAGTTAGAGCTAGAGCTTCTCCTCCCTGGTTTTCCGCAATTGACTTGTATCACAACTCCTCATTCATTAAACTATTGTTGACATCATCAAACTTCAAGGTCCCTGTAGGTGCTGAAGTACTCATAGCCACAATTAAATTTTCCTAGTTGTCTGGCATAGAACACATTAACAAAATATCTTTAATTTCATTATCTAGAGTTATTTTAACAGAGGCAAGATGACTAGTTATAATATTGAATTCATTCAAGTGCTTTGCAACTGAAGCACCCTCCTTCATCTTGACATTGTAAAGCTTATTCATCAAGAACACTTTGTTTGATGTCGTTTTCTTCTCATATATATCATGGAGCTTCTTCCATAATCATTTTTTCATCTTTTATCCGGACACATTGAAATACACATTCTTTGCTAGATATTGGCAGATTGTCACAATCGCCTTTCTATCTAGCTTATCCCATTCCTAATCTGTTATCGAAGAGGGTTTCTTTGTTACACCCTCGATCGACAAATACTGATCTTTTAAAATCAATATATCCTCCATCTGTGATTTCCATAGGAAAAAATTATCCCTGCTCAACTTCTCCATATCATTAAGTGTTGTCTCCATTCTCAATAAAATTAACACCCCAAAAATTTCACTAATAAAATAAGACCTTTACAAAATCAAGGGCCTAAAATCAACCTCCTTTAAAATTATAGTATTTTAAACCATAATGCCCTTACTTTGATGACCTTCCTTTTTCCTTTTAAAATGTGAAACTTAAATTAATCATTATAAAACATATATAATGATTATAAAACATATAGAATGTTATAAGATATATAAGAGCCCATATCATGTTAAACACAAAACTTTAAAGTGACTTCTTAAATAAGACATCAAGCACAAAACTTAAAGTGAAATATGCTAATATATCACCATCCATTTGCTATTTGGTTTTATGCAAAGCCCATTTTTTTGCAAACGCTATGAAGGTTGTTAACTCAATACGTTGTTAACCAAATAAAGGACTTACTAAGTCCACGGATTTCACTGGGCTACGACAGCTCTATTGATTACTCGATTCCACCAGCACTTCGTATGCAACAATCTCCAAAAATTGCTCACAGTAAAACATAATTCAATGTAGACCTCGCAAACTTGTCACGCTGCCATTCCATTCCACTGGGCATGCCTCTGCCTTCCAGAGGTCTCTAGAAAATTGTAGAGCTTTACAAAATATTGGATTATTGGTGTAGCACTTCAACGCCGTGATATCAAGAATTAGCTCGATGATAACTGGCTCTGATACCATTTGCTGAGTACAGAGCAGGAGAATATAGAACAGACTCGCAACAACAAATAACACAAAGAGACAAGAATGGAGAAAAAAATCTAAACACACAAAGAAACTAGAGAATATCTTTACAGACTTCTATTACAGTAGGCCTTTCCTTGCTTGGTTTGACTTGCTCAGGTTAGAGGCAGGAAATACAAATTTATAGTTGCAGAAGAGCGCTAGTTTTGCATGTGAAAAACAAATGATTACATAATAAATCACGGTGGGAAGCAGTCAGTTGCTTTGAGCTGCTGGGCAGTGTGTTAGTTTCAGCGTTGTCGTTTGTCAGAGAGTTCACAAGGTCGGTGAGGTCGGTGGTTCAATGGTCTGAATGCGGCTTCATATCAACACCTATCCTTTCTCACATCTCCATTCCCTCTCAGTTCAATGTCGCTAAGTTAAAGAACTCCCAAAAATTTTAATGTTTGAATTTTCTACACTACTAACATTATCGCTATAATGTCAATAATAAAATAAAAACATAATAAAATAGCTAATAAACCAAAAAAATAGTCCCTCACAAAGCAAAATTCCCATCCCATAACAGATCCCTCAGCTATAGCAGCAATATTAGGTATAACAACAATATTAGGTAGGGACTTATTGGGGTTATAGCTACTAATACCGATGTCTTTTTTATTTGTGTTGAAGCTATTAATATTTAGTAGATGGAGCGAGGTTTATGCTTACTGGAACTTTGTTTAGTAGTGACTATGCATTGCAACTATTTTTTAATGTTTAAAGTTTCTACACTGCTAAATCATGTAAGCAGTGCATCATCCTAGACCTCTAAATTGAATTTCCTAAGCTAACTAAGTCTTCCTAAGGTTCTCATGAGATGAAATTACAATTTATCTTCCAATTTAATTAAGGGAAAATTAAATCAAAAGCCTCATATGGTACCATTTCTGGGTGCCATTTTCTGGATTCCATTTTCAGTGTTTCTTGTTGCAAATTTGAACACTTGCATCCATGGATTCTGTTAGGAGTCCCATTGAGTCTAGTTACAGTGTTCCATCCATTTTTGCCTCACATTCATCCCATTTTTCTCATATTTGGCCTCTTCCTATATTGCTCCATCTCTGAAAAGCCTTCGTCTAAGTAATAGACCATCCCCTATGGAATCAAGTCGTTGCTGCTAGGTCAACCATGCATATTATGCTCTAACAAGGGAATTCTTTAGCCCACCACTCATCTTATTTCCCTCCATAATCATCCCTCGTGTCACTATATAAGTCACATTACTATGATCCCTCGTGCCTTTTTTGAGGATTCTTCATTGCCTCAACCTTGGTGGGCCCTCTTCTGTCGACTTCAACACGTTTATTCCAGGAGAGGTGTCTAGAGGGCGATGTACCTTGGTTCCAAATTTCATCATTATTTGGTGCCTTGAATCAAGCAAAGAGAATCGTTATTTCCCTTTGACTCGGTTTTTTCTTGATTGCTCGAATCCATCTCATTATCACACGATCGAGAATTGTACACTTGATGGTCTGGTGATCCATTAGATTGTATTAGTGTTTTCTTAGTGTGTGTGAGTTGTTCCAGACCTCATAAGGGGGTGGTCCTTCAGGTAGCCCCCCACATACTCGGATGTAAGCTAATTATGATCCAACCTCAGATGTAGTTCCACATATTTTATGGGTTCAGTTTCAACCGCTTGCAGCGCCCACAACATTCATGTCTCCTTCAAATGATCCATTCAGATCTTCAGAGCCCTTTCCTATTAAGCATGGCTTATATGGTTGTGAGCCCCCCTCACCATGTTAACTTGAGGGGAATTATGTATCAGGTACTCATATCAACAAATGTTCTTGTATTTAGCCCTGGCCTATGTTTTTCCAGTCACATTATGTATATGGAACTCATTGTATTATTGTATCACATTCTGTCCCATTGATGCCAGCATATCATGTATCATGTAATTTGTAGCTCAGTTCCACATTGCTGAGCTCACCATTATTATTTGTACTCAGTTACCTCAGCATGTATGGGTATTCCTCCTCTGCCCCATTTAATATCATGTACTCCAAAATAAAAAGGAGACTTATATCAACTTAGTAGGTCTCGCCCCCTCCATTTCTTCGTCCTTCCTTGCATTGCTTCAACTGTATCTCTCTCTCTCTCTCTTTGACTCCCCTTTGGTGTCTCTTGCAAGCGTAACGTACAACGTATTTTGGCAATATGATTTTCTCTTGACACTCATATGTTGGGGGGCAATCTTTTATCACCTATCCATTTCTAACTATGTGGATGGAAATATACCATGTAGGATTAATCTTACCATAGTAAAATCACTTTCACCATGGGAAATAATTTGGTAAACCATTTTTATTAAATTATTTTTGATTAAAATTAAAATACCCCATGATAATTATTGAATGAAACATTATTTATTTAATTTTCTTTAGGAATAATTATTAAATCATTATTTGATAATTATTCCTTATCACATTTGATTAAATCACCTAGGAATAATTAAATAAATCATTATTTATTTATTATTCCTTAATTCTATTTTTGGAATAACTGTTATATCACTATTTAATAATTATTTCAATTTCACATGTTTCTTAATCCCCGCGAAATAATTAATTAATCATTTTATTTGTTAATTATATATAAATAAAGATATTTGACCATTTTGAATATTTTTTTCCCTCTCCAAAAAATATAATAAACTATTCCTAATGGTTAGATCTTGATTTGATCAATAACATTTTATTATTTCCCATTTTCAAGATTAACCCAATACTTTTTTATAAATAAGATGGTTTTCCATTCATTCTTCACCATGAGCACTATCATCGTCGCCACTATTTTCTTATCACATTCGATATCCCACTTGAGTTCCATTCTTATTTTTGGGTTTTTCACACATTGAGAGAGAGAATAGATTGTTGAAACATAAGGACATCAAAGGACCCATCTCACGAAGGGGGATTTGTAGACCATTGTTGCACATCTCCTTCACCAGGTGTTTTTAATAAATTTTCCCCAGATAGAACTTACAATTTCTTCATTTAAAAAGTTTTATTCTATTGGGTTATTACATTAGATATTTCTTGTTGTTTTATGTTTTGGATCACGTGGAATCCTTTTGTTGCAGGGTTTTCTCGTTTTATTATTGCCGATATGAAGCGTAAGCAACCACATATTGTTGTTAGGGTCACTTGTCACAAGTGACTTAAGTGAAGCGTTTTTGGTACATCTTCTCGAAATCATTACACTAACACATATAGAAGCCCATAGGTTATGGAAGTCAAAGAGTCATGATAAAATTCAAGTCATTGTAATTTGCTATTAATAATCCCTCACAACTCAAGTAAAGGGATTAGACCTTTAGAGACTTGGACTTGGCTTCTCTAGTTGTGCGTAAGGGAGGAGATCATTATTTTCGAGAAGCAAGTTGTAGCTTCATGTTCCACTATTGGAGCTAGTGTTTCATCAATATAACAGTGTACTTGGATCTTCCATTAATTGTAAGACTATTCTTTAGATGTTTTTGGTATATGTTGTGTTACACATACTAAATATAATGAACTATTTCATTGATTTAGCTATGGATCTTGTTGAATGGGTGTTGCTATGTATTTATTTGATCTTTGTTATCTTGTGAACTAATTTGCATGTTAATCAACAAATAATCTCATTTATCTCGTGGGTCTCTCTTAGTATAGTACTATTACTTTTCTATCAGAGGCTCATCTCTTATCTCTCTCATGTGGAAGCCCCTTTTACACCTTACATTTGATGCCTCACAAATCTTACATACTTGCTACCCCAAAGTTATGTGCATGATCTCTTGTGTATGTTTTTTCATCCAAGGCATTCTTTTAAGATAACTTGTAATGGTGGCCATACCTTATATCTGGATGCGACTCCTACAACAAACGGTGCGAGGTATAATTGGGTCTACACCTCGGGGATACCCCTTGTATTTTGGTGGCTTCCAGCACCTTCAAAAAATTAAAGTGAATGCTAATTTGGGCTGAATTTGCAAAGAATTTTTTTTGGGCTGAATTTAGAAAGGAAATTTTTTGGGCTGAATTTGCAAAGGAATTTTTTTGGGCTGAATTAATTTCAAAGGATTTTTGGGCTTAATTTTCAAAGGACATTTTTTGGAGGTATTTTTTAAAGTGACATTTTTTTAGAGTAAGTGTTTTGGGTTGAAGTAAATCTTTTATAATGATTTTTTAAACTGAGTTTTTGTTTAAATTTTAAAAGTGATTTTTTTTTGCAGGATTTTGAAGAAAGTATTTTGAGCTTCATTTTTAAAAGACATTTTTTGGGAGGAATTTTTAAAGTAAGTGTTTTGTGTTGAAATATGTCTTTTGTGAAATTTTTTTAAAGTGAGTTTTTTTGAAATTAAATCTTTTGTGATGATTTCTTGAAGTGAGTTTTTGTGTAAATTTTGATAGTGAGTTTTTTTTGCAGGATTTTGAAGGAAATTTTTTGAGCTTCATACTAAATTATAATGGGAAATAAAAGAAATTGAAAGGAAAAATATGATCGAACAAGAGACCTTGAGGCTTGTAGAGAACAGGGGAGAGAATATTGCAAAAAAGACAGAAGAACGCTCAAATATTGAAAGGGAAAATCAACCTCAACTAGAAGTTGAAGAAGGTATGCAAATGTAAATATTATAAATGATATTTAAAATTTAGCTAGTGTATTATGAAACTTAATTTTTATTTGATGAAATAATTTGAAAAATATTTTGTTATGTAAACAGAGAGATATATTCCTCATAACATTGACGATGAGATAGAAAATTTTGAAAGTGAAAGTGAAAGAGATATTGAACTAATGATTGAAGGTTTTGAAAGAAATTCAAGTGAAGAAATTGAATCACCAGGTATGTATATATATGTTGAATGTGTATTATTGAAATTATACATCATTATTAATTTAATTATTTATTGAATATGTAAACTCATTTTGTACATTTAATTCTAACATGTACAAATGAAATCAATATCGATGATGAGATGTTAGAAAATGTTAACACTGTCACATATGGAGTTAAAAAGGCTGAACCTGTTATACGATATCGTGTTAAGCACATTATTGATATGTTCTTCAAAGATGAAATGTGGCAGTTCAAGCCCAAATTTTGAGAAGTCTCTTAACATCAAAGAAATTAAAGGAAGCTACGAATTTATTGGGTATTTGAAAATCAACAAAATATAAAAAAATGAAGGAAAATGTGATACAAAATATAAATTGTGCTCTTAAGTCAATTGGAAGATCTAGAAAGAAAAGTGATTTAGATGCACGTAGAGCAATACAAATGGTAGTGGTTTCATCAAGTACTAAAGAGAATCGTTTGGTAAAATATATGGCACAAGCGTTAGGGACCTCACAAAAAAATTTGCACAAACACTGGAAATTTCGATTGCAAATAGATGTAAAAGGTGAACTCGCTTGTTGGATAGTTATTTGTAGTCATCCATACAAATATAGACTTGGAGAAGATGTTAAAAAATAATATAGGAATATTGGATGCAAAATTCACATTTTTCACCAAAAGCAAGGGATGTGATGCGACGAAAAATAGCACCAAATCAATATGAAGAACATGCAGAACATATCTTGGACACCACTCAGATAGAGTTGTTAAAAAAGTTCGTAGAAGAGAATCATGATATTAATGTCTCAATCAGTGTTTTTGTGCAACAAAAACCATGGTATGTTAAACCTATCATTGTACACGACACTTGTTGTTGTCGTTATCATGTGGAATTTCAATTATATTATGACACATTCCTTAATTTTGGTAAAATATTTTGGAAAAATTCACCTCCTCCTTCCACTATCCATGATTTCATATCTCAAATTCTATGTGCAAGAGAAAGCCATGAATTATTTTACCAAAAAAAATGTGTTGGTGGTAAAAAATGCGATCATTGTGGAAATTTGACTTTATTTCACAACGAATATCTTATTAATATAAATGATCAATCATTGTCCAACATAAAAGTGAAATGGAAGAGATATGAATATATTCGTACATGGATTGGTTTAAGTAGTACTACAAGTGCTAAAAGGATTGATTTACAAGAAGAATATTTTTTTTTGATAGAGTTTTTGAGAAAGTTTGAGGCAGAAATTTATAAATACACCAAGCATTCCCATAGAGCTCGATGGTAGGACTTGTAATTCAAAAAATCTCGTGAATTTTTTCCACCAGGAACCATTTTGTCAATAGTTAATTTTGCAGATAATTACACATTTGTTCCACAAAAATAAATAGAGAGTGAATACGATCATTCTGACCAAGTCTCCATGCTTGTCCATATTCTCTATAAACACACTAAACAAAATGTTGATCATATAGAAAGCACCAGTGAAAATCGACATGTTATTAAAGAATATCACTTTTATATCATTAATGATTGTACACATGATACATATTTTGTACAACATTGTTTTGATAAGATTTATGACTCATTGAAAAGTCGCGGAATAAAATTCAATGAGCATTGGATATGGTCAGATGGATGCGCAGGTCAATTCAAATATTCACGATCATTCTTTTGGTTGTGTTGTCTTCATATGAAAACTTGCATTAAACATTGTTGGAATTTATTTTAGATTAGTCATGGAAAAGGAGAACATGATGATGTAGGGGCATGTATAAAACGAGCACTTCGAAGATATCAAATGGACCACTCTGCACATTGACTTGTCTCAGCTAAACAAGTTGTTCAATGGTGCATCACTGCACTAAGCCATGAGACTAACTGATTAAGAGAAGTACGAAGGTACATGTACATATATACAAATTAACTTGCATATATATAGATGTAGAACTTTAATATACATGATCTAATTTTTATTAGTTTTCTAATTTTAAACATGATTTATCACAATGATTATCATTGATTGTATTTTGAATAACATATTTATATTCTTTTTTTTGTGGTAAGTTAGGTTATTCTATTAATTCAAAAAAAAAGAGGTTACATATGCTACAGGCGAGGTTGGCAAGCTGCGCTTAGCCAATCCCATCCTTAGTTACTCGGTTTCAGGGCTGCCTCAGAGGAGGAAACTAGCCAGAACAAAACTTAGGACAAAAAATTACATTATGCGTAGTAGCGCTGATGTATTTAAGTAGCACAAAATATGCAGAAGAAGAAAAACAATGATGGCAATCTTGAAAAAAAACATGGAAGAGATGTGCAGTTGCGCAGGCCTCAATATTCTTCTTCATCATCGCTGTTGGGGACCTCCTCCTCAATGGGGCAAGCAGGTGCCTACGTAGCCACTTCCTCCGAATCTGCCACTAAACGACTGGGGTTGTGGACCGGTGCGCAGAGGATGGGGGACTTTGGCTTTACGACGCCAGGGACACGTGTCCAGTTTCTATTGGAATCCATCACCCAGACATCCAAATTATCATCTTCCTTCTCCTGAATCGGCAGTGGGTCAATCTTGTGGGGCTGGGGGTGCATCTGGAGAGTGATGGTGGACTTCCGTGGGCCGCGCCTAGCTCTCTACGCAGCATGCCTAGGTGCTGCTTCCTCCTACTTGGGGTTGGAGCTCTGACACGCAAAAGTGTCGGAGGAGGAGCCTTCCATCGAATCCAGCCGATTTTCCTCATCACAGTGATAATGGCCAGGGAGAGCCCCTCTCTGTCCACCTCGGATGGTTCTCTGGCGTATTTTGGGGGCCATTGCGTAATAAGGTAGGGGGGATATGTCAAGGGAGGGATACGCAGCATGGGGGCAAGTAGCACTAGGGTTGGGGAGGAGGTGCGCATAATGGGATTTCATAGCCCAGAGGGGACTGCACGACGCAGCCCTAAGAATAGGGCTTCACGGCCTTCTGAAATTAGGGAAGTGCCAGAGCAGAGATAAAAAAATTAAAGTCAGAGGGAAAATATTATGGGTTGCTTGGGGTTGAGAGCTCATCCTTTTAAAGGGGCTTGGACACATGCGAGGAGGATGGAAATGAGTAAGCCTCGCACGCAGTTGCGTGCCATGATCGATCGCCTGAGCAGGCTCTAGGGAAGGGGGATGACTGCTATACGGGTTAATCATGATAATAATTTATGGTGATAGATGCAAAAGGGTGCCCTAGACAGGGTGACGCAGTTCCCAACGTCTCATCATCATACTTGATTTTGTTAGTCTCATGGAGATGGCTAATGGTTTGAGGATCCGTAGCAGGTGAGGCTCTGCGTAGAATATCTCCATCCTCCGGGGTGTGTGGGATATGATTTTCATTTGTGTCAGTTCTGTCACCTGTAACTAGGGGGAGAAGATCCTTTTGAATGAGAGTGTGAAATTATTGTATGAGTTCTTCCTCCTCAACCTGTGTTAGGGTGGAGTGATGCAGCTCACAACTGCTTTCCACCCTTTTGTTCGCAAGGAGATCCGCAACAGAGTTTTCCTTCCTATGCACCTGGCCAAAAGTAATGGCTCTGTGGTTGTGTATCAACTATTCCAGAACCTTGAGCTTATGGGCGAGCCTCCAACTTTTGGATACCTTTGAGGAAGCCGATCCTTGGAGGATTTTTGTGGCTGCCATAGTTATGACTTGCGAGTATTCCTCCATTTCCAAGGGGAAGTAATGAAACTCGATTGCACTTTGAATACCCTGTATAAGCCCCTCCAAATCCATAGAATTATTGTTGTCCCAACCTATGTTACCATAGTAAATATGTAGAGGATCGCCTTGAGAGTTCCTGATAATGCCTCTGAATCCTGCATTTCCAGGATTGCCTTCGGACGCACCATCGAAGTTCCATTTGAAGAATCCATTTGGGGGGGGGGGGGGGATACCATTTTCAGGGGCAAGAGTTCTATCCACGCTTCTAGGATTGATATCTAGGGGGTGTTTAGACTCATTTGCCAATTTTTCCATATGTGGGGCTCTGCTGTAGAGGTGGGGAGGTCCTCCTAACTCCAAGCATCTAAGACCAATGTTTCAGAGAGGTTGCTGTGAATTCGGTCCCAGAGCTTCTCTGATGTGGATGCCTTCTCTTTGAAGATGTGATTGTTCCTTTCCTTCCACATGTTCCAAATGAGGATGCCCCGAATGATCTGACAGAATCTATTTAGAAGAGTGCTAATATAAGGATTGTTCGTCTAGTTGTTGATGGTGTTGATGATATTGCCCCTTACCCAGTTGGAATGACATCATAAGACTACAATTCTGTCCCACAAGAAATTAGCGATGGGACATTGGTCCAATAGGTGGTCGATGGTTTCCAGGTTTTCTTGACATAAAGGGCACCTGGAGGGTTCTACAAACTCCCTCTTCAAAATATTCTCCCATGTGAGGATGCGTCGTTTACTGAGCAACCATAGGAAGGTGGATACTTTAGGCCAAATATTGGCCCTCCATATATTTTTCCAGATGAGATATGTTGGGCCGGGGTTCTGCTGATGAAGTATGTTGTAAGCTTCCTTGGTTGAGTAGTTTCCACTAGGCATATGCCCCCAGCAGAGGATGTCAGGTCCTGTCTTTACCCTGATTTTTATTTTGGTGCTGAGATCCTCCTAGATGTTTGTATGGCCCTCATTGTTCCAGTCGTCTTGCCATATGTTTGTGTGTAGCCATTGCCTATATCCTTGGGAGGTGTCGTCCATCCAGAAGTCTTGTACATTCTATCTTTGCCTTCCTCAGAGAGCCGCACTCCATATAGGTCAGGGGAAGATGGAGGAAAGGGTTGGAATTTTTTTCTAGGAGTCATCCTAGAATCTTGCTTGGGTACCACTTCGCAGCTCCCAGAAGTTGTGACTTTGTATCATCCTTTTTTGGCTACTTGCTGCTTTCTAGATTTGGGATCCCCCAGATTCTAAGTTGTACTGGATGAGGTCCTCCTTAGGCCAGAAGTGTGCATACTTGGCCGCCCATAGGTTGGCCCATGGAGTGTTTGGGTTGGAGACCCATCTCCACCAGATGTTAGCTCCCATTATGTTATTGCTGTACTCAGGATCACGCTATCCTAATCCCCCTTGACTTTTAGGGGTACAAACATCCTTCCAGTTGACCAAGGCCCATTTATTTTTTTCTTTGGTGTTGCCCCATAGGAAAGATATTTGCAATTTGCGCATGGCCTTGAGGACCCATTTGGGGGCTTCCAGGACGGAGAAGAGATATATGGGGAGAGATTGCAAGAAATATTTAATGAGGACCAGGCGACTAGCAATATTGAGGGAGTGATGGGTCTAGTTGGATAACCAGGTTTCTATTTTGTCCAGTAGGGCTCGCCAGGAGGAGTGATTGATGATAGAGTTAGTCAGAGGAGCTCCTAGGTATTTGGAAGGCAAAGAAGTAATGGAGAATCCAAGGATGCGGGCAATTTTGCGCTATGTGAGAGAGGGGTATGAAAGAAAAATATTTGTGATTTTTCAGGGTTGACCTCTGTGCCGGACGCTTCAGAGAAGGAGTCAAGAACTGATTTTAGGGATCGGGCTTCTTGGACCAAGGGGTAACCCATATTCATATTTTCATCCACAAATTGTTGGTGAGAGGAGGGGGCATGTTGTGGAGGGGTAAACCAACCAAGGCACCTGATTGAATGGAGCTTTTGATAAGGCGACCCAATCCTTCAGCCATAATGATGAAGATAAGAGAGGGGGTACCCTTGTGTGATGCCTGATGAGGGATTAAAGGTAGCAGAGGGGATACCATTGACCAAAATGGAGAGAAAAGGGGAGGTGATGAGACTCATGATCCAGCGAACCCAGGTATGGCTGAAGCCAAAGGCTATGAGAACTTTTTTGATGTATTCCTAGCTGAGTTTATCAAAATATTTGGATAGGTCGATTTTGAGAAGCATGCCAGGCTTTTTGGAGGTTTTGAGAGAGTGAATGACTTCATGAGTTAAAATGATGCCATCAAGAATTTTCCTGCCTTCCACGTAACTTTTTTGCTACGGGGAGATAATTATGGGAAGGAGTTGCTTCAACCTATTAGCAATAACTTTGGATATAATTTTGTAAATGACATTGCAGAGAGCTATGGGCCTATACTTACTTGGCGAGGCTGTGTTTTCTTCTTTTGGAACCAAAGTGATGAAGGTAGCATTTAGCACTGGTAGAAGCCAGTGGGTAGTGTGCGATTCCTCCACTACATCCCAGACTTCGTTTTGAATGGTCTCCCAGAAAAAATGGAAGAAGTTGGTGGTAAATCCATCAAGACCTGGAGCTTTCCTTACCTTTAGCTGGAAGATTGCTTGTTCCACCTCAGCCAGAGTGGTAGCTGCGAGAAACAACCTGTTGTGTTCATCCGTTATCAACTTGGGAATGTGTTGAGTGGTTTCCCCAATAGCCTCATGCCTTTGGTGATTGGGTTCCTGCAGAATGTCCCTGAAGTGATTTTTCAACTCCTCAGTGATGGCCTCTTGCATTTCCATCCTTTCCCTAGTTTGGTTCTTGAGAACAATAATTATGTTATGCATCTTGTGCTGAATGGTGGAATGATGAAAGAATTTAGTGTTTCTTTCTCCTTCTTTGAGCTAGATGATTCTTGATTTTTGTCTCCATAGAGATTCTTCCTAGTTCCGTCTTTCTTCCATTTGAGTAGTTAAGGTCTTCTCCTAAATTTCTGACTCATTTAAGAATCCTTCCTGGATAATAGTCTGTTGCAAATTCTTCATTTTTTCCTCCAGTTCTTTTTGTTCTATGAAGATATTGCCAAAGGTTATTTTGTTCCATACCTTCAATTTTCCTTTGATCAATTTCAGTTTTGTCTAGAACTGGAGCATTTTAGTGCCTTACGGGGGTACTAAGGAGGTCCACCATTTGGAAACCATATCCTTGAACCTTGGGTTCTAGAACCAACAATGTTCAAAGTGGAAAGGTTTAGGAGCATGCTTACCTGGTCGTGACCATTGAAGTTGTATCGGCCAATGGTCAAAACCTGCCGTAGGGATGATAGTAGTAGCTATGTCACCCCTAGCCGAATGAAGTCTTCTGTGATGAGGAATCTCTCTAGTATTGAGGCTATCTGATGGGCACCTCCTCTTTTGTTGTTCCATGTGAAGATTCCATTGGAGGTGTGTAGATCAATGAGGTGGTTACCATGAATAAAATTCTTGAATCCATTACTGTCCGAGTCCAGATGCACCCTTCCTCCTTTCTTTTCTTGAAGATTGGTTATCATATTGAAGTTTCCTCCCAGGAGCCAGAGTGGAAAGGCTTGTTGTTTATTGAGTTCCACTAGGTTGTCCAGGTGCACCAATTTTTGTTGGGTGTTTTGTGGAAAGTAGACATTTGTGAGCAGATCGTGGATATCTGTGCCAATCAGGTGAAATTTGGCCTGGATGAAGTGCCTGTTAGCGTGAAAGCTCTCTAAGGAGATGATTTGGGGGTTCCAGATGATTGTCAGGCCTCCAGACGCCCCGTTGGCATCAACCACTATTTTATTGCTACCTTTCCAAAAAATTTGAAGATTGTATCCCTAGTGGAGCTAGAACATTTGGTTTCTTGCATGTAGAATATTGCAGGGCGTTCCTCAGTAATACTTTTATTTATTGTCCCATGCTTCGTGGGACTGTTGAGCCCTCTTATGTTCCAGGAGATGATCTTCATGGGATAGGATTGGTGGTATAGGCGAAGAATCTAGTCAGCTTGGGGAATCACCCAGAATCCACCATTTCTTTCCATATTTCTATGGTTCTTTGCAGAGTTGTTTTCCTGCTGCTTTTGTGGGACTCTTTCATGAAGTATTTGGTGTTAATGAGCGTGCCCCCCTGGATACCCAGAGAGGGGAGCCGCTATGCTTTGGCTAGGATTTATTCCATCTTTTGGACTTGTTTCTATAAGATAGATTTGAAGTCTTTCTTATTGCAGGCATCCTCTAACCCTATAAGATCCAGGCCTTCCAGATCAATGCTTTCTGGTTCTTCCTCCATGGCTTCTGGGATCGACACCGTGATCTATTCTTTGCCCTTTAACGCATTGTTATCCTCTGCGAAGTTTGCAGTTGGAGGTTTCAGGAAGGTATCAAGGGGGACCTTGTCCTATTGATCCTTTGAGGACCAAGCCTGCTCCGTGGAGGTATACTTGGCTTCGATGAATGGTTCATTTTCATTTTCATTTAGTTGATTTAAGGCTGTGAAGTTTTTGCTAGTCGTAGGTCCTTTTTTATTCTGCTGAGGTGTAGCTCTCTTGTTGTGCCTTTTTTTGCTTGCTACCTTCGTGAATCCTTCTGCTTCTTGATCATTGGATTCCTTTTTAGCCATATCTTTCTTGTTTAGGGGACAATCTCTAAAGTGATTCCCATGTTGGTGACACTTCTTGCATCTGAAAGGAATGTGCTCATAATCTACAGTTTTTGTCCATTCAAAATCTTCATGCAACAGACTTACCTTGCCTGGTAACAATTCCACTAAGTTCATGTAGACACATATGCAAGCATAGGCTTCGTAGTGGTTGATCTTGGTCTCCTCTGCGATCTTAACAAATTCTCCTAGGGCATTATCAATGTCTCTGAGGGTCAGCTCATCCTAGTAATCTTGTAGGAGGGAGTAGAGCTGGAACTAGACTGGTGCCCAAGCAAGACCATGTTTGTCAGGGTTGAATTGCTCCGTCCAGGGTCTGAGGTATAGACCTGCAGTGTTGAATAAATAAGGGCCTCCATCCATGACTCTATCTTTGTCTTCAGTGCAAGTGATGAGCACGTTGAAGAAGTTTTTAGCACACAACTTTAGGTCAATGTGGCCTTTGGGTTTCCATTTCGAAGCTATCCATCCTCTCAACACTTTTTCCATGGCCCAGAAGCCCATGAACTTTCCTATCAGTGCATGATCCTTCATGAACTAGATTCTTCCATTGATATGATGCATTGGGAGTTCGATCATTGTTTTCTTGGAGTTCTTTGGTATGCATGTTGCTGATTTAGTATTCTCTTCTTCTGGTGATGGTATGTTTGTCGGATATGCTGTGGGTGTCACCCCTGTAGTTTTTTGAGATGGGCCAGAGTTGTGCTGATTGACAGTATCAGCCCCTGCTGCCGCCCCTGTGGGAGGTTGGCCTGTAATGGGGGGATCAGCTGTCCCCCCACTGGAGTCGGTCATCGGTGAGCCTTAAGCTGTCCAGGAGAGAAATCATGACTTAACAGTCTAGGGGTGGAGGTTTTCTTAGGGAAACCAATGCCGAAACTGGCAAACCCTAGGTCATGGAGGTCATCCTGGTGCAGAGCTCCGCTAGGGTTTTTCCTAATCCAATTCCTGCCAATGCATTACACTGTGCCCAACATATTTATACTCGTTTTTGAATTTTCCATATAGGTTTTTTTGGCATATTGGGGTCAAATATGTAGATAGATCGATTAGAAATGACGTTGAAATAATAAAAGGGACTCAAAATTGAATTCAATTAAAAAAAAAGGAGTACAAAAATGTGTTTGCATTTGATAAAAGAAAATATTCTTGTTTTTGTCATTTTTCATAGACGACACATAATCCAATGATGTTTGTGAAAACAGAATGTATGTAAAATATTGGCAACATATAGAACTAAATACAAAGGGGAAAATGTCTGTTGCAAACTTTGAAGAAATGTAATCAAAGGAGACTATAGTATCATCTGAAGGTGATCGAGTTTCTGATCTTATTAGAGAAGGTAACATTTCAATTGCTTTCAAATGATAGAGATTTAGAAATTCATAATAAAATCATGTACACATGCTAATTTTAAAGTTAATTTTTCATGTTAATTATGATCTAAATTTATGTAAGATTATTTTATTGTGCAGGAGATGTTTTTGTTGTAGTTGCACCTACTAACAACGTAGAAAATGTCAAGTATTATTTGATGCGTTGCATTGAACAAAAGATGGAATTATTGGAAAAATATGATGATACGGGTTTATATATGACATAGTGTTCTTGTGCAGGTAAATCCCCTATGCAGACAGAGGCGATCCCTCTAGCCCTGGAGTGGGTCTAGCAACAAGGGAACAAGCTGGACTTTCAAACTCCTAGCTTATAAATGAAAACGATTTAGGATAGATGGCCTACCTTGGTCCAACGCTTTTGTTGTCATTTGCAGTAGTGATCCGCTAATCTTTGTCTTCACACGTCGCAGTCTTTCAGTGATAATATCCGTGTATCTGCACAAGGATCAAGTGAACGGTGATAGCATATGAAAACATATCTTCATTTAAAGCTATTTGATTGGTCAAGGAGAATAATTTTTTTTTCATACGATCAGACACAAAATTGGTAACAAAAAACTAGTCTTGTATTAATGATAGAGAAAAGAAGTTTACAACCTTAAAGCCTTGACATTGCAGCCTCCTTCGACGGATTCAGTCAAACGCGTCTCAATCATTTGTCGGGAATTGAACTTGGTGAGGGAATGGGCCTAAACTCTCTCTCGACAATGGATTCCTCTTTGCCTTATTCTTCACACCAACTATATTAAGGACTGTTTAGCTAGCTGAAACTATGTGAGAAGGAAGTATTTATAGGAGAGGAGGAGGTGGTTTGGGATCCCTCATAAGGTGGAAGGGAGGCCTAATCCAATGGGGAGTTACTAAATTATAGGAAACAAGAAGCCAAAGGGAGGACTTCGACGTTATTAAGTTGAACAAACCATGGTGACTCCACTCACGAAGTAGTTAGACATGGAAACTTCATTTTTATTTAAAAAAAAATTCCAAAAATAGCTCGGCGCGGGCGGTCCACTGAGACAGAGTGCCAATGGGCGCGAGGCCCAGTGTTAATTTCTCTATGGGCGTGAGGCCATAACTTCCTACCAGCGCCGACCCAAAATCATATGTTTTTGAGAGCCTGCTTCAGGAATGATCAACGGAGGAAATGTTCTTGTCAAGCCAATGGATGCAATGACACTTTTTGCAAGGTATGAAAATACATAGAAGTCACTGAAATGGTCCTCCAATATTCAAGATGGGGATTGCAGGGATGGTGAAAAAATAATGTGTAACACAAAGGGGAAAATTTCTGTTGTGTTATCACTCAGAAAAAGTGAAACATCATTTGACATGGTCTTAGAGTTAATTTGTCAAAGGTATAGTCATAGAGTTCATTTGTCACAAGTTGGTAAAGGAAAATTTTAAATTTTTCATATTAACCTATCCTAAGGTCCAAACCCACCCCCATTCAAGTCATATCATGTCTCATCAATCATCATTTGCGGATATATTTCATTTCCCAAGATTTTGAATTCGAAAAGGTCACTTTAGCCAATTTTTCTTGTTTTCGTAGCGATTTACATTGTAAAAAGGCAGTTTTTGCTATGAAACTACCTAATAATTTTGTAGCGAAACTGCTAGGAAATGAACTAACCATGCCACAAAAAAGGGTATTTCTGTCTGTCTTGTCAAATATGGTGCAAGGTGTCAGTCCATGATTAGAACTGTTAGGGTGGATGTCATTCGAGTTAGTAAGGGTTAAATCAAGGTACAAAGGTCATGTCTCAGGTCATTATTACTATTTTTAGCATGTATGAGGTATGATTAGAGCATGAGTTGTCATTGAAACTTTAAAACATTGCCCAGTTGAGTCTTTGTCATTCTTCACTTCATCTTTGCATGATACTAAGTTCTGGAGAGCTGTTTCACCAAGCCAAGCTGGTTGCTGGCATTTTTCAAAAGTTGCAAGTGTCACTAATCAAGCGAGGCAGAGAAGGTATAAAATCATCATGGCTGCAAAGAGGAAGACCAAAAAAGGTGGCCAATGCCTCAGATATGAGCCATCAGACATGGATTTGTTAAATGAAGACCCAACTGCCTTATAAGTTTTCAGAAGAACAGGGTATTTGTAGTTCTACCAAAGATTGCAAGGGTGCCATGTGCAAGTTTCTAAGGAGTTTGCTATCAGTTTCAATGAGATAGCTTCAAAGGTGGGAATGTTAAACCTCACAGTAACACCAGAGACCATTGCAGTAGCAACAAGAATCCCTAGAGGAGGATAGCAATGGTTTAAAGGCTTCAAGTTCACCATGCAGGGCTGTAAGGAATTTATCAAGCCAGGGCATAGTGAGATTGATCTTATAAATGCCATCCCAAGGATCTATATGAAGGAAAACTACTCAAAGCTACTGCTTATCATTCAAAAGTACTTCACTTGTGAAGGGAGGTACCACATGGTTTACTCCCACCACTTTAGGCTTCTATTATTTTAATTATATATAAGCTTAGCTAAAATGTCAGATAAGGTCTAGGTTAAAAAAGAAGGAAATGAAACCTCACTATTTCATCATGGTTTGATCAAGTTACTAGTATTAGAGGAGTTAAAGAGATTAGGTAGAGACTGGTCATCGTTTCTGTTCATCAGTGGTTTTGAAGTGTTGGCTCCCCTTGATTTGCAATATTGGCAAGAACAACTCTGCAGGGAACCACATCAAACCACTTTGGAGTCCATGGACCTAGCCTTCCTGGACTCAGAGAGAGCTCTCTCTATGTTTGTGATGAAAATAATGTGTCTTTATGCTTATGTTTTCTGATTTTAGGCTAGTTATGAAGTTCTAGGACTGTTTGTTTTATTTGGTTGATTTATTGATTGTGTGATTAATTGATTAAGTGTTTCAATTGAATAGATAGACTATGAGAAACATTAATCCATTGGTCTATGGAGTCATAAAAGGATTTAATTGTTCATCAAATCTACAAGGGTTTTCATAGGGCAAGCTAACTATATCAAGTGGATCTCTTAGATTAGATGAAATATGAAATGACAATAAGTTTTGAATCAAGTAAAACTAAAGGGCAATCAAGAATCATTTAACCGTACTACAATAAGAAAATCCTTTTAGGTAACTGTTTAAGAAGAACCAAAGGACAGGACAAACCATATACTTCTTTGGTCAGACTTTACTAAGTAAACCTTAAGACAACAATCCAGTAATCCTAGAGAGAAATTAAGAATTCTCTAGCTATTACTTTTAGAGAAAAGAAAAAATTCAAGATAACAGTCAGTGAGACTAAAGAGAAATTAAGAATTCTTTAATCAAAATTATAAAAGGCCTTTAAAGCAATAGTTTAAGCAAAACCAAAGGACAGGGCATACCATAAAATTCTTTAGCTGGACTTTACTAAGTAAACTTCAAAGAATACCTGGAAAATAACATTTCAAACAAAACCAAAGGACATGGAATACCATAAACTTCTTTGGTTGAAATCTACTGAGTAAATTTCAAGGCAACAAGCGAGGTGGAACTAAAGAAAAATTAAGAATTATTTAATCAAACCTTGGAGAATAAAACATTAAGATGAAAGAATCAGACAAAATTAAGGTGCCAAGACAGCATATCTTAATCAAAATTTTATGTTCTTTTATTAGAAAAATGATGGACAATATGGAAAATGGAAGGGGAACATTGAAAAAGAAGGATAACATCACCATTAACATAGCTTATGAATCCTGTGAACGTGCTTGTATTACTAAATTCCAAAACAGATACATTACTCCAGTGTAACAAATTTCTGCAACTCAAAGTCTGATAAAATCCAGTCTAGTAGCCAATCCTCTAATCAAGCAGCCAATCAACTAACCAACCAACAACAACAATGAACAACACATGCAGTATTTAACTGCAAAATGAGGAGGTGATCCCAAGCTAGGGTGGAAGATTTGTATTTATTACAGAGTTAATGTATTTTTGACCTTTGAGACCATGCAAGGCCCAAGGCAACATATCTGTGACTGACTCACTGTAATAATAACTTCTAACTTAACTACTGAGCTAAATTTAGGATATTTTTTACTTTTAAGGCTTTTCATTAAATTTACAATAACTTCTAAGTAGCTAAGAAATATCTCTGACTGCTTTAATAACTGTAGCTGCTTTTATTTGAGTAAAATAAGGTTCTAGGTGGCAAAAATGTGTTTGAAGAAGTAATTGTTGTTTTGCTTTATCATTCGGACCTGTCTTCTCTATTAATTTTCCCTTGATTTGTCTTTAAACCTCTGATTTAGCTTTTAAACTTGGATTTGTCTTCACTGTCTATCATACTGTCTTCTCCTTAACTCTACTTCTTCTGTTTAATTGCTTTAGTCTGCCTTTTCTTTTTGATCTCTCTCTAAACCTTCTTTTGAATTTACTTTGTCCTTAACCATTGTATTTTAATCATGTGTTTGCCTTTGACCCTTGATTAACCCTCTAAATCCTTTTTCTTCCCCTCTGACTGTGTTTTCTTTGATTGGTTTCATCTCCTCTCATTGAAGCATCTTTCGCTGCTTTGGAGTGTTTGAATGACCATCAATGGTCATGATCCATTGATGTCCATGCTTTAATCTAGCGCTCCTGGTCCTTTTGATGAACAAAACTTGCTGGATCATTACCCAGGGAGTCTGTTTGTACGTTTTTAGGACTTTAGAAATGCAAACTATGCATTTTCTACCTTGCTCACCTGCACATTAAAAACAAATTGTCAATTAAAATCCTACGCTGTGGGTTTTCTGCATGTGGTTTATGAACTTTTGGAATGTTTGCAGAGGTTTAATAGGCAGATGATATTTATCGCGAAGGCGCAGGGCTTTGGGTCTTTTGAAAGGATCAGCGGTTTTGTGATAGGCGATAAGGAGGTGTAATATTCCTAAAATTAGCATGCAGCTAATAGGAATATTAGATTTTGATTTTTGCACCTAGAAGATGAATAAATGGGAAAAGGACCCATATTTAACTTGTATTGACATAAAATCCCTCTTGGTGTGAAAAGGGGATAACTTGGTGGCTGGATTTTTCACTTCCCATGTGTGAACATGAAAAGAATCATGTTGATTCAGTCAAGTTGACCAAGTCAACAGTGTTGCTTAAGAGGGTGTGGCTTGCTTGAGAAGACAATGCATTTTTGGAGGGAAAGTATTCACATGGTGTTGGAAACCCTAATAGGTGGGACCCAAGGTGAGGAGGCTCACAAAATTTATAAGGAGGAAGATAGCAGACTTTTGAGGTTATCTTATGGATTACATTTTCATGTCTACTTAGACACTTGAGCATTCTTCAGCTGTTGAGTTGAGTATGCAGTGTTGTTCAGCACAAGGAATTCCTGCTTAGGGATTCCTTCTCCTTCATTGAGAGATCACTTGGAGGAGTTTTGTTCTTCATTTTCCCATATCTGATCTTGAGGCCTAGCACCTCCTACAACTACAGTGTTATTCTTGCAGCAGGAAGCACTGTGTTGTTGGGTGTTGTAGTGGGAGACTCACAACACCAGCTCTTGAGCTTATCTTTCAGAGGAGGGAGCTCCCCTTTCTTTGCAAGATCTGTACAGGAGGTTCTGGAGCACATTTCACATCTTGGCATAAGGCCAACTCAGTTCCCATCCACTACAGTGCAGTTTACTGGGGAAACTGCGTCATTTTTTCCATAGTTGTAGCAGCAGGGTTTCAACCCTTGCTTGTGAGCTCATTCCTTGGAGAAAGGGCCAACCCTTCTCCCGGAAAGCTCTGTACTTCATTCTTCTTCTGTCACTTGTATATTTCAGTCACATTTATTCAGTGTTGTAGTAAAATTGCATTTTTCAGATCCAGATCTGCAGATCTTCATTTTTGTACAGTGTGCTCTCATGAAACCCTTGCCGGGTTGATCTTATTTTGTATAAAAAGGAAGGAATCGCCATTTCCTCAACCATCGATGCATTGTATACTCCAGATCTATTTTGTCTCATCATTTTTTGCATAAACCCTCATAAAAATAATGTTTTTCTTGCTTCAGTACTTTCTGCATGAGATAGGCTATGGGGTTTGGGCTTATTTGAGGCATATTGACTTGGGGAGATATGTTTATGTTGGCTAGAGTGATTTGTTTCACCTCTAATTATGCATGTGAGTTGTATATGATTTATTCTAAGGGATCCAAGTCCCATTCCTCATAGGTATAACGTTATTTTATGAAGACAACTGTTTTATGCCCTATATTGCTGCATTTCCCCACTTGGGAAGGAGGATATAGGCCATATACTTGCTGAGGTTCTTTCATCTGCTGGTGAGATGTTATTTTAAATATAATGAGCTGATCTAAATTTCCATGCTCATGATTTGCTAAAGCTCTAACTTTGGAATATCTTAAGATATTTCATTTGTTGGAGAAAATCCCAATTTTGGGATATTACAGTGGTATCAAAGCTGCCATCTTGGCTCAGCCTATGGATTTTAGATCCAATCAGAAGATAAGAAGAAGATGAGAAAAAAATGATGGATAGGATGAGATTACTCTCATTGATTTTCAAATCTAAGAAGAAAAGAGAGAAATGCATTGAAACTCCAAGAGGGTTTCAAGGAGGAGAAAGCTGCAGTGAGACCTCTAGAGGATTTCAAGAGGAAGAAGAAGATGCATTTCCTTCCTATTCTCATAGAGGAAGTGGAGAGAAATAAGACCACTTAGAGAATGAGATCTTGAGTGGATATTTGGCAGAATACAAGTGCCAGCCTAGGACTAACAAAGAGATCCTAGATCTTCCTCAGTTTATCCAACCAAGAGAGGAAAGAAGGCCATGCAGCAGCAAGATGATAAGGGGAAATATATTCCTATTGTCTACCTTTGATGGATCACCCCTATGTACAGCAGAAACTTGGGTGATGAAGTTAAAAGTATTTTTCCTACTACACCCAGTGGTGGAAAAAGAGGCTATGGAGATCTCAACGCTGCACTTGGAGGGTAAGGCAAGGTCTTGGTGGTTCAACCATGTGAATCATGCAAGGGTGTCTACTTTTGCAGACTTCACTCAAGAAGTGATCAAGAGATTTGAATGTAAGAAGGAGACCTCATCTCCACTTGAGGAGACCTTTACCAGCGCTGTCACATTCATGAGGGGGCACCCATCCATAGCAGCAGTTGGATCAGCCAAAACATTGAAGGGAGGGACTCTTACAGCCATACAAGATGTTCCAAAGGTTCCCCAAGGTATGCATAAATTTCCATTTCCTATCATTTCAGAAAATTTTATGGGAGACTATGGAAATTTTTCCTCACATGGTCCAGGATCAAAACACATTGCTAAGGTGGAGCAACAAGCTTGCACAATGCTGTGTAACTTTGGTTTGATCCAAGGAGGGATAAACACTCATCCCTTGTCACCTTATTGAGTTACATGCAGCATGAGGTGTTAGGGTGCAATATTTTGGAAGGCATAATGCATATTGTGCCACCTTTTGTTGAGGTTTTACCTTCAGCACACTTGGATTCTTTTGAATTCAATGAGGTTATTGATGAGAGGTCTTCTCTAGGAGATCTCCAAGGGGTTACATCTCAAATCCCAATGAGGAGTAAGGAGGAATACTTTCTTTGGGAGATTGGTAGTCTCCATTGGGAAGATGCCAAAGGAGAGAATGATTGGGGGCATCCACACTTGGATGAATGGAGGTGGATGGAGGGCAAGAGGTTGGTGACCCACTTGCAGATCTATGACACAGGGCAGCAAGAAGCAAAGCTGCGCTGGCTAATTTTGCGAGAGTTTGGCCATCTTGGGTCATATTCTTTGTCAAGAAGTAGGGAGGCATGGCATGGCACCCATATGATAGAACAACAGAAAACTTGTTTGTATGGGGCATCATACAAGATAACCATCATGATCTTATTCTATGGCTTGTATGAGGGAGAGATGAGGGAGCAGCAAGAGTTGTTGTTGCTGTGGTCACACTTGGGAGAGTATGGCCAGACTTTCCCATACTTTTCACGATATTTCCGGAGAGAAGGAAGGCACATTCATGGTGCAAAGAGGCTACCCTTCAGCATTGGAGGATTATGAGAGGCTTCCATGTTGGAAGAAGATCTTCTCACATAGCAGCATGATGGTGGATGGATTTGGCATGTGGAATGTCAAAGGGAGAAGTCATGGAGTGACAAGAGCCTTGTTACTAAGGCCTAAAACGCTGTCACTTGAGAGCATGTTTCTAATGATGGAGTGTTCCAAAGGGAGTATGCACCCTCTCCTCTTGAAGATTTTTATGAGAATATTCTCATGGGAGGACTCACTCATGGACCTCACCTTCAGCTCACACATGATGCATGGTAAGAAATACATTTATGTGCTTGTTGATTACTCTATTGAGTATTTGTATTTTCTCACCATATGTAAATAGTGCATTGCTCCACAAGAGAGCAAGATTATTTATGGGTTTCATGGTCACTTTAGGGCCAAATTTTGTAATGTTGTGTTGTAGCCCCTACAACACCCTCCAAAAAAGACCACCATTTCAAATTTTGGAGCCCCTTAAAACTAAAAGGAAACTATTAAGTCACCAAGTCGCCAAGTTGCAAAGTTAAACTATTGATGAAAACCGCGACCTTGCGACCTTGCACCCCGCGACCCCAGGTCGCTAGGTCGCAAGGTCGCAAATCCCCAAATTTAGCGAAAAGTGCGACCCAGCGACCCAGCGACCCAGCGACCCCAGGTCACCAGGTCGCCAGGTCGCCAGGTCGTAAAGTATCCAATTTAATGAAAAGTGCGACCCAGCGACCTTGCGACCCAGCGACCCCAGGTCCCCAGGTCGCAAGGTCGCAAGGTCGCAAAACTCAGAAATTAACTGATTTGCAACCCAGGGACCCACATTTATTGTCCGCACATGCGACCTTCTATATAAGGGAGGTCGCCAGGTCACATTTTACACATTCAGCGATTTGTAAGAAAACGCCTCTGAGAGCTCAACTGGCGCGTTTTTCCTGGGTAAGTTGCCATTTCTTCCTGCTGTTTCCATTATGATGCATTTCTTACCAAACCCATGTCCCCTTAGGCCTTTAAATTGTCATTTGTCTGAGCTTTTATATTTTTGGGTGTTTTATGAATCTGTTTTCTACATAAATGTCCAAACCTCACCGCTTTTCTGATTCACACCCTCATGGCATTATCCCTTGCTATTAAAATCATGCCACAGCTCCGCCTGGACCCAGCTAACTCGTAAATCCTCAAGAGGAGGGAGAAAAGGAGGTTCACGGCTACGCGCGCGCAAAACCCCCCGGCAAGCCATATTGCGACTTGCGACCTAGTCGCGAGGTCGCAAAGTCGCATTTTCTCCAATTTCTGGGATTTGCGACCCAGCGACCCAGCGACCTAGTCACGAGGTCGCAAGGTCGAATTTTCCAATTTTCCAGAGATCTGCGACCTAGCGACCCAGCGACCTGGTCGCGAGGTCGCGAGGTCGTGCCTGAACTTTTTCTTGCAATCCGTGACCCAGCGACCCAGTAAACCAGTAGCCCAGTTTCACATGTGTCACAGCTAAATTTCATTCACTAAACTGTAACTGGTTTTATATCACCATGTCATTCTTATCGTGGGATTCCTTTATGAATTTGACAGGTGAACTTCAAGAAGACATAGAGTGCATACCTGTGTTATCAGATTCTAGTGACATGGCGCCCCCGCTATCTCGGAGGAGGGACAAGCAAGTAGTGGAAGAGATTGATGAGCTGGAAGTGGTGTCCCCACCCCCAATATACAGGGATACACTATGTATGTTTACAAAAGACGACATCATGCGATGGTATCAAGTATATCATGAGTTCGCCATACTGGAAGAGGAATTTCCAGAAGATCTCCCAGATCGAGAAATATACTTGGCGGTGAAAAAGTCCAAACTACATCTGGCAGGGGCGCATCCAACCATATTCCCATGTCCAGAGGTTATAGATTGGATCATACAAAAGATGGACCCCAAGAAGTTTGTGATCCGGGACAGTGAAGGCAGGGCTTTCGCTATGCTGGTAGGCGCGGATGCTCACGTTTATTACTCGTTGCCTCGCCCAGATGAGCATTTCACTTCAGAATGGGTTATTGCTCACGCCGTTCCGATAGTTGATACTATTAGACAATGGTGGGAGGAGCCCGAGAAGTTCAAGGTCAAGAAAGACCAAGAATACCCGGTGGCTAGCCTGAGGAAGGTTTATAAATTGGTTGCCGCCATGCTTTTCAGACTTTACGGGTGCCCAGATTGCTCCACTTTCAGCGGCAGTTGGGCTACTATCATGGAGTATGTGACAACATATGGCACCCGTTTCAACTGGGCTGGCATATTGATGACTTCGATGCAGACCAACTTGAATGCGGCATTGGCCCCAGATGAAGGAATGCCTGCCGACTTCTACATGGCCTCTTACCTACTAGATGATGTCTGTGCAAGAGTACACTTTGAGGGATGGGCGCACAACTGGGATTCCGAGCAGTCGCGCGCAATTCATCTACAAATCAAGGTATTTTGGGAGTCCAAATACAAACAGGATATAGATCAGATTTCCCAAGTGTTTATCCCCTCTCTATACAGACACTTATTTGGCCAAGACGCCCCCTGCATGTCTTGGCCGGCCAAGGAGACTCTAGTCAAAGTGGCACACTAGTTCCCTTTCCCTGGATACACCTTCATCTGGGTCTTTGGAACTTACAAGGCACCACATGCTATGCCTCGCTTTGTTACAGACAAAATGCTTATTCAGGAGGTATGCTTTCAAATGTCGCACGACTTCTCTAGCATCCTGTCTAAAGGCAAAAAGAAGCCATGACCCACGCTACCCCTCACCATTGGTGCATGCACAGTTAAAGACTTTAGGGAAGTAGCAGCAGAGGCAGAAGCAATGAGAAGTTATCAGCTCAGGGCGCTAGAACACCGAACATATGACCCAGAGAGAATAGTTCCTAAACACTACCTGAGAGCTAAATTCAAATGGACTTATCAGCATATTGAGCGCCCGGCGGAAGATGAGAGAAGGAACTGGTATAATGCTAAAAGACAAATTGCTCCAGGAGTAAACGTGGTCCAAGAAGACCCAGATGATCAGAGCCTAGAAGACAGAAGTCGTCAGTTACGAGGTTCCTCTTCTTCTTTACCCAAGAAATCTCGGACCAACACAGGGCTTACTCCATCCATCAAACAAAAGGAAGCAGAAGCAAAAGCCCAGCAAGAAAGAGAGAAGAAGATAAAAGAGGATGAGGAAGCGCGCCAAAAGAGTGCAACAACAACACAGAAGAAGAAGCAGGCCAAAGAGGCCAGGAAATAAAAGGAGGGCAAGGAGGCACAGGCAGCGGCAGAACGGGCACTTAAGGCAGAGCTGGACAAAGCAGAGGCTGAACGCCAAAAGAAAGCCGAAAAGGTCGCTGCAGCTGAGCAGAAGAAGAAGGCCGAAATAGAAGCAGCAGCCGAAGCTGAACGCCGGCAAAAGGAAGAAGAAGAAAAGAACACAGAAGAAAGGGAGGATGACATGCTGGACGACATCGAAGTAACTCCCCTCGACATACCTCTGGGCAGTACCAAGCTCTCTGATGTTAGATCGCCCCAGGGACATGAAGAAGATGTATTTGACCTTACCAGACTCACATTCGATCAATTCTCTTTCAGAATCCGACAAGAGAAAAGAAGGTCACTGGCGCAAAGTCCCTCTGCCACATCCACAGTTGCAACAGGCAAAGACATAGTCCTGGATACCAGGACTAATCCTGTAATGATAGCATCGGTGGGTACTGCCTTCGCGGCAGCCACAAAAGAGAACGTGACCAGAATGAGTAGAGAAATAGTCTCTTTGCAAAATAGACTGCGAGCAGCTGAGCAACGTGAGAAAAGAGCAGAGCAGTAGAAAGCAGAGTTGCAAGCAGAAGTTCAACTACTTCGAAACCAGACTCCACCGGTAAATGAAGTCCCACTGGCCATCTTCAAGGAGTGTGAAGTGTTGGAAGTGACCATGAGGCAGGTGTATGGTGAAATGTTCACCATCAAACAAACAGTCGCCCCGCTGGCAAGAGCATGAGCAGAAACCAGGCAAAGACACGAGCAGCTCAGGGAGGCTTCACAGGCCTTAGACAGGATGATGGGATGGACAATACAGTACCCTCAGGCACCTGAAAATTTGCCTAAGAGGGACTGGATTCACACGCAGGATGCAAAGGTTTAGCTCCACATGGTGATACAATCTAAAGACAAATTGTCTAAGGACCTGGACAAAGTAATGTCCTCGTACAACCATCTGATCAGCAGTATCGACTCAATGCATACTTTGCACCACATTCCATCGCTTGGGGCATTGGACGAAGAGAAAACCTGGGAACAAGTGGACCAGGACATCCAATCATTTTTGCAGCCTATCAAGCAAGCCGCTGCTGATCCAGAGCCCTCAGCATCTCAAGAGCATCTGAGTCAGTTTATTGCCACTCCAGTGCGGATTTATACCAAGCTTGCCTCGCTTTCAAATAAGATCGCACAGAAAAGGGAAACCTTAGTACCAAATGTGTTGGAATGCATGCATCGATTGAAGGAGGAGGTCCCTCTGGTTTCCCCCATAGCGGCAGAGTACTGGACATGGCAGGATTTTCTCAAGGAGCAACAGATTGACGCCCCTGACATTAACATTACGCGTCCATCTCCACAGCCCAGTAGCAGCAAGTCATGAGCAGCAGTTAGAGCTAGGTCGTAAGTCGCACCAACAGGACAGGTCGCAGGTCGCACCGCCTACCCAGGTCGCAAGTCGCGCATACTAGACAGGTCGCAGGTCGCAACCTCTTCGAGGTCGCGAGGCAACTCAACAGGCAGGCAGGCGAAAAGTCGGGAAGCCCAAAGGGCAAGTTTGGTGTTATAAAACTCCCTACGGGGAAAGATACAAGGGCTTTTTCTTTTTGGAATACTCAAGAGCTACATTGTATTGTATTGAAAGACCATATTCTTAGACATATGAATACGAATACTTGCTAAAACCCCTTTGTCGGATGATGTATGTTGCTGTGACAGCACTATGTGTTTTTCTTGAACAGTTTCAGAACATCTTTTGATTAATGAAACTGCATTTTCTAATAATATCATTTATGCATCATGTTTATCTATGCTTGTGTTAATGATGTTCAGTTTTATCGCTTTCTAAATGAATGTTAATACCTTTGTCTATTAGCATTTCGTTTTATCTTTCAGAAGTAAGAATGAATCTTTCCATTAAGAACTATTTCTTCTGTGGTAAGATACCTTGCAAGCATGACCCCAAAGACGTGCCGTTAACTGCATCTCTTCGGGCGTATGTGTCTTATTCATTCTCTTGCTACACATAGTGTTGTAGACATGTTCCATGCATCAATCATGTATTTCGTATCCTATGAATAAGTGTGTGTCCGCAGGTTTAATCAGGTTCTTTTGAGACCAGGAGGGAAGGCGTCTTAAGCGGTAGCCGGACCCACACCCCGGATGGGATCCCTACTCCAAACGGTTTAAGGTCTAATTGGGACTTTTTACTGGGGAGATCCCCTACTGTTGGCTGGACAAATTTTCCCATCAACATGTTGATAACCCATCTCTACATGACTTTGGGCAAGTGTTGTATTGTTTTGATTGTACACAGTTGGTAAATATTGTTGCTTACTACGTCATAGTAGATGAGCTAGCATGCATAGCTGCAAATTCTTTGAAGAACAACTTGCCACTTGATGCTCTGAATCAGCAGTTGAAAGGACTGCACTATATCCACCAGAGAGACCATGTTTATCATCCAAACTTGCACATAACCTTCAGGCATTTTCTAATTTGGATTCCATATGGTGATGATGTGCCATTCATCTTGTATGGAACGGTTTGGGTTGGCATGGCTCATGACTTTGGAGGAAGGGTCCTTGGAGACTCAATCTTCTTGTTTCCATTGGAGGGTAATCATGTTGCAGCCCAAGATCAAGATGCCCTCTACACTTATCATAAGTGGAGAGGAGGACAGCGTGAGATAGGAACTCTTTCCTATCGTGTTCATTTATTTAGCCCACCTACACTTCAGGAGCCAAAGGTGGAGGAGATTCTTCATGAGTTACCATGTTGGAGGGTGACTCATTTCATATGGATGATGCTTGGGGGTGGAGGTTTCACTTGGGAATGAGGATTTCCCATGCATTTCATATTCCTGCCTTGAGAGGACCTCTAGACAGCACATAGTTGTCTCCTTGAGCATGTTACTTTTCCATGAGGATAGCCAATTGGGATGTGCACCAAATGTTGATTTGTCTGCTTGGGAGAGACACTATGGAGTTTCATTGTTGAGACAACATATTATTCTTTAGAGAGCTCACCATATGAGGGTGCTATAGGAGGAGGGAAGGAGACTTTCCAGTTCAATCCTTGCAGTTGATTGAAGATAAGCAACATTTGGGAGGGGAGGACAGTAATATTCCTAAAATTAGCATGCAGCTAATAGGAATATTAGATTTTGATTTTTGCACCTAGAAGATGAATAAATGGGAAAAGGACCCATATTTAACTTGTATTGACATAAAATCCCTCTTGGTGTGAAAAGGGGATAACTTGGTGGCTGGATTTTGCACTTACCATGTGTGAACAGAAGAATCATGTTGATTCAGTCAGGTTGACCAAGTCAACAACGCTGCCTAAGAGGGTGTGGCTTGCTTGAGAAGACAACGCAGTTTTGGAGGGAAAGTATTCACATGGTGTTGGAAACCCTAATAGGTGGGACCCAAGGTGAGGAGGCTCACAAAATTTATAAGGAGGAAGATAGCAGACTTTTGAGGTTAGCTTATGGATTACATTTTCATGTCTGCTTAGACACTTGAGCATTCTTCAGCTGTTAAGTTGAGTATGCAGTGTTGTTCAGCACAAGGCATTCCTGCTTAAGGATTCCTTCTCATTCATTGAGAGATCACTTGGAGGAGTTGCGTTCTTCATTTTCCCATATCCGGGCTTGAGGCCTAGCACCTCCTATAGCTACAACATTATTCCTGCAGCAAGAAGCATTGTGTTGCTAGGTGTTGCAGTGGGAGACTCACAACACTAGCTCTTGAGCTTATCTTTCAGAGGAGGGAGCTCCCCTTTCTTTGCAAGATCTGTACATGAGGTTCCGGAGCACATTTCACATCTTGGCATAAGGCCAACTTATTTCCTATCCACTACAATGCATTTTACTTGGAAAACTACGTCATTTCTTCCAGAGTTGCAACAACAGGGTTTGAACCCTTGCTTGTGAGCTTATTCCTTGGAGAAAGGGCCAACCCTTCTCTTGGAAAGCTCTGTACTTCATTCTTCTTCTGTCACTTGTATATTTCAGTCACATTTATTTAGTGCTACAATAAAACTACATTTTTTTAGATCCAGATTTGCAGATCTGCATTTTTGTACAGTGTGCTCTCATGAAACCCTTGCTGGGTTGATCTTATTTGTATAAAAAGGAAGGAATCTCCCTTTCCTCAGACATTGATGCATTGTATACTCCAAATCTATTTTTTATCATCATTTTCTGCATAAACCCTCATAAAAATAATGATTTTCTTGTTTCAGTACTTTCTGCATGAGATAGGCTATGGGGTTTGGGCTTATTTGAGGCATATTGACTTGGGGAGATCTATTTATGTTGGCTAGAGTGATTTGTTTCACCTCTAATTCTTCATGTGAGTTGTATATGATGTATTATAAGGGATCCATGTCCCATTCCTCATAGGTATAGCGTTATTTTCTGAAGACAACTGTTTTATGCTCTATATTGCTGCATTTCCCCACTTTGGAAGGAGGATATAGGCCATATACTTGCTAAGGTTATTTCATCTACTAGTGAGATGTTATTTTAAATCTAATGAGCTGATCTACATTGCCATGCTCATGATTCTCTGAAGTTCCAACTTTGTAAGATATTCCATTTATTGTACAAAATCCCAATTTTGGGATATTACAGTGGTATCAAAGCTGCCATCTTGGCTCAGCCTGTATATTTCAGATCCAATCAGAAGATAATAAGAATAGGAGAACAAAATTATGGAGAGGATGAGATTACTCTCATCGATTTTCAGATCTAAGAAGAAAAGAGAGAAATGCATTGAAACTCCAAGAGGGTTTCAAGGAGGAGAAAGCTACAGTGAGACCTCTAGAGGGTTTCGAGAGGAAGAAGAAGATGCATTCCCTTCCAGTTCTCATAGAGGAAGTGGAGAGCAAGAAGACCACTTAGAGCATGAGATCCTGAGTGGATATTTGGCAGAATACAAGTGCCAACCTAAGATTGAAAAAGAGATCCTAGATCTTCCTCAGTTTATCCAACTGAGAGAGGAATTTTGGGCACGATATGCATTGGGGACCGTTGGATCGGGTGATGAGGATCCAATGGTGGTCAGGTTGAGATGAAGCGACAGGCTTAGATTAAGACGTGGGGCCCGAAAGTACAATGGAGCGAGGCTTTATTATAGCGCAGGGCTTTGGTTTTTAAATAGAATCGGGGTTTTCATGAAGCGGGGCTCGGGGAAAGTATTTAAAGCAAAAGCGCTTTAATGTATAGTGGGGGCCATGGTTATATTGTCGCGGGGGGTGAAAAATTTAGAGCGGGGGGCTCTAAAATACAAATGGGTCGGGTTTTTAAACAAAAAACAAAGTTTATTAAAAGGGAGGCCCAAATAGTATTACTTTTCAAAAACAATGTAAAAAAAAAAAAAAATCATTTTTTTGAAGGGAAAGAGGGAAATGAGTGCAGAGGCAGGGGTTTAAATGGGTTTTTTAGAAAATAGGAAAAGGTAGAAATGAGGGATTTTTAGGAAGGGAAAGAAGTGAATATGAGGGATTTAAGCCCAAACATGAGTTTTTCAGAGCAAGAGAGTAATTAGAGAAGGAAAAATGAGATATACTGAAACAGGAAAAATAAAGATAATGAAGGGAGTGAGATTTCTGAAAATAGCTGATAGTCAAGGAATGTTATTTTCAGCAGATTGTAGAAAATCCAGTCACCTAGTGATATTGTGAATACAAGAGACTAACATGAAGTAGATGCTATCACTCCTAAAATAACTCCCAAACCTAGAGATATCCCATCACCTTCAGTGGCAGAGCAAGTTTAGCCAGTGATCATGGAGACAGAGCCTTTGTAGAAGGTTGATACACCCAAAGCTACACCTGCAAAACAAAAGCCAATAGTGAGAAAACATGGCAGCAAGAGGGTTACACGAAGCCAACGAGTGGCTAAAGATAACTTAGAGGACATTTTGCATGCTATTGATATTGAAGAAACTCCCATAGTCCAGGCTGAAGACATAGATGAGGGAGGAAGGAAGCTCAATAAAGCCAAAACAACTAAAAAGTTAGAGTTTGCAGGTGAAGATGTAGTAGCCATGTTTCAAGCTAGAAAACCAATGACAAGACATGCCAGAAAAGTCTTGGAAAGTAGCAAAGAGGCTCAGAAGCTCAATGAAAATATTCAGCCACTACTAAGCATCATTGACCTCTCCTCACCTGCAAAAGAAGATCTGATCATCAAGAAAAAGAAGGGAAAATAGAAAATCACTTAATAGACAAAAGTTGAAGCCCTTAAGGAGAAATTGAAAGATGCAAGTGAAGAGATATTAGTCTTGAGGAAAGAGGCCAAGAAACATAGAGCTGAAAGAGTGCAGTTTGAACAGATTAGAAAAATTTGGGAGGATCAAGTCACAAGTGTCTCTAAGACCTTGGACAACATAGAAAAATTGATAAAGTGGACTCAGCCACTAATAAAGGAGGTCAAACATATCAAAAAGGTAAACTTGCACTTACAGTCTAAGAACATAACACCAAAGGACCAAGTCAAAGACCTGCAAGAACAATTGGAACTGATTAATGAAGAGCCGGAGAAGAAAGGTTTGAAGATGATTGTGGTTGAGGAGCCCATAGCTCAATTGATCATTGATGAGGAGGAAACACCACAGAAGCCTTAAGTTGAGCTTGAATGTGTTTTAGAAGGTTCATGGCATGTTGAAGATCAAGGTTTTGCAGCTGGAGGTCACTTTTTGGAGACAACCTTGAAATCTGGAATTTTTGCACTTTTACACTGTTTCGTAGCGTTTCCTAGGCTTAAAGCCAAGAAAACGCTACAAAGAAATTTGTAGCAGCCTTTTTACCTCTAAACTCATTTTTTGTAGCTTTCAAGAAGGGAAATTGATGGTGTGGACATGACATGACTTGATTGACACCATGGAATAACAAAGGAGTTGAGTTTTTGGGTGCAGAAGCTACTTTTTGGACGCTACTAAAGCTCGCAACGAGACTGTCATGTTTTCGTAGCGAGCTATTTTTGAAGGTTTTGGAGCAGAGTAATGGAAGTTTGGGACAACTGGACTCCTCCAACATGTCAAGGGAGCTTAACATCAAACATTTATGACTTGAAGGAAGTGATGTGGAGACAGGTCATCAGCTAAAGCTCTTGTTGAACATAAAGATTATGCATTCCTGAAAAATAGGGTTTTGTTCCACATGTCTAGGAGGGTTTTTAATATGTAAAGGTGGTAATGAACCTATCATCTATCATTCGAGCATGTGATGCTTATTTGTAACTGAAATGTAACTGTTTCACAAAGATAAGGTAGATTATGTAATAAATAGGAGTTACACTCCTATTAGGAGATGTCTTTTTAAAGGTGTAGCTGTCAGTTTCTTATTAGAAGTCATGTTTTTCAGTTATGTGATGTGTCATAGGAGAATTCAATGAATCTAGCCACCAGGTAGATCATCCTTGATGTAAAGAAAGTCCATTTAAAGACCAGCATTGAAGTAGTAAAGGGTTGGAGATGTTTTGCACCAAACTTCTGCTTTTATGTATTAGAATTATATCAGTAATACATAGTGACTTTCTTCTTGACAGACCTGAGATTCTCATGGGGTTTTTAATGTGTTTTTGATCTATATCTTTATGTTTACCACTTGCAGTAGATTTCATCTCTATTACTCATAATTCATATGTTTATGCTCTTGTTAAGCAGGTAAATCCTCTCTGTGGACAAAGACGATCCCTCTAGCCCTAGTGTGGGTCTAGAAACAAAGAGAAACACTAGAGTTTAGATTCCTAATTACTGAATGAAAAGAGGACACGGTAGATCGAACTACATGGATTCCAATGCTGTCATCATGGCTGTAGTGGTGGTGGCCTCTCGCTCCTGCCTCGGCAAATCATAATCCTTCTGCGGTCATGCTCGGATATCTGCATATAGAACAAAAAACAAGAACAACATACGACATAATAAAATCATTCATAACTACTAGCCAGTCAAAGAGGGCTAAGCATATTGCATTCAACAAATGACATAACGCAAAATGGGAACCAAACAATAGTCACGTATATGTATTGATAGAAGGAAGAGTTACAACCAAAGCTTTGACGTCGCAGTCTCCTCCAGTGGGGTTCAGCCGAAGCGTGTCTCAGATACTCGTCAGGGAATTTGGACAAGATGAGGGCATGGACTTAAGCTCTCTCAATGAAGTTCCTTCTTGTTCTATCTTTTCAACAATTCAGCTATAGTGTGTTCAGTTCTCCATGTTCAACTAGCTGATGCAAGGAGAGATAGCTTCTTTTTATAAAGGAAAAGGAGGAGGTTGAGATCCCTACAAAAGTGGAAGGGAGGCCTATCCTTTAGGAGGTTCCCACAAGAGGTGGAAACCATAAAATAAAGGAGGGAGTCCATGGTTAATCATTCCAACCAATCCCAATGACTCATCCCCGAAGTTGTTAGAGTGGAATCTCCGCCTCTATTTTTAAAAAACATTCCATAAACAACTTGGCGCGGGTGGCTAACTAGGACAGAGCGCCAACTAGTGCGGGGCCCAGTGCTAATCTTCCTCATCGACACTTTTGGTCGGCCTAATTGTCGGATTAAACCTCTCAATATTAATTATCAATCAGGGAGTCATAAACGCGAGTTTTACTGCGTATTGGCTCAGCTTGCTAGTCAGAGTATATGAGTTTCCTTATTAATGATGAACTTGGTGCTGAAATGAAACACACATTTGCTGGCAAACAAACCATATTGAAAAAGGAGACCTACTTAACCAATGTCATTCACTGCAAACTCCATACTGCAATTAAGCTCTGATTAAATTCAAGGTAATCTTCAATCATGTAACATTCTCACACTCGCATTCTACTTTTTAAATCTCCTATGATAACTTTGAAAATCCCAATCTATTAACTCCTTTCACTCACTTGACACTAACACTTGAAATTAGTCTTGAAAAAAGCAAAAAGACACACACCCTATTCTTAATGAAAACTCACACATTAAACTAGCTCAAAATACTTTTCATAATAATTCAAGATTGAAATTAACGAAGGAAAGTTTTAATTATTGAGGAAATAAAACTACTCTACTCTATGTAAAATAACATTTGAAAATTCCTATTAAAAATCACATT
This sequence comes from Pinus albicaulis, assembly GCA_034641835.2. Taxonomy (NCBI): domain Eukaryota; kingdom Viridiplantae; phylum Streptophyta; class Pinopsida; order Pinales; family Pinaceae; genus Pinus; species Pinus albicaulis. The sequence continues at coordinate 2,239,565 of MU968363.1, read as the reverse complement.
ACAAACAACCCATGAGAAACCTTCTATTAAATATTTTAATCTAAATGAAAGAAACTATTAAAAATCAAGCCTACTTCAAATCGAATCATGTAACCCAATAGCTAAAACTAAATCACGTTGCATGCATAATTAAATCTACACTCAATCTTGTACTTATAAATAAATGATTATACCATGAAAACAAGAACCATCCTAACTAAAAATAAATCTATCAAAGCTGCACCCAAACTTGCTTAGAAAAAAATGATTACATGAAACCAATAATAATTCTAATTTAAAAGTGATTTAATTATTAAGAGAAATCCCACTATGCATGAACAAATCAAACCTTGATTTACACTCTAATGGCAATGTTGCTTATTCAAAATTAAAGTATTACAATATATTCTTACTACTGAATCAAATTGGAAAACAAAGTAATGAACTAAATGCATAATTAAGAAATATTGAATACTATTAAAACAATTTAAAACAAAAGATAATTCTACAAATTAAACTAAAACAGAATTCCTAAATCTATGAGGAATGATGGACTTGACTCCAGGTTGCAGTGGATCCTTGCCACTCCCTGGAGCAAATCCTAAACTAACTCAATGCTCAAAATAAAAATTAAGATGCTTATATAAAAACAAATAAATACAGAAGCCAAAAGTTATTAAAATAAATCAAAACATTGCTTCAAATATTAATAAAAAGAAATACATCATCTGCTGGGCAATTTAATGCCGGATCTACATCTTCAGAAATCGAATTTTGTATCTGAGAAAATTGATGGAAATTTTGCGCTCTCTACATTTGGGAAATCTGATTTGACAAATGAGTTATCCTTCTTCTAAAATGACAGACTAATCACACTCTGTGCTCTCTACATTTCAGAATTTAATTGCTGCTTTGATCTTCATTCTAATGGATCGGCTCCCTCCATTCTACAACTACTACCTCCATTCCATCTATCGACTTTTTCTCCTACAACTCTCCTTACCTGCACACAGCTACTACATATCTCTATATATCGACTTCTTCTTCTACAGCTACCCTTCCTCCTCTTCTCCAGAAAATCAACTGCTCCTATCTATCATTCTACAGCTACTGCATATCGAATTTTTTCCTCTATCCTACAGATACCACACCCCATCGACTTCCGGCAACTGATATATATACATTTTTAATTACAAAACTGGAGCTTCAACCCAGAAATAGAGAAAATAATTTGTTTTACAAATTGCCGGAATGAGAATTGGTTTGAAATAGATTGTCAATTCAGGAAAATGTTCCTCTTTTTGTGGGATTTGGCTATTGCTGGAAGATGAGTTTGTGGCTTCTGGAGGAAAATTTCTTGCTCAGGATGTGAATCACGTCCCCTCGATAAAACAGTGCTTGAAATAGTGCTTTTGAGGTTGAAGTAATTACATGCAGGTTGACAGCATCGGTATGAAGTTCTCGCGGGAGGCATGCATAGAAATGAAGAGTGAATTCAGAAGTCGTCTGTCATAGATAACAGGTAAAGTATTCATTGAGCTTGGAGGAATTATATTCATCACCCAAACTGGTTTTGTGCTGCAAGCAACAGTTGTTGGAAAGGCATAGGATTCAATCACATAAATAACGCAAAGATTTCACACATGAACAATGAGTTGTGGCTCTTCAATTACTCTAAAAATCTTAATCATAAAACTCTCTTACTCTCTTGTAAAACAATGAACCCACGAAGGGTATTTAATCTAATTGACATGCACACACTCTCACATATAACTGGACTTAATCAACTCACTTAACTCACTGTCTAACTCACTCACCAAATCTAACTGTAACTCAACTCAACTAACTCCACTTAACTATTTGTCTAACTTCTGCATGAGGAAGTAATTATATATTTCAACACTCCCCCTTAATTACGACCTCTAAACTAAAACATAACTCATGACAACTCAAACATGCCTGCTGGTCTATGTATCAGCTAGGCTTACAACTCCCAAGTTTCTTTTGTGAAACTCAAACAAATCTACTGCTAATGGCTTTGTAAAGATATCAGCCAATTGATCACTCGTTCTACAAGGCTGCAAGTGAACTTCTTCATTGTTCACTAGTTCTCGAATAAAATGATATCTAGTATCAATATGCTTTCTCTTTTGATGAAACACACTATTCTTGGATAGTGCAATCGCTGATGTGTTGTCACAGTATATCGCTGTTGATCCTTGTTGTTTCTGCTTGAGTCCATCCAATACTCTTCTTAAGCATACTGCTTGACATGCTGCTGAAGTTGCTGCTACATATTCTGCTTCTGCTGATGATAGTGTAACAATAGGCTGCTTATTAGATGCCCATGCTATCACTCCTGAACCGAGATGGAAAACATAACCGGATGTGCTCTTCCGATCATCCAAACTTCCTGCAAAATCACTATCTGTATATCCAATCAATTCTTTCTTTTCTATACTTGTATACATTATGCCATAATCTCTGGTTCCTGCTATGTATCTCAGAATTATTTTTCCAACACTCCAATGTGTGTCTTTTGGAGTCTCCATGAATCTGGAAATCAGACTCACTCCCTGCATAATATCTGGTCTTGTCGCTGTGAGATACATGAGGCTGCCAACCAATATTTTGAATAGAGTTGGATTGACATATGCCCCTTCATCATCCTTACTTAACTTTGTACCCGTTGCAACTGGTGTAGGTACATGTTTGGAATTATCCATCCTGAATCTTTTCAGCAAATCTGTTGCATACTTATTTTGACAAATAAAAATGCCTTTTTCAGATTGCTCAACTTCAATGCCAAGAAAATAATTCATGAGACCTAGATCTGTCATCTCAAATTCTTTCATGATGGTTGCTTTAAATTCATCTATTTCAAGATCACCTGTAAAAATCATATCATCAACATATAAGCAAACTATCAAAATCTGTCCATGCTCATTTACCTTTGTGTATAAGGTAGGCTCAATGCTGCTTCTGCAAAATCCATTCTTGATCATATAACTGTCGATTCTGCTATACCATGCTCTAGGTGCTTGCTTCGGTCCATAGAGCGCTTTCTTCAATCTGTAAACTTTATCTTCTTGTCCTTCAACTTCATAGCCTGGAGGCTGCTGCACATAAATTTCTTCTTCTAAAATTCCATTCAAGAACGCAGATTTGACATCCATCTGATATACTTTCCACTTGTTCTGAGCTGTTGTCGCTAGAACTGCTCTTACAGTATCCAATCTAGCTACCGGAGAAAAAGTTTCTCCAAAGTCTATTCCCGGTTGCTGCGAGAATCCTTTTGCTACAAGTCTTGCTTTAAATCTGTCAATCTCACCTTTCTCATTCACTTTGGTCTTGTATACCCACTTCACACTAATGAGATTTTTATCGTTTGGTAAATCAACCAAATCCCATGTATCATTCTTTTCAATTGAATTCATCTTTTCATCCATGGCTTTCACCCAATTGTCATCTCTGATTGCTTCTTCAAACGAAGAAGGTTGGAATGCCAACAATGAAAAATTTGAACTAACATCCAAATCATTATAAATATCCTTCAAACTTCTCATCTTTTTCTTACCTGATTCGCTGCTTGGAGAATTCTGATCTGTGGATTTGCTTGAAGATCCATGCTGCTCTGAAAATCTGGGAGTCCTTGCTAGTGTGACTCTGTTTGGTGTCTGCTCTTTTGGTTCTTGCTGCTCATCTTCTTCTACAAGATCATCCTCCATCAAAGGTGTTTGAGCATCGGTTAGTGTGTCTACAGTCCCATTCCATGACTATTGTTCTTTCAACACAACATCTCTGCTAATGATTGTATTCTTTGTGACAGGGTTATACAATTTGTAAGCTTTTGACTGCTCACTATAACCAGTAAATATAATTTTTTCACTTTGATCATCTAATTTGCCTCTTATTTTCTTAGGCACATGTGCATAGGCTACACATCAAAAAACTCTGAAATGAGATACACTACATGACATACCTGACCATGATTCTTTTGGAACTCTTTTCATCATGCTCTTTGTAGGAGATCTATTTATCACATAAACAACACATGCAACTGCTTCTGCCCAATACTCGTTAGACAGGTGTCTCTCTTTCAACATGCTTCTCGTCATGTTCATGATTGTTCGATTCTTCCTCTCTGCTACACCATTCTACTGTGGTGTGTATCTGGTTGTAAATTGTCTTCTGATTCCATGTTGTTTGTAGTACTCATGGAATTCCTTCGAATCGTATTCCCCACCATGATCCGATCTCAATACCTTGATCTGTCAATCACTTTGGTTCTCCACCAAAGCTTTGAACTCTTTGAACTTTGCAAAAGTTTCAGACTTCTGCTTCAAAAAGTAAACCCAAGTCTTCCTACTATAATCATCAATAAAGGTGAGGAAGTAACAACTTCCACCAATCTTCTGTGTCCTCATAGGTCCACACAAGTCGGTATGCACCAATTCAAGTGGTTTCTTTACTCTGTAAGAAACTCCTTTTGGAAAAATTTCATGGTGTTGCTTTCCCAAGATGCAACACTCACACGTGCTAGCAGGTTCTTTGATGGGAGGTAAACCTCTGACCATCTGTTTCTGCTGCAACAATCTTAAACCGGAAAAATGCAAGTGTCCAAACCGAAAGTGCCATAACTAGTATGCATCAGAACATGCAGTTGTAAAAGAACTAACCTGATCATTGTAGTTCATAATGAGAGGAAAGAGTCTGTTCCTCGTCATCTGCACCTTTGCAATCAGCTGCTTGCTTGGGGATTTGTCGTAAATAACACATTGTTGCCCCTGAAAGATAACTTTGTATCCTTTCTGCATCAATTGACCAACACTAATCAGACTGTGTTTGAGTCCAGGGACATAGTATACCTCTGATATGGTCTTTGGCTCCCCCTGCTTGGTCACAATTTTGACCACTCCTTTTCCATCTACAACCACAGTCTTGTCAGTCCCCAACTTGACCTCTGTCTGCACTGTGACATCCAAATTAGCAACCAAATCCTTGTTGCATGTCATGTGTTTACTGCAACCACTGTCTAATAGCCAGACCTTATCAGACAATGCATGCATGGTGTTGCACGCTAGAAACATAGAGTCAGTATTTTCTGTACTAACATTAGCTCTCTGATTGCCTTGATCTGCAATCTTCTTCCTACAATCACGAGCATAATGACCAAATATATTGTAGTAATAGCACTTTACCTTAGATTTGTCAGACCTTTGATTGTTATGAAAGCTTCTTCTGCTGCTGCTTCTTCCATGTTGATGCTCATGATCGTCTCGGCCATCTCTGTGACCGCCATAGTTGCTGCCTCATCTTCTGCCTCTCGATCAACTTCTGCCTCGACCTCTGGAAATATAGACTTGACTTTGGAAGGCAGTTTCCAAAGTGGAATCCTTATTTCTGTCTATCCTTGCTTCATGTGATAGAAGGAATCCCATCAACTCATCAATTGTGAGTTTTTCCAAGTCCTTTGCTTCTTCTATGGCTGCTACCACAACATCAAATTTGGTAGACAGGGATCAAAGAACCTTCTCGATCACTGTTCGATCTTTAATATCTTCGCCATATATTTTTAACTGATTGACTACATACATGGCCCTATTCATGAAGGAATCAATGTCCTCTGTCTCCTTCATCTGCAGAACTTCAAAATCTCTCCTAGTATTCTGCAATTTAACAATATTAACTTTTGCCATACCTTGATAACTGGTCACCAAGGTGTCCCATGCCTCCTTTGCTGACGAGGTTATCATGATCTTCTGGAACACGGCTTGATCTACTCCCTGCTGGATCAGAAGCAACGCTTGCGCATTCTTCCGCTTATCTTTCTTCCACTGTTCCCTCTCTGCATTACTGAGGGCTCGTTCTTCTGCCTCATCTTGAGGTTCTGCATACCCATACTTTACATGATCCCAAACATCATGCACTTTTAGCATAGTCTCCATCTTAATGGCCCAGACATCATAATCCTTCCCATTGAAAGAAGGAAGTTGTGGCTGAAAGCTGCTTGTAGCCATATTTCTTCAAACACAAGTTCATTGCTGAAACCCTAAAAAAAAATTTGATATGCTTTGCAAAGAAAAGAAAAAAATCCTTATAATAAAACCCTAGGTTTTATTATTTTTTTATTATTATTTATATAAAAATTTCTTTATTAAAAAAAATCTTTATATAAAAATAAATCCTCTTTTAAAAAAAAAAGTATAAAGCTCCATCTTTTAAAGCTTTTTTATAATATGCTTAAGAAAAAGCCCCTTTAAAAAAGACTTTATTATAATCCCACTTAAAAAAAAAATCTTTGAATGTTTCCTTTTAAACACCTCACGTGTTTTTTTTTTTAAGAACTCTTTATGAAAAACCCTTTTCATATGCCTTTTAAAAAATCGTAAGTATTCACAACACGTTACGTGGTTGAATTTAAAGTCAATAACGCGGCGGAGTGTCAATATGGTTGCGTTAGCACGCACTTCCCAATATGCTTGTGGTGCGTTAGTGCCTTAATGCACTAGAAACTAGAGTATGCCCGCGTGTTTTAAAATCGCCGCAAATTTTTCATTTTTAACGCGGTTCTCTACTGTAGGAACCCGCGTTATAATGCTCTGTCTTTAATTAACAGCGACGTTATAACGTAAAAACACGGAAAAAAAAAAAAAATTCCTTCTCACCTACAGATGATTGCTAATCCGTGTTTCTTCCGTTCTCTGTGACCTCGCTCTGCTACCAATTTGTTGGAAAGGCAGAGGATTCAATCACATAAATAACACAAAGATTTCACACATGAACAATGAGATGCGGCTCTTCAATTACTCTAAAACTCTTAATCATAAAACTCTCTTACTCTCTGGTAAAACAATGAACCCATGAAGGGTATTTAATCTAATTGACATGCACACACTCTCACATATAACTGGACTTAATCAACTCACTTAACTCACTGTCTAACTCACTCACCAAGTCTAACTGTAACTCAACTCAACTAACTCCACTTAACTATTTGTCTAACTTCTGCATGAGGAAGTAATTATATATTTTAACAGCAGCAAATCTGCCATATAAAGAGTTCATATCCATAACATTTCGAATATCATATTTACTGACATTCATAAGTTTTCAATATTCACTGACTTGCCTCTGCCAAAATGCTGTGTCTGCACTTAAAAGTTTTAGCAATAATCCCTATTTTCTCAAGTCGTTTGGGAAAGATTGATAAACGTTATGGCAATGGAGGAAGCAGTTGAATGTTCTGTGCTTCTTAACATCATCCGCACCGACTCGATGAAAATCAAATTGCACATTTTATTGACAAGGTTTTGCATGGCATTTGCATAAGCTTGGCTCAAAAGGCCTTCACCTCCATGAATAGAACTCGCTACCCGCAGTTGACCAACAAGTTGACTAACCCATTGAAATGATTAACGCCTTTGTGATTTGATTAAGGAAATTTCACAAATATGGACGTCCCATTTACCATGTTGAAACACATAATGCTCACGGTTAAAACGTTGTCATTGCCATCCTCATCCTCGCTAGACACCATTAAACAATAGAAATAACCTCCGGAAAATACCATTCTAGGACTTCATCAGATGCATTTCTTCAAATGCCACTAAATTCCTTGGCAGGAGTCTCGCCATAGTCCAAGCCTTGTCTTGTCTAGAAAAATGTCCACCTTTTTCAAGATCTTTCTCTTGTGGATCAGTTGAATCCATCCTCACTATGGATCTCAAAGGGTTGTTGTTGAATGTATTACTTTCAGTATGCTTACGTTTTGAATTGAAATCTAGTTGCAATGCAAGTGAATTGGCCATTACCCCTAAAGAGCTGATACCCATCATGGCGCCTGCTAGAGATGGGGTCGAGAGACATGAATTGAAGAGGCCTGCACCTGATACCACATAAGGAAATGAAGAAGATATCAAGCTGGAATTGGGAGGTGCTCCAAGTGATAATGATACTTCTTCCAAGTTTGTGTGAAATAGGATTATGCCCACCAATATTGATTGGTCCTGATAGGAACTTTCACAAGAATCCATGGAATTTTGTTTGGGGCGCCTCTGCGCATTGTCTCCTAGCAAAACTGGTTGATGAAAAGTGTGCATTCCATTGTTTGCAGACAGTAGCAAATCTACACAGTTTTAATCCCCAACCATAACTAGAGTAGAAATATTCATAGATACCTAATAAGTTTACGTTTAGGAGTGGTCTTTAGTGGAATATTCCCCTAATGATAACTCTTTCACGAAGCCGAATTTTGCCAAATGGTTTCTGGGTTATAGGAAACATGGTGCTCTGAACACAACTCATGTCTCGGAATTTAAAGATTCTGCTCCATTTGGTCATAAATTTGATATTTTCACCTACAACAATTCAACTACCCCGTTGTTGCTTTTATTCATTTGGTGAATTCGCACTCAAATGCATTCCTGCACCGAACCTTCCTGCAACCAAGAAGAAATTTATTAAAAACACTCATTGAATTAACTAAAAACAAGAATGATAGCTATTGTTTCTAAATTCCTCTAATTAACAACATAATGGATTAATAATGATTGCAAACACCAGGTACAAGTATGTATTTATTTGATAAAAATCATAAAGATTTGGATAAATATGCAGCTCAACATCCCCCCACGCTGAACTTCTTGCACGTCCTCGTGCAAGAAAAACTATAAGACGATGAAATAAGGTAGGGAAAATGTCAGCAAAGAGTTTAGCAAGTAAAGATGAAGATGATTGATAATGAAATGCCTTCATTAGCCTGCAACATAACTATTACAATGCCAACCAAAACCATGTGAAATGATAAAACAAGATCAGGTACCGAAAGTAGACATGATGGAGAAAATAGTATCGCACATACTTGTTACCTTGTCCCAAATTTTGTTTTTGCCCAAAGTCTTATGATAAAATCAAGTTTTACTAAAGAGGTGAAATTTTACAAATACTACCACAAGTTTCATGCACCTACAATAGCAATCTTGTACCTAGGTCATTCAACACATATTTAGAGGAAACTACAATCAATACACATTGTCGGCAACCAACACCTTGTGAGTAGTCATCATTGAGCAATTCATCAATTTGAATACCATGAAAATTAAGGTGAGTTATCATACCAATCAGCAACCTCTTTATTGAACACTCTAAATTACATTTTCATCCAGATTCAAAAATAAATTTCCTCTTAATCTACTACAAAGGATTACCTTCACTAAGGGTACCACATCATTCAAAGATTCTTGATTTTTGAAAGATAGAACTCAAAGCATGATGTTCAAATTGTCTTAAGACCATTGCCCAAGAAAAATGATGAGTCTTAGGGAAAGAGAAGGATAACCAAGCAAATCATAGTATGTAGTTAACTTTAATACCACAGACATGGCCCTGCTGCTCGCAGGTGTCCATAACCTCGACAGGGATATATTTTAACCTAGCGAAATGTCAGTATCCCACTTACTAGATATAGATTCAGAGTTTGTTTATTTGAATTTTTAGATGAAGGCCACTGTCCTGGCTTGGTAACCAACTGATGACAATGCCACTCACAAGAAGTAACATGAATGAATAGGCCGGCTCGTGATGAGACCTCTTGTATTCCAGCTTTTTGGCTTAAAGCCATTAGTCTGGCTTGGTGACCAGTAGTAGTAATGTCATGCATGCTAGGTCCCATGATCGTGGTAGGTCGGCTTATCACGAGACCTCCTATCCTTCCCTAAATATTTGTAAGCTCTGATTATGATTAACCTTAAAGGTTACTTAATAAGTGGGGAGATAGATCTACTCCTTAAGAGTACAGGATGGCGTGAAAAGTTTTTAATGACTAATCATTGCTGGTTAATTCCTCTACCCTAAAGACTTGTTAAAGATATCCCAGACAATGACTGAAAGATTCTTTGAGTTAAGAATGCTAGTGTTCTCATAAATAGCTCATTATGATCTTTACAAGAGTGGTCCACCATAGGGGTTTTCTAATAGTACCTTCTAAGGGAAACTGAAAATATATATTTGAGATGAAAACTTATTAGAGTGATTAATCATGGTTACTTTTGCAAAATCATGAGGTATTAGAGTGAATTGTACTAAAAAAGATTTGTCACAAATGTGTGTGTTCACAAATAATGTGGATCAATAATAGTTTTAACATGCATTATTTAAAATTCAAAACCCTAATAGCATTGTAACTGCTTTATTCATTTATTCTTCTACCCTACTTTACCCTAAGAGGCGAAAGAATCATTTTCAAGTATATGAGTACTTCCAATGAAGCCATGTGCGTAACAAAATGCTGATTATACTCACGCTTAGTTTTAAAGAATAGACTTCAAGGCATATGAAAGCATGATAAATCAGTTTCTTTAATTGATATGGTACCAAGAGTTTCCGAATGTTGAGGAAATAAGATGTGTTGATGACTGCTCGAAACCAGGATTCAATGGAATCCACATATTTATGATTTCCCAACTAATGCAAATCTTCCACAGTTTGATAGTCACTCTCCAGGAGGCACAAAGAATCTGGTGAAAGAGAAAAGATAAATCCCTCAAGTTCAGGCTCAAATATCTGCTTTTCAAATTGACAAGAATGGTTGAGAGAGATTCTAGGGTTTTGAGTTTCTACAACATTTTCAGAACAAGTTCCAACGAAATATTGCTCCTCTTGTGTTCTTTGAATTATATCTTCCTCGGGTGAATGCTCTATAGTAATGGGGAAAGTTTCTAGATTCATTCCCTTTTCCAACATAGAAGGTGTGACATTTTGTTCAATAGGGGAATCAATGGAAAGAATAGGTGCTGGTTTATATTAGGGTTTAAAAGATGGTTTGGGCTAGGGTTTTGGTTAATGATTGGACTAAGGTTTGGATTTGGATTGGGATTAGGTCTAGGGTCTGAGTTAAGGCTAGGGTTTGAATGAGGGCTAGAGTTAGGGTTTGGACTAGGGTTAGGGTATCGATTAGGGTTAGGTCTAGGGTTAGGATAAGGGCTAGGATATGAATTAAGGCTAGGTCTAGGGTATGAACTAGGGTAAGGATAAGGTTGCACATACGACTGGGACCATGGAAGAGCATAACTTAATGGTGCATTAGAAATAAATTGTGGTTGTTGCTGATGCTCATATGATTGAATTTGCATGGGAGGTTGCCCTAGGGAGAAATATCCAAACGATTCTTGAGGCCATGGAGATATCTGACTTCAGGATGAGGGCATAGGCGAGGGCCACTGCGGCCATGAAGTTGGATATTCAATTGGAGGAGGATCAAAAGTTTTCCATGAAATTTCAGGATTATAAACATGCTGAGGAACCTGCTCAGGAAAATAATCGTCATTCCAAGTATCAAATGGTGTTAGGTTTTGAGTTATACCTGGCGGTTGATTTGATTCCTTACTTGATTCCATGAGTACCTTTCATAATTGTGGCAGTGATGAGCAATTTTCGGTTGCATGACAATCCTCGCAAATTTTGCAAACTTCTAGACCACTAAGTGGGCACTTTCCAAGGAAATGTTTCTTTTGATAGTTGGCACAAAGGATAAGAAATGGTTCTTCGTCCTTCTCTTGTTCCTGAAAATCATCCAATTTCGAAATCAAAGATTTAAATTTATGTTCAAGCAAGATATTAAATTCAGCACTTGTGAATTCCTCATAGGATGAGTTGTTCGTCTCTATAGCAGCATAAAATTTCCTCATTGAATGATTCCTCAAAACACCGTCTTCTGGTCTTCAACGAGCAAACTGGTGCATTCTGTCATCACATGGATTAGTACGCAACTGTTCTTATAGTACCCCAAAAATGATATATCATTGAATACTGGATTATGAAGATAAATGGATTTAAAAAACAATTTGATTGAAATAAAGCTCAGCACGCTTGCATGAAAGGAAAATGCCAAATCAAAGCAATATTTAATCTACTGAAAACAAAACAATTCAGAAATTAAAAGCCTGCTTCTACTTCTACACATAAACAAGATAAGGAAATAAAATTTCAAGAGATAAGCAAGATGGCCAGACTTTGGAGCAACCCCACAATAGTGGATGCGTGGCTCTTCACTCACATCTTACCGTACACTCTTCGCCCTCTAATGTCCTACAATATCCTTGAAACTCTGTGAGAAATTTTTTACCTGAGCCAAAATACAACTCCCTGGCAACGGAGCCAAAATGTTGGTTGGCTTAATTTTCGGATTAAACCTCTCAATATTAATTATCAATCCGGGAGTCGTAAACGCGAGTTGTACTGCGTATTGACTCAGCTTACTGGTCAGAGTATATGAGTTTCCTTATTAATGATGAACTCAGTGCTGAAATGAAACACACATTTGCTGGCAAACAAACCATATTGAAAAAGGAGACCTACTTAACCAATGTCATTCACTCCAAACTCCATACTGCAATTAAGCTATGATGAAATTCAAGGTAATCTTCAATCATGTAACATTCTCGCACTCGCATTCTACTTTTTAAATCTCCTTTGATAACTTTGAAAATCCCAATTTATTAAATCCTTTCATTCACTTGACACTAACACTTGAAATTAGTCTTGAAACAAGCAAAAAGACACACACCCTATTCTTAATGAAAACTCACACATTAAACTAGCTCAAAATACTTTTCATAATAATTGAAGATTGAAATTAACGAAGGAAATTTTTAATTATTGCGAAAATAAAACTACTCTAATCTATGTAAAATAACATTTGAAAGGTCCTATTAAAAATCACATTACAAATAACCCATGAGAAACCTTCTATTAAATATTTTAATCTAAATGAAAGAAACTATTAAAAAGCAAGCCTACTTCAAATTGAATCATGTAATCCAATAGATAAAACTAAATCACGCTGCATGCATAATTAAATCTACACTCAATCTTGTACTTATAAATAAATGATTATACCATGAAAACAAGAACCATCCTAACTAAAAATAAATCTATCAAAGCTGCACTCAAACTTGCTTAGAAAGAAATGATTACATTACGAAAACAAAAATAATTTTAATTTAAAAGTGATTTAATTATTAAGAGAAATCCCACTATGCATGAACAAATCAAACCTTGATTTACACTCTAATGGCAATGTTGCTTATTCAAAATTAAAGTATTACAATATATTCTTACTACTGAATCAAATTGGAAAACAAAGTAATGAACTAAATGCATAATTAATAAATATTGAATACTATTAAAACAATTTAAAACAAAAGATAATTCTACAAATTAAACTAAAGCAGAATTCCTAAATTTATGAGGAATGAGGGACTTGACTCCAGGTTGTGGTGGATCCTTGCCACTCCCTGGAGCGAATCCTAAACTAACTCAATGTTCAAAATAAAAATTAAGATGCTTATATAAAAACAAATAAATACAGAAGCCAAAAGTTATTAAAATAAATCAAAACATTGCTTCAAATATTAATCAAAAGAAATACATCATCTGCTGGGAAATTTAATGCCAGATCTACATCTTCAGAAATCAAATTTTGCATCTGAGAAAATTGATGGAAATTCTGCGCTCTCTACATTTCGGAAATCCGATTTGACAAATGAGCAATCCTGCTTCTAAAATCACGGATTGATCACACTCTGCGCTCTCTACATTTCAGAAATCAATTGCTTCTTTGATCTTTGTTCTAATGGATCGGTCCCTCCATTCTACAGCTACTACCTCCATTCCATCTGTCGAATTTTTCTCCTACAACTCTCCTTACCTGCACACAGCTACTACATATCTCTATATATGGACTTCTTCTTCTACAGCTACCCTTCCTCCTCTTCTCCAGAAAATCGACTGCTCCTATCTATCATTCTACAACTACTACATATCGACTTTTTCCCTCTATCCTATAGCTACCACACCCCATCGACTTCCAACAACTGATATATATACATTTTTAATTACAAAACTGGAGCTTCAACCTAGAAACAAAGAAAATATTTTGTTTTACAAATTGTCGGAATGAGAATTGGTTTGAAATAGATTGTCAATTCAGGAAAACGTTCCTCTTTTTGTGGGATTTGGATATTGCTGGAAGACGCGTTCGTGGCTTCTGGAGGAAAATTTCTTGCTCAGGATGTGAATCACGTCCCCTCGATAAAAGAATGCTTGAAATAGTGCATGTGAGGTTGAAATAATTACATGCAGGTTGACGGCGTCGGTATGAAGTTCTTGCGGGAGGCATGCATAGAAATGAAGAGTGAGTTCAGAAGTTGTCTATCATAGATAATAGGTAAAGTATTCGTTGAGCTTGGAGGAATTATATTCATCACCCAAACTGTTTTTGTGCTGAAAGCAGCAGCAAATCCGCCATAGAAAGAGTTCATATCCATTACATTTCGAATATCATCTTTACTGACATTCATAATTTTTCAATATTCACTGACTTGCCTCTACCAAAATGCTATGTTTGCACTTAAACTTTTCAGCAGTAATCCCTATTTTCTCAAGTCGTTTGGGGAATATTGATAAACGTTATGGCAATGGAGGAAGCAGTTGAATGTTCTGTGCTTCTTAACATCATCCGCACCGACTCGATGAAAATCAAATTGCACATTTTATTGACAAGGTTTTGCATGGCATTTGCATAAGCTTGGCTCAAAAGGCCTTCACCTCCATGAATAGAACTCGCTACCCGCAGTTGACCAACAAGTTGACTAACCCATTGAAATGATTAACGCCTTTGTGATTTGATTAAGGAAATTTCACAAATATGGACGTCCCATTTACCATGTTGAAACACATAATGCTCACGGTTAAAACGTTGTCATTGCCATCCTCATCCTCGCTAGACACCATTAAACAATAGAAATAACCTCCGGAAAATACCATTCTAGGACTTCATCAGATGCATTTCTTCAAATGCCACTAAATTTCTTGGCAGGAGTCTCGCCATAGTCCAAGCCTTGTCTTGTCTAGAAAAATGTCCACCTTTTTCAAGATCTTGCTCTTGTGGATCAGTTGAATCGATTGTCACTATGGATCTCAAAGGATTGTTGTTGAATGTATTACTTCCAGTATGCTTACATTTTGAATTCAACTCCAGCTGTAATGCAAATGAATTGGCCATTACCCCTAAAGAGATGATACCCATCATGGCGCCTGCTAGAGATGGGGTCGGGAGACGTGAATTGAAGAGGCCTGCACCTGATACCACATAAGGAAATGAAGAAGATATCAAACTGGAATTGGGAGGCACTCCAAGTGATAACGATACTTCTTCCAACTTCATGTGAAATAGGAGTATACCCACCAATCTTGATTGGTCCCCACAGGGACTTTCACAAGAATCCATGGAATTTTGTTTGGGGCGCCTCTGCCCATTGTCTCCTAGCAAAACTGGTTGATGAAAAGAGTGCATTCCATTGTTTGCAGACAGTAGAAAATCTACACAGTTTTAATCCCCAACCATAACCAGAGTAGCAATATTCATAGAGACCCAATACGTTCACGTTTAGGAGTGGTCTTTAGTGGAATATTCCCCTGATGATAACTCTTTCACGAAGCCAAATTTCGCCAAACAGTTTCTGGGTTATAGGAAACATGGTGCTATGAACACAACCCATGTCTCGGAATTTAGATATTTTTCTCCATTTGGTTGTAAATTTGATATTTTAACCTACAAAAATTCAACTACCCAGCTGTTGCTTTTATTCATTTGGTGAATTCGCACTCGAATGCATTCCTGCACCGAACCTTCCTGCAACCAAGAAGCAATTTATTAAAAACACTCATCGAATTAACTAAAAACAAGAATGATAGTTATTGTTTCTAAATTCCTCTAATTAACAACATAATGGATTAATAATTATTGCAAACACCAGGTACAAGTATGTATTTATTTGATAAAAATCATAAAAATTTGGACAAAAATGCAGCTCAACAGGCGCGAGGGTAGAACTGACTACTCGTGCCAAGGAAAAAACAAGGGTTTTTGAAGCTCTGCTCAGGGAATTGTCAACAAAAGGAATATTTCTCTCATGTAAAGGGATGCAATGTTGGTCTTTTCAAGGCATGCCACTTCTAATTAGTCATAGAAATGACCCTCCAATGTGCGAGATGGGGATTGTAGGGACAGTGACAAAATGTTGTGTAACAGATGCCCCCTAAAGCATGAGGTCCGAGGGAGAGGGAGGGGCGAAATGCTTTATGAGAACGTGTTTGACCTGAACACCGTTGTTGGAAACCTACAATTAAAAATACAACTGATATCTTTGACACATGAATATATGGCATGGGCACAACCATCCATAATAGAGTACATAAAAACTGAGATCTGAGGTATGGACGCAGCCATCCAGCAGCAAGGATCAACAAATAGACTCAGGTATGGTCGTAGCCATCCAAAAAGAGTCACGCAATAAGTCATGATAATCCAAAAGAATATGTAGCCTGGATTTCATCAAATAAAGCCCAGGGTCTTGCGCTCCATCTCGACCCGAACAAGTACAAATTCAAGCATGCGAATATATGAGCTGAAGTCGAACATGCAAGAAAATCACCTGATTACCAGCCAATGATGAAAACTATTAACAAACGCGAGAGAAACCACCAATAATGACAATGGCCCTCAAGTTACGAGAGGTACAATCCACGGAATGTGAACAATGATCTGACGTCAAACACCCGCAAAATCACTCAATCGAAGGCCAACGATGTGAACCTTGCGTCGAATGCGAAGAACCTGCTATTGAGGCATGCAAGCTCCAAGGTACCGGAAGGAGTCTCTAGATAAAATTCTTGGATAATGAGCTGAAGTCGACAGGAAGTGACCTGGTCGAATGAGGTCCATAATGTTTCCCACATCATCAACATGAGACAGAGGAACTCGATGATAGTGAATCAGGACCAACAGAGAATTAGAGGGAGGTTAAAAAATGCAGAGGCAAACTTATCTTGAACATATCAGTGGCACGACACTGGATTTGGAAGTATTTGAAATCAAAGGATCTGAGTTCATGATGACGTGGCAAAGAAAAAATGAGAGTTCAAAAGAGATTTACCCAAACCCATGGAGGAAAAAATGACGAAATGAGATGTCCCCAACTCGACTCGAATGCAGACAAGTACCATGTTCAAGAGCGACATACTGCCAACATAACTAGAAATTGGTTCCATTTCCCCCCACCATTTCTAGTGAGTACCCCAATTATTTTTAAAACAAGCTTGAAGGGGATGGCATATGCTTGTAATGTAAGTTTTTCCTTCGGACAAATCCAACCTAATACATTTTACGAGCCCTAAGAAGGAGGAACTAGAGCAACTTCATAGTGACGAAATTCGATGTCATAAGGGTTTAACGAGTTTGAAAAAGGGAGAACTCAACATATTTTCATGTTTAGAGAGTTTGAAAAGAAGGCAGAAAATAAAACTCCAGCATGGCCCTTTTCGTAAACAGTCTCTCATATCCGAAAAGGTAGAAAAGAATATCTGAAAGAACCTCTTAGTCGCAATAAGGTAAGGTATTCCTTTTTCATAAATAATTCATCCCAACTCGAAAAAGGGGTAAACGTATACTGGATAGATATCATTTCACATCCATTTAATGAGTTCAAAACAACAAGAATCTTGACAATATTTTCAATTTTAGAGAGTCATAAAAGAGCTGAAAAATGACTCCAATAGTGACTTTTTCGTGTTTTTACCGAGTCCGAAAAAGTATAAAATATAACTCGTTACTTCATCATTTTCATGTGAAAACTCTTCGTTGCACAAGAGATATGTGTAAAACCCATTTCTCGAAATAATATAATAAAATAATAAAAAACTATGTCTTAAAACCTAATTAGGGTTGTGAAAAGTTATAAAATGCAAAAAATGGTAAAAATAATTACTTTTCACTTTTTACCTCTTGTGGAGCAATAGTTACCCATTTTACACTGTGATTTTGCGGTGACGATAGCGGGCAATTCGGCAAACCAATCTCGAATCCGTCAATTCCAGGTAAGAGCCGACATTCTTCCCTTCATTTTGAGTCCTCTTTTAGTGCCTGCAAGCTTTAAATTTTATTTCTGAGGAGGAAAATGCAAATTTTAGGGCACGACGGTTGGAGCGAGTTTCGGGCACAGACTCCTGCCAATCGCCCATTTTTTTGAACTGGGCTGCGCCCATTGGTGCGATTGTTTTAGAAACAATCACGCCAACCACGCAAATCATATTTCCTTTAAAAAATGCAAGTTAAGGGCCTAATGTTTTGCAAATTCAAACTTCTAAATCAACTAATACTATCCATGTGAACATGTTTGCAGGTATAAAGCAGTAGAATGGTGATTGAATGGAAAGAACGGGAACACAACGAAGAATATGAGCTCACCATGGAAAATGAGAGATGCATGGAAGTTCTCAGAGACTGTGGACTGAAAAAGTTCTTCTTGACACCATGTCTGCGAGCTCAACCGGAGCTGCTATAGTATTTGATCAGCATATGGGATGAGGATCAGGAAAAATTCATCCTTCAAGATCAGGAACTTGAGATTGATGTTTCTGATGTCTACTTCATAATAGGATTATCGTGGAGGGGAGCAACACCAATCGTAATCGACACTTGGCCTTGCATGGAGAACATGTCCATGGTGATTGACAGCTATGTCTAGGGGCACGGAAGGGATTAGGAAGTGGGAAAGTTGATATCCATACTATCCCAGACCTGGCACTAAAAGTAGTGCTACATACCATCACATGAGCTGCGGGATCACAGGCACCGCACGAAGCAACAAAGACACAGCTACTTCTTTCTTTAGATTGCTTGACACCAACCATCTACAACTGGGCAAAGGTCGTGACAATCAACATGAAACGCCAATTGAGAAAGTGCAAGAAGACCAAATTGAACAAATTTGGCTACGGGTCTATCCTGGTATCGTTCTTCCTGGAATGACTACCAATCTTCGAGCATCAGGAGGTCATAGTCCTGGCACCACCAACAAGAGAACCACGGATGGCCCGATGGGAAGCTATGATGCTAAGGGCAAGGGGCAGTCAACAGATGTCCTGGAGATCAGATTTATTTGATTGGCTCTGTCGACAGTTGATTATTGTGGAGGACTAGCCCTACTCTAGTACAAATTTTACTGGTGATCTAGACCTCTCACTCCCAGAGGGAGAGGATTGGGATGAAGATTTGGGTAAGACTCATTTTTAATTTTCATGAGTGTGATGATTTTTTTAATTATGTATGTTCTGACGTTAAACCCATTCGCTTGCAGATGTTGGCCTAGAGATACCCGCAGGTATGTCGCCGATAGCGAGGCGAATCCCTTGTGATTTTGACCCTCATGGCGAGGGAGGCGAGGAGGAAGAGATTGTGCGCAACTTGGAGGAGATCACACGTGGAGTCCCGGACTATGCACGATTCGAAAATGTTCCTCGTGCTTGCCAGAGACATACCTTAGGGGTGCCAAACCGAATTCATCGCTTGCTGAGCCGGCTCGTACGGGCAGTGACATGCTACCATGAGCATCATGCCGATTAGACACCTAGGTTTTATATATGCATATGTTGAGAGACATGATGTCTCAGGATGTAACAGAAACACACATATTTTTTTAATTTATGATGCACACTGATGCAAACATTCGATATATATACATATTTTTTCCTACATGGATATTTTAGTACATATGATGATGATTTTTACAAATTACGCAAATGTCTATCTAATACAATGTTAGCCACTGTATCAGTTAATGCATTCATTCATCTAGGAATATGTTGATATGTAATAAAATCAAAATGTCTTTCTAGAAAATGAACACATAAATACAATCTCAGAATGTATGGGTTTCTAACCGAATAATGACCATTGAGCTGAAGAACAACAAGTTGTGAATCTAGATTTACAAGTAATGCGCGTATGCCAAGATTGATTTCCTCGGTTAATAGTTCAAGAACAACACTATATTCAGCGACATTGTTTGTAGTCCGTCCTATACAAATACCCCATAGATCTATCAACTCACCAGCAGGATTATAAATTACCCAGGTTGCTGAAGATAAATTCCTGGTACTGCAGGAAGCACCATCCGTGAAACCGAAATAAGGATTAATAGAAATTTTCACAATAAGCAAGACCCAATAAGCAGGGAAAACACTCACAAAGCACACCAAACCAAAACAACCCATTTCTGGGTTGTTCTAGAGGATGACCTTCGTAATCAATGAGCTCATAGGCCCCATTCTGCAATACACGTTTAATGATGTAGGCCCCATGCCATATGGGTTGAAATTTTCCTGCCCCCAGCTTATCATGAGCTTGGTCGTATAGGAGGACGAGGTCTCCTTCAACGAAGGAATGATGGGAAATTGATTGGTCAAAATGAGCTTTGACTCGCTTCTTTTGTGCTTCAATAACGAGAGCAGCAAAGTGACGAGTTTCATCCAGCCTTTCTAAGTAGAGGAGATGCTCTTCTTCTGGCGAAGTGTTCAGCAGTAATTCAACAAGCAACTTGAGTGAAGGTATTTCAAACTCAATCGGAAGAGTAGCTTCCAGACCATAGACCAACTGAAAAGGAGTGAATTCAATCTCATTCTTAACTAAGGTTTGGTACGCCCAAAGAGCCGAAAATAACATGAGATGCCAATTGGATTTGTGGATCCCAAATGTACGTTGAAGCATGGTGACAAGAAATTTGTTCACGGCTTCAACCTAGCCATTGGCCTGAGGATAGTACGACGTTGAGCTGTCGTGACGCAGACCCAGCTTAGAATTCAACTCCGCCACCATATAATGCTAAAAATGGGAACCATGATCGGTAATGATGGCTTGAGGGACACCAAACCTAGTAATGATGTGATTGAATATGAATTGAGCAGATGTCTTACCGTTAGCAGAAAGTGTAGGCATTGCTTCAGCCCGTTTGGTGAAGTAGTCAATGGCTAAGATAATATAAGCATGCCCCTCGGCCGAGTGAGGGTTACACGTCATAAAATCGATGCCCCACTTCGCAAAGGGACCAATGGTAATGACAGATTGAAGAGGTATAGGCGGTGCAAGCATCTTGCGTTGGTACATCTGGAAATCATGACATTTTCAAACCGTGACAATGCAGTCCTTGAAGATAGAAGGCCAAAAATAACCAGCATGAAGAATCTTCTGTGCAGTGGCATAACCAGACATGTGACCGCCATAGGCACCATTGTGACAATCATTTAGCACTTTCTCAGCTTCCTCGAGAGTCAAACATTGGCGGAGTATGGAATCCACTCCGATGCGATAGACCGTATCTCCGACTATACGATAAGGTTGCGATTGGTGCCAGATGCATCGGCGGGCATCCTTCATCAACTTAGATATGAAAGTAGAACTCTGGAGATATACGATGAAAAATCTGACGAACATGGTCAGGATGGTCCATACGCTTAGCTGAATGAGCCGGAAGGTCATCCAAATAAGGCTAAACGATGTGATGAATATCGTGAAAATCATACGACATCGCACGCTGAAATCTAGCCCCAACATTTTTTAATCCAAAAGGGAGCTTCTTATATGCGAAAGCACCCCAAGGAATGATGAAGGCAGTCTTATGTTGATCAGTCGGGAGAATGTTAATATGATTATAACCAGAAAAAACGTCCATAAGGGAAAAAATCTCACTCCCGGCATAATCGTCAATGATTTGATCGATAAAGGGAGTAGGATAATTATCCTTGGGTCAAGCTCGATTGGTATCACGATAATCAACGCAGAGCCGAATTCTTCCCTGCTTCTTATCCATAGGAAAAATACTAGAGACCCATTCTGTCAAGGGAATTGGATAAATGAAACTAGCTCTGAGAAGTTTTTCGACTTCACCTTTAATGGCAGCAACTTTTCTAGGGTGCACAGGACGAAGATGCTGGCGAACAGGTTTCGAACCAGGATAAGTAGGAATTTCATGCACCACTATATAGGATCATTTCCAGGCATTTCTTCGTAGGACCATGCAAAGAAATCATAGAACTCGTGGAAAAGGCTAGTGTAAACCTGTACTTCATCTGAAGAACAAGTGACCCCAATATGGATGTTCTCGACGATTCCTGGTTTCACGGAAATGTCAATATGAATCGTCTGTGTAATATTACTCTAAGTTACCTTCCATAAAAACGTCATGTGTTAGAACAGGCACTTGAAGTACAGGAGAAGGAACATGAGATGCAAATCGTTCAAGACATGTAGACATGGCCCCAAGGCCAAGCATGAATGATGAACGATGATGACCATCGTCCCATGACAGATCTTCGAGAGACATATTTTCCACGATGGCTTAGTGAGAGGGAAACACTTCTTTCAAAGGATCAGATGAATCCGAATCGCTAAGCCAGGGGGATTGAGAATAAATGTCAAGGGACATGCTCAAAGGAGCATGATCAGAGGACGGAGTGTCCGAAGTAGCAACGAGCTCACAATAGTCAATATTAATCGGAATCAACGACATTGAAAATTAGAAACAATCAATCTGTTCAGGCGAAGGGATAATCCATGGGTCATTAGACCGAGAGATCATATTGATCTGAACAATGTTTGGTGGAGGAAGGGGAAAAATACCCATGAGGGCAGGATCCTTGAAAGGACCCGACATTATGCTCTCGTAGGGAGTAGGAATTTGATCCACATACAGAACGTTGTTCTCGGAAGAAGAGGTGAAGAAGGACAATTGATCAACAGTAACAATCTTTCCTTCGTGTGGAAATTTCAGAACATGAAAGAGAGTGGACATAACACACAGCATGGCATGAGTTCAACTGCGACTGAGGAGAAGATTATAATTGAGTTTGGCATCAACGACCTCTACCTCGACATTGAATATCTTCCCTTTCAAAGTAATTGGTAAACTAGCGAGAACACCTAAAGCCTTTGATTCCCTTCCATAAAATGCTTCAAGGGCATTTGGCGATGAATTTAGGGCTGGAGAACCAATATATTTCTAGCAAGAAGATCACATGACACAGGTTGATGCACCCTCGTCCATGACTGCCTGATGAATATCGAGATCATTAATAACCACTTGTATAATAAGCGCAATCTGATGCAGAAGTCGCAGAATGAAATTCTCTAAATCGAAAGCGAGAAGGCTAGTATCAGCAGGGTCAACCCCACCAATGAGAGACAACAAAGCCTTCTGTTGAGACGTAAAACTCTAAAGTACATCTAATGCAGACATCGCAAACAGTGCCTGAGCCAAATCCTCAAAAATATTGTAATGGTGAGCAGCACAGGTGTTGGGATTGTAAGAAGACTTGCAGAGTACATCTTTAGAAGGTGGCCGTACAACAAATTCAACACTGGGCCTTTCAATTCCAAGAGGGCCAGAAACAGGCAGAGGAGGAGGACCATCAACAATCTCCTTCCCTGTTGCCTGACGCGATCCTGTATAATCTTTCGATTGAGTAGCAATAGAAACGGATGCAGAACCATTCATCATGAACACCTAAGAGCCAAATGGGGCAGAGGACTAAGGTTTCTCTACCATCTAGGTCTCTTTGAGATGGGAAAGGTTCTTTAAGAATAGTTGTAGTTCCCTGGGTGCCTTTGAGCAACCGACACTTCGAACCATCGAGGAAAGTCCTTGGTGAAGTGCTCCTCATCACAAATCAAACAAGGGTACTTTGGCTTGCATTGAGAACCATCACCACCATGAGGTTTCTGAGAATCCTGTTTCGGGGTATCAGTTTTGGCCTTACATTTACCCTTCTTTTTACCTTTAGAAGTGTTATCCACCAGATTGGCTTGAATAGAATTAACTTCTGCGGGCTTACTAGAATTTGAGGTGGGATGAGAAGCAACATTGTTGGAAGAAGTAGACTTCGGCTTCCCAGAGTTTGAGGAAGAGGACTTCTGAGAAGTCTGAGATATGGAACCAATAATACCATCGACGGATGGAGGTGCTAGTGGTTTAGAATTTCCAAGTCGGGGAGCATCAGGCAAGATATCATACAATGCGCCAGACTAAGAGTACACAAGATCAGGGTACTGGGCATAAGAAATGGCTTTTGCCTAGGTTACACATGCCCCCATATCTATCTCTTTCGCAAGATAATTGACAAAGGAGGTGGTAAACCAATGTGTCAGAAGCTAATCAGGAATCTCAAATTTGATCATACGATGACGACGTCGCCACTCATGAATATGATCTGAGATATGAGTAGCTCGGTCTTGTTTCAATGAAGTGAGGAGGCGCATCCTAGTCTCATAGTGGATTAGTAACTGAAAATGTGTAAGGAATGCCATGGCTAAAGAATTGAAGTCTTGGAAGATGCCACGAGATAGCTTAATGTACCACTTTGCAGCAACACTAGTAAGAGTTTGCTGGAAAAGACGGAGCCGAATAGAATCATCAACCCAAGAGTTAGAGGAACACCACAAGTGGTAAGTCATAACATGTGCTTGGGGGTCTTCGCCAGACTTGCCCTAAAAATTAGGACAATCACCAAGAATCTTGGTTGGAACCAGAGGCCAATATGGGTTATGAAGAATGGGATCGTTCGTTAACTTTGACACATCCGGTAACTCCAACGTAGTAAGAAATGGTAATTGAGGATTAAAATTCATTGGAGGTCTCTGATAAGGACCCATGTTCGCATTCCACCTAGTCCGAGAGGAATTCTGCCCCCACATATTTTGACCTGGAGGGTTCTGACCATAGGGGTTAGAAGCAGGATAACTCTGTTGATACTGGGGTTGACGACTAATATACTCAGTCTAACTAGACCATTGAGGTCCTTACTGAGCAATGTATGGATTTTGTTGTGAAATGTAAGTGTGGGTTTGAGGTTGATGATATACCAATGAAGGTGGATTTTGAGGTTAAAAACCTTGGGGCACACTATATAGTGGCTAATATTGACCTTGAGGGTAATAAGTGCCTTGCGGTTGAGCAGGCGGACCCTGCTGAGCAGGTTGAGCGGGCTGCTGTGCAGATGGACCTGGTTGAATTGGATAAATAGGTAGAAATGACTGTTGAACCGATTGAACCGGCTGGGGAGAAGGTTGAAATGAATGTTGAGCTGGTTGCATTGAATACTGAGGCCCACCAGGTTTCCCTTGTGGGAGAGGTTGGCCGGATGGTTGTGCTGGATCAGGTTTTCCCTGATAACTAGGTTGACCTGCAGGAGGACCGTAGGGTTGGCCTTGTTGCACAAAGTTTTGGCCATATTGAATGTGTGGTAGCAGTTGTGTTGCAACAGGTTGTCCCTGTGGCGGATAGATTTTCCCCCTAGGAGCATAAGATGGTCCTAGTTGATTTTGAGGTTGACCAGATGGACCATAGGGTTAGCCTTGTTGGACCAAAGGTTGACCTTGTGAAGGTTGGCCTTGTGGACTGAAAGGTTGTCCCTGTGGACCAAAGGCAGAGCCCTGTTGAGCCAAAGGTTGTCCCGATGAGGGTTGTCCTTGTAAGCTAGAGCATTGCACGGTTAAGGTAGGTCCAAGATGAGTAACGGTCTGAGAAGGATCATAAACATCCTGATAAGGATCAATAGGAGGCAAATAAACATGATTACCATATACATCATAATGATGCAGAAATGAATAAACGAGGTTACCGATAGCATCATAGTGATGGAATTGAGGATTTCCAGGAGCTTAGGGCTACTGAGAACCCTGAGAGCTCTGTTGCTGAAAAACTAACAGATACTCTTCAAAAGTAAGGCTACCAGGAATCACTGGAGTAGTGGAAACTACACTAGAAGCAGGTGGGGCCTCCGCAGCATGAGATTGTAATCTACTCGGACCGGGATTGACAGACCACATAGGATTGAGGAAAATAGACCTACGAGTGTGAAAATATCCGGATGACTGAGTCGTAACAACTGGTGTGGATGAAGCCACACATACAGTAGGTTAGACTGGAACAGATGTAACAGTAATCGATGAACCAAGTGTCAAAGGTGATAGTCCTAACGAAGGGAGGATTGAACTACAAGAAGGAGTTAATGTACTAGATTGTGCTATGGATGCAACACCAGACATAATCTGACTCAAGGACCTATATCCAAGTGGAAGTGACACCGATGGTGGAGAAGGCTGAGTAGAAACACTGTTAGTATGAATCTTGATTCGAGGTGTACGAAAAAAGACCACTTTAGCTGTGCATAACTTACAACCCTAACAGCATAAATGACTGCTAATATCTCCAAATCTGCAATTAGATGATCAAGACAAATGCTGCAAAAATCTAGATCTATGCATTAGAAGACATTAAAAAGTAGAAAAATAAGATTTACTCCATAGATTGAATAGGCAAGACAAGAGTATATCCAATAAATATTTTTATTAATGGCACCTGGGAGGAAAACACAAGAGGGTGTTCCCTGTTCTCCTCAATGGGATGGGTTCTTGTAAGTCCTCAGCACTTCAGATTTAGAATTCCTCTCTCTTGATGGTGTAAAAAACCCAGACAAAAATGGAAAATTATGGCTATGATTATGGATCAATAGCTAGACCAAGTGTTGAGATCTAGAGTGATCTTTAGGCAACAAAAGGTGACAAATGAATGGGAAAACCCTTCTATTTATATCAAAATATTGAGTTAGTCTAGATCTTGGTGTGTAATTAAAATATTATTAACCAAATCTAGATCCAACTTTTATGGAATATTTTATTATATTTGTTGGAGGGAAAAGGTATTTGACTTGAGTCAAATCCCCTTATTTGTAAATAATAAATAAATAAATGATTTATTTATTATTTTAAGAATGTGATTAAGTAATAATAAATAAATAAATGATTTATTTATCATTTTAAGAATATGGTTGAGTATTAATCAAATAAATAATGATTTATTTAATTATTTAAGTGTGAATTAGTCATATTTAACAAAGAATATTATTTAAATAAGATTTAAACAATTATTGTTAGAAAATAATAAGATAAATAATGATTTATCTAATTAATTTCCTTGTTTTGGGTTAAATATAACCAGAAATATTAATTAAAATACTGTTTAACTAATTATTTCTTGAGGAAAATCAAACAAATGTATATTTATTTAATATTTCCTTATGGGGTTTCCTATTTAGACCATAAACAACTTAATAAATGTGATTTACTAAGTTATTTTCATAGTGAAAGCAATTTTACTTGGAGTAAAATTGGTCTTACATGATGTACTTGGGTCCATCTAATGATAATAGGTTAGATGACCAAAAAATGGTGTAACAGATTACCCCCCAGTGTGTAAGCATTAGGAGCTGATCGTATGACCTAAGTACATTGTAAGAACACAATCACTAGACATCGAAGGGGAAGTCAGAGAGAGAGAAGTATAAGGTAAAATAAAGTGTTGAAAGACCTAGACCCTGAGGAGGCGACTTGTAGGTGAGACAAGTCTTTTTAATGAGTGAGTACCTTCTATAGGAGGTGGGGGAGGCATACCTATGCCCGCCGAGGAAATAGTACAAACAATAAGGCACCTGGAAAACCACGGAAGACAATAATAAAGTATATGCTGGCATAAACATGAGCCAGATGAATAACATGATAATGAATCCAACATACATATTGTGCCTGGGATAACAGCCAGGACTTGTACAATAAAAGCTAAGTACATGAGATATAAATGTAACCCAGATGCCCCTGAACACAGGAAATGGCTCTAAAAATCTGACGGATACATGCAAACAAAACGGCGCTGCAAGCGGCTGAGGCCAACATCATCAAATGTATGGAGCTGCATCGAAGGCTGTGATGAAGAGTTCATCCGAGTGTGTGGGGGGATACCTATAGGGCCACCCCCTCATGAGGGTTGAGACATCTCACACACACTCGTGAATCATCAATGTTGGTTGCTGCATCACTGAACCATCAAGTATACGGATCTCGATCATGCTGAAAGGAGCTGGAGCTCAGAAACAATCAAGTCAAAGGGAAATAAGGAGTCCATTTTCCTGATCCGAGGCACCGAATCAAAGTGTAAGCTGGAACCAAGGTACACCACCCTTTAGACCTCTTTTCTGGAATGAATGAGTTGAAGTCGACAGAAGGAGGTCCGCCATAGGTGAGGCAATAAGGGATCCTCAACTAGGGCACGAGAGAAAATAGTAGAGTGACTGGCAGACTGACACCATTGATGATGATGAAATGGGAGGAACTGAGTAGCGAACGGATGACTTCCCTTGTTAGAGCATAAAGGGCATGGATGAACTGGCAACGACTGACACAACATCATAAGGGATAGGGGACAGTGGGACTGAAGGCTATAAGATGCGACATGAGAGAGGTACCAAGCAGTGAATGATGGAGGACTATAGTGGGAGGCAAAGGGACTCGGAATAGACTCCATGAATGCAATGATGACTCAACTCGGATGCTCTAAACAAGGGTGAATCAATGGTGCTGCCACATATGTGAAAGGTCCAATGGGGACCATAAAAGCATGAGTACAAGATGGTAACTCACGAGGAAAGTTGACACGAGCGTGGAAAAGTATGGAGGACACATGGTGCCCCCTGTATGAGTGTTGCAAGTGAAGAAATTCGATCTTGAGGAAGTGTGAAGTGGCACTTCTTAGACAAAATGTGTCCTGGTGAAGTATCAAATCACTTAAAAAAAAACATGTTCTAGCTACCTAAAGACAATAAAACATGCATTTCTAGAAGGAGATGTTAAGGGTAATATTTCTTCAGATAGAGTGCATTGCAAGGATTGGGAAGGGGATGGCCTTCGAAGTCCTCTAATATATATTCTCCCTTTCCCAAATCCTTACTGATAATGTAAGGTCCTAACCATAATGAATAAAACTTCCCATGACCAAGGACATCATGGGCCTGGTCATACACTAGAACAAGATCACCTTCGTGAAAAGTACGAGGTTGGAATTTTCGATCATATTGAGCCTTGGTACGTTTCTTAGCCACCTCAATGGTTTGTAATGCAACACAGTGGTCTTTGAAAGCACATTCAAGAATGATAAGTCTCTGTTCTAAAGGTTGGGTGTCAGGGAGAAGCTCGATGGCTAGATGAAGGGAAGGGATTTCACACTCGATTGGTAAGACTACCTCCTCTCCAAAAACAAGGTGGAAAGGAGTGAACCCGGTGGCGGTTTTAATAGAAGTTCTATAGGCACACAAAGTAGGGAAGAGCATAAGGTGCCAGTTGGTTTTGTGCTTATCCACCGTCCGTTGAAGTATGGTTTTAAGAATTTTATTGACCGCTTCAACTTGGCCATTACCTTGGGGGTAATAAGAGGAGAAATATTGGTGCTCAAAGCCCAATAGTGAGGATAGATCGTGCCATATCTCATCTTCAAAATGTCGGCAATGGTACGAGACCAATTGTTTCGGAACTTCGAATCGAGTGATCACATGGTTGAAGAAAAATAGGATTGTGGTAGTTGTCGTGTTGTTAAACGTTGGCATGGCCTCAGCCCATTTGGTGAAATAGTCAACCGCCATGATGATATACTTATGGTTACCAGCTGATGACGGTCGAAACTCCATAAAGTCTATGACCCACTTGCAGAAAGGGCCAACGGAGATGACGAGATGGAGGGGCTCGTGCCTTGGGGGAAATTTTTTGGCAATTGGGACAGTGTTTGACTGCCTCAATGCAATCACCAAAGAGAGAAGGCCAAAAGTACCTAGCGTGCATAATTTGCTGGGCAGTGGCCAGAGCAGAGAGGTGGGCTCCACAAGCACCATTATGACAGGAATTGAGGTCTTGTTCTGCTTCAGCGTGTGTGAGACAACGACGAAGGACATAATCGACACCGTGACGATAAAGGTCTTCACCGATAAGAAGGTAGCGGGGGGCCTAGTGTCAGATACGTCATCGAGCATCACGGTCAAGATGGAGGGAGAAATTTTGAGTCCGAAAATAAGTGAGGATGTCCCCATACCAGGGATCATTGGTGGTAATGGCGAATAAGTGTTCATCGAGGAAATTATCATTAATTCGAGAATCCTGTGTACCTGTAGGTAGTTCGGAAATGAGTTCAGCAAGGGTTAAACCTTTCTTACTTTTTAGTGTGAC
This sequence comes from Pinus albicaulis, assembly GCA_034641835.2. Taxonomy (NCBI): domain Eukaryota; kingdom Viridiplantae; phylum Streptophyta; class Pinopsida; order Pinales; family Pinaceae; genus Pinus; species Pinus albicaulis. The sequence goes on along the minus strand of MU968363.1, from coordinate 2,209,648 downwards.
AAATTCAAGATCTAATTCCTGGAGGATCATGATCCAACGTGCGTACTTCCCACTGATGATTCGACGACTCAATAGGAAGGCCATGGGGTTGGAATTAGTCACGACCTTGGTGGAACACATGAGGATGTAATGACGAAGTTTTTGGACCGAGAACACGACAGCCAGTGCTAATTTTTCTTCGTGTGAGTAGGATACAAGAGGTCCTACGAGGTTCTTACTAACATAATAGATGACATGCTCAATTCCATTGTCATCTTTTTGAATAAGGACTTCAACGACCGAGTGGGTGGAAGTGGAGATATACAGGATGAAATCCATATCAAAGTTGGGCGGACGAATCAAGGGAGCGGATGTGAGAGCATGCTTCATGGCATCAAAAGACTTTTGAGCATAGGCATCCCATACAAAAGGGATATTGGAGCGGAGAAGTCTAAGGAAAACATGTATGGTGGTGGCGTAGTCAGGTACGAACTGACGAAGAAAATTAGCTTTGCCTTGGAGGCTTTGTAACTGGCATAAAGTGCGGGGAATCGGAAGCTCAAGAATGGCTTGAAATTTTAATGGGTCAAGAGTGATACCATCTTTAGACACAATGAAGCCTAAAATATGGCTAGCAAGCACACAAAAGACACACTTCAGTGGGTTAAGGCGGATATTATACTTGCGACATTGGAGAAAGATGGTGCGCAGATCGTGAAGGTGTTGCGCCCAATGTTTAGAACGTGTGGTAAGGTCATCTAAGTAATCAAGGATAATGTGAGCCAGGTCATGGAAACAATAAGACATAGCCCATTGAAAAGTGGCTCCTATGTTTTTAAGACCAAATGGCATGACTCGATAGGAAAAGGTTCCCCACGGACTAATGAACGCGGTTTTGAGTTGATCAGCACGACGAATGACAATTTGGTTGTATCTAGAGAAACCATCCATAAAAGATAGAACCTCATGCCCTGCACACTCATCAATGATTTGGTCAATGAATGGTGTGGGGAAGTTGTCTTTAGGATAAGCTTTGTTTAGATCTCGAAATTCAGTGCAGACACAGATGGTGCCTTGTTTATTGAGAACAGGAACCGAATTGGATACCCAGGTGGTGTATTCAATGGGATAGATAAAACCAGCTTGTTTGAGCTTATCGATTTCAGCTTTGACAACTTCACGTCTGGAAGGATTAATGGGTCTCATGTTTTGACAGATAGGATTGGCATTAGGCCATGTATCGATATGGTGTTCGACAATGGCAAGGTTAAGTCCAGACATTTTTGAATAGGACCAGGCGAAAATATCGCGGAATTCTTTGAATAACTTGGTGTAAGCTTCAATCTCTTCCGTGGTGCAATGGGCGCCCAATGTGATATTTTCTTCAACCCCTGGTTTGCTAGAAATGTCAATTTTAATGGTAGGAGAGATATTGGCCATATTTCCTTCTTCAAAAGCATCAGGTGTAGGGATGGGATTTCTAAACCAATCGACTTTGCTAGGAAGGAAGGCTTTGGTTTCCACATCATATTGGCCATGGGACTACTACGGGAGGAAGTACGCACAGTGGTGCATATCATTCCATGGGAAGTCGGGATGGGTCATTGCTTCCATAATGTCTTCATTAGAGTGAAATACGGGTTGAATAGAGGAAGGAGGACCTCTTGCCATGGTATATTTACCTGACTCATCATCATGTGAAAAAAGGTGCACATGTGCAACGTCATGGGGGGTGATTGGAGAAAAAGAAGGTAAAGGATCTACCGATGTTGAGCCCGGGGTGATCGCTGGGGGGAGGCCAAGTGGATCATCAAGGGAAGTCTCCATGGGGGCTTCTACTCGGGGTGTTATGGATGATGATAAGGAGAAAAAGGGGGCCGAAGGCTCCATCATGTTGGCATCAGGAGGAGGGATGCCAATGGGAGTAGGCAGATTCGAAGCAGAACGCGTGAACAAGGAGAGGGGGTGCTTGTACTTTGGTGCCCCCTTGCGAGCTTTGTCCTTCTTACCCGAGATGGTCACAACAGGAAAAGGTTCTGGTTGAGGTGACGGAGGCACTGTTGCAGTGGGAGGAATCAGAGAGATCGGTGGAACTAGGGTCAAAGTAAGATAAGGTTTGGGGGTAGCGTCTGGAGGATTGAGGGGGTCACGAGTACCATATGAAGGTAAAGGGCCAGGAGAAGGAGGTTCAGAAGGCTTATCAGAGTACATCATGAAAATCTGGTAATCGGGGGAACCAGATGGGAGACGTTGAGCGGCCACCTGTCCTTCAGGTGGTTGGGTGGCCACAAATCCCTGTTGAGGGAAAGGATCGGTAAGCACAGTCGGTTGACTAGGTGCAGGACTGGGAGGAATGGAAGGAATGGCTTGATGTCCTCTCAATGTTGCTTGAGGCTCCCATAGTTGTTGCATATGTGGTAGAATGGGACAATCATGCGTATAATGACCATGAACACCACAACACGAACAGGGTTTGTTCGTACGAAGAGGCCTTTCCTGCTTGGGCTGAGTGCCTTGTTGTTGGTTTGTGGTGTAAGGAGCATTACCTTGATTAGGTCCATGATTACCAGAGGCAGCTTGATTTTCATCACCTTTCATCTTCCTTTTTGAGGGAGGAGGATTAGTCGTGCCCTACTGTGCGTACACCTGCCCCGGAGGGGGTGGTGGTTGCTGTTGCAGGGGTTGAGAAGGCAAGGGAGGAGGAGGTGCTAATGCTGGAGTAGTTGGAGCACCAGGCTATGAATACGGATAATGAAGAGGTTGGGCAGCAGTGTGGTAATCATGAGGTTGGGAAAAAGGAGGAGGCATGTCGTATCTTGGATACATGCTACCGGGAGGGGGAAACATGTCGGAGGTGTTGGTCCCACCCTGAGAGAAACCATAGACCATGGGAGGTTGAGCATATAGATTAAAGAGAGCTCCAATGATACCGTCGGCGGAATGAGATGCCCCTGGTGCATTGGCACCACCAGGTTTGGGAAGATCGGGTAGAACGGTATAAACATAACTCGACTGAGCGTAGATCAGGTCATATTTTAACGCAATTTGGAGAGCAGCTTCTTCGGTTTGTAGGAAAGTGCGATGTGACGTCTTTCCTGATAGGAGACAAGAGAGTCATAAGGAACCAATCCATGTAGGCATGGTCTCGGAAGGTAGGGGCTCGACATAGGCTCCTTCTTCTCTGCCATTCCTGAACATGGTCGGAAAGGCGGGTCGTAGATGATTGACGGAAAGAGGTCAAGAGCTCGGTACCAGTGTCGTAACGCAGGGGGAGCTGGAAATAAGACAAAAAATCCTGGGCCAGAGTTGCAAAGGTGGTATGAGAGGAAGGGGCCTGATCTACATACCACTTAGAAGCTTCGCCTGTAAGCGTTCATTGGAACAAGCGAAGACGAACAGACTCGTCGGTAATGGAATTAGACGAACACCACATGTGGAAAGATCGAACATGATTTGAAGGATCTTGTCCAGCAAGACCTTTAGACTTTGAGATGTCTGAAGGGAGCTTTGTTGGCATAGCAGGCCAACTAGCGTCATGGTGTATAGGGTCATTTATCAACTGGTCAAAATCAGAGAGGCTGAGGCCTGACATGAAAGGGAGCAAGGGTGTAACCATGGTAGTGTCTGTTGCGGTCCTACTGGTGGTATTCCCAGCGGGAGGGCTGGGGTTACCACCAGTATTAGGTCCTGCACCAAACATGGTGAAGTTGACAGGGGGAGAACTGAAGGCGGAAGGAGAAGGAGAACCCAAAGGACCAGAAGAAGAGTCAGAGTGCGGACTCGGTTGAGGACTAACTCAAATCCTATGCGGAGGAGTAAGTATCCCTACCGGAAATTGAGGATGAAGGCCAAGAAGTCTTCGGGATGAACGCCTTGGTGGCGCAATGGTGACGACACAAACATGGCACAATGGAAAAAGAGACCGACAAGGGAAAGGAGGTGCAGGATCAACTGATTACAATGTCGAAACAAGGGCAGAGAGGTGCAAGATCAATTGATTTCAATGTTTTAGAGTCTTTTCTTGGCGGTGTTAACCAAGCCCTTTTTCACTTAGGGTGTGTGTGTAAAAGTGTTTAAATTTTAATTTTTAAACCAAGACATTTTTAGAGAAAAGAAAAAATGTGTTGTAGAGCTGTGAATAAACCTGCAAATGACACTATATATAGGCCTGCAAAACAGAAAATAAACAGCTAACAATGCAATAATATAAACCCAAGCAGGCGGGTCTCTCAACAATTAGTCTATAGGTGAGCAAAAAACTAATCTAAACACACTAGAAAAGGCTAATAGATCTTTGGTCAAGAGGGACATAGATCTAAAAGACAAAATCTGCTGGAAAGTGGTGCAAAAAGCAACAACAAATTAGAGGAAAATTGCTTTAAAATAGGTGTCGAAAGGCTATTTCCAGGAGGGAAGTGGAGTGCACCCTAAAGGAAAACCCAAACAAAGCTAAAAGAGGAGATTTGGATGGATAACAAGGCGATCTAAAGTGGATCTGAAGATGAGGTATCAAATCTGAAAAAATGGCTGAAGACTCTGAAATTTTAGACAACCTACAACAACAAACACTCTTCCACAAAAAGTGGAGGGTACTAAAGCCCGAGGGGGCTAGGTTCCCACTTAGTTGAGAAAAACAGAACAAGTACATTGTCCAAAACGGGCGTAGACGAAGGTCAGACAACCCTGAACAGAGGCTCAACAAAACCCAGAAAACTTTCAGAAAAATCCCTGCAGAAAGTCCAGGTCGTAGTTTTTGGCCTGTTTTCAACAGAGGTCGCACTTTTTGGGCTGTAAATTGCACCCTTGAGGTCTAGGTCGCAGGTTTTGGGTAGAAAAGTGCGACCTGCACTTCCAACACTCAAGGTGGAAGGTTTCAGAAAAAAAATTCATCTCAGCTGCGGCTGATGTCGTTCACCTGCGCAATGGGTTCGAAAACACACAGAAGTTAGAATTTTTATCGTTTTAGGGTTTTATGGGTTAAAAAAAACATCAAGAATAAGCAAAAAAAGGGGTTGAAGAGAAATCCTAGGGTCTGAAGCAGCTGGATATGCAAGGATCAGAAAAACGATAGTGGTCGTAATGGTAAACCTGTGTGGAGTCGCCAGTTGTTAGTATGAATCTTGATTCGAGGTGTACGAAAAAAGACCACTTTAGTTGTGCATAACTTACAACCCTAACAACAGAAATGACTGCTAATATCTTCAGATATGCAATTAGATGATCAAGACAAATGCTGCAAAAATCTAGATCTATGCATTAGAAGACATTAAACAATAGAAAAATAAGATTTACTCCATAGATCCAATAGACAAGACAAAAATATATCCAATAAATATTTTTATTAATGGCACCTGGGAGGAAAACACAAGAGGGTGTTCCCTGTTCTCCTCAATGGGATGGGTTCTTGTAATTCCTCAGCACTTCAGATTTAGAATTCCTCTCTCTTGATGGTGTAGAAAACCCAGACAAAAATGGAAAAGTATGGCTATGATTATGGATCAATAGCCAGACCAAGTGTTGAGATCCAGAGTGATCTTTAGGCAACAAAAGGTGACAAATGAATGAGAAAACTCTTCTATTTATAACAAAATATTGAGTTAGTCTAGATCTTGGTGCATAGTTAAAATATTATTAACCAAATCTAGATCCAACTTTTATGGAATATTTTATTATATTTGTTGGAGGGAAAAGGTATTTGACTTGAGTCAAATCCCCTTATTTGTAAATAATAAATAAATAAATGATTTATTTAATTATTTAAGGGTGAATTAGTCATATTTAACAAAGAATATTTTTTAAATAATATTTAAACAATTATTCTTAGAAAATAATAAGATAAATAATGATTTATCTAATTAATTTCCTTGTTTTGGGTTAAATATAACGAGAAATATTAATTAAACTACTATTTAACTAATTATTTCTTGAGAAAAATCAAACAAATGTATATTTATTTAATATTTCCTTATGGGGTTTCCTGTTTAGACCATAAACAACTTAATAAAGGTGATTTACTAAGTTATTTTCATAGTGAAAGAAATTTTACTTGGAGTAAAATTGGCCTTACATGATGTACTTGGGTCCATCTAATGATAATAGGTTAGATGACCAAAAAATGGTGTAACAAACACGAGGGAGATCTTTAGGAAAAAGTTGATATTCTCCTGTAGAAATAGGCATTCCTTCACTGTCAACAAGACTAGATGAATCCATGTCTGACTCCGTCGTAAGATCTTCAAAAAGAGTACAGGGACTAGGAGGTACAACAACAACTAAAAACGGTGATCCCGATGTAAGAGGAGGAAATTCTCCTTCTTCCCCAAAACCAGACCAAGCACCTGAAGGAGGCCAATTGAACTCAACTGACTCTTCAGGAGGATATCGAGTAGCAAGAGGTTGGACAGATGGGAGAATGGGCTGCGAAAACATGGCAGACTTAGTGGACTGAGGGGTTTCAAAAGAAACGTTCAGAAAATAATCACCACTAGGAGGCAGTGAATACGATGACATTGGTGGTTCCACCACTGTGACTATATTTCAAAATAGGAAGGAAAAAAGATAACCAATCGAAGGCTCCAATATCAAAATCTAAGGAAAACAAAACAGGCCAAGTAATAAAACTTTTAATGGGCATGTGATTGTAGGTAATTAACTTTATGACACTGAAATCAGATTTTGTTGTTTCATATTTTAAGAGTCGAGAAACATGAAAAAGATGACTTTAGTCACTTTCAATTTTAAACGAGTGTGAAAGGACAAGTGCTCGATGATCTCTTCTCTTTTTAAGGAGTCACGAAAATATCAGAATGACTACTCAGGTACTCTAAGCAAGAGGGTGTACCAAGTTTCCGTGAACTGGAATATACACCTTGGTGATAAAATGAAAGAGAAATTACCAAGGACTTAATGTACGTGTAGGTAGTCTCCTCGAATGCTGTGTTCGGTGTATCACAGTTACAAGGCGGTAGACTCGGCTTCCTATGGATAAAAGGATTGCAACCTAGAGGGGTCTCCCTTTATATACTCGACGGTATAGGGAGCACAAGTCCGTACTAGCACTGTATAAAGCCATATGGCGAACGAAAACTACTAGGTTTTAAGACGTCGGAACACGTCTCTAGCCTAGACCACTAAAAATATTGTGTTAGGTTTCAATGTTTTTTTTTTTTTTTTGAATTTAACTATTCTATTTATGTTACAAAAAAGAGTTACAAAGAGGCACCGGCCTCAGCGGAGCTTGCCCATGATAGCGGCATTCTTACACTGCAAAGTTGGCTTAAAAATGTTAACTTGACATCCCAGACAAACAAAAACTAGACTGCTGATCCAAGCTAAACAAACTGAAGCATGCCGCCCACGTAGGGGAAACCGGCCATGAAATATTAACATATTGTCCAAAATCTGAAACAAAGAACTGGTGATCATGAAGAGCATAGAAGTAAACCCAGCCAAAATACTAGGAAGGAAAAAACTACGAATTCTGACCAGATTAGGTGTCATGAGAGACGGAGGGGGGTTCCTCAACAATACGGAAACCATAAGCATACAAGTCATCTTCCTCTGCCTGCTTGTTGTCTTTATTGCTAGAGCAGCCTTGCCTGATGTCGCCCAGGTTGTCTTCTTGGCCAATATCCTAAATTTCACTGCAGCTAGGAGCCTTTCTCTTCATACCGGAACTTTGAGGAGGACATTGCTTATCGACAACGCCTTTTTCCAACCCAAGACTAGTTTGCTCAGTAGCCGAACCGGGTGACTCCTCCTTGAGCTCAATGGTGATGGTGGCTATGATTGTGGGCTTGTTCAGAGTGTAGGGGAAACGAAGATGGGTGGTGTGATGATGCATAGGGATGATGATAGGATAGGCTGGGAGATGGGGAGATCCCATCTCGAATTGAGATTTCTTATGCCCACTCCCACGACCACGACCACTTCTGGTGTCAGGATAGTGCCCAGTGAAGTTATCAGAGGATGGGGACGAAGAGTCAGTAGAGGAAGTGGAGGGCGGGCGAGTGAAATGACCACGACTGCTGCCCCTTCGGTAGCGCATACGTTGTCGAAGGTGCGGCATGATAGTCTGTGCAGAATGACTGGGGACGGAAGGGGCTTGAACGGTGGAAGAATTAGAAAACAGGGGAGGCCATTCGCGCAGAGCAAGGGAATTCAAATTGGGCGAGCTGAGCCAGAGATTACAGAGGAGGCTATGCGTGATGTGAAGGATGGGTGCCAATTCGATGCAGCATACAATGGAGAAGCATCTCCCCGTGCTGGTTCTAGCGCTGGGATCTACAGCAGCAGGGGAGAAGCTCGAGTGCAATGGAGGCGGAGCAGGAATGGAGCTGCCAGAGAGAGCCATGGTCGTTAAGGACACGAACTGATCTGGGCTTTTGTGCTGCATTAATGCAGTGGTGCAGTTGACAGTGGGAGAAATAATTAGGAAGTTTGCGTGAGGATGGGTGGCAGCATGGTGAATCCACGCGCCAACCCAAATCCCCAACAACGTACATCTGTAGTTATTCACCTGCTTCCGGGGGATGTTGATCCTAGTGCACCATAAGAGTGCAATCTTGAATAAGTTGAACATCATCAGAATTGCTCAGAGGACCCGCGTAAAAAGGAATATGCTGATCAACTCCTTTGTTAGCTAGTCGGTCAGCTACCTTATTAGCACTACGCCTGATGTGCTTGAAGGTGATGGCTCTGGGAACTTTAACCTAGCTTTCAATTTGTTCCAGTCTACTTAGAAGTCGCTAACTCGAAGCCACTTTAGCTGTTGTCATGCCTATTTGGATTCGAATTACTGCCTCTAGGAGAATTTGTGAATCCCCTTCTACCTCCAGAGGGAAGAAGCTTTCTTTTTCAGCAGTGCAAAGCTCCTGCCATAAGCCTTCAAGCTCTGCCGCATTGTTTGAGTCTCATCCTAGAGAGCCATAGTAGATTTGAAGAATAGTGCCTTCAGCCGTTCTGAAAATTCCTCGAAAGCCAGCTAAGCCTGGGTTTCCCTTAGCCACTCCATCAAAGTTCATTTTGAGGGTGTGAAAAGGAGGGGGAGACCATGAGAGAGGAGAATCATGGTGGATAGAGGAATTCGTCTTGGCCAGAGCTGTATGCTTAAGATTAAGGTTCCAATTTTCCAGAATGAGTCGTTCAATAGGGGTGGAAGGCATGTCTGAGTCCTGCCTGTGACAGATATCTAAGGTTTCTTGCAAATTTCGTTTAATATTGGACCACAAAATCTCAGTAGGTGTGCACTCATTTTTAAATATCCTTTTGTTGCGTTCCTTCCAAACGGTCCAATAGATGAAACCTGGAATTAAGGCCCATACAGAGTTAAGCAGATGGCTATGGAAGGGCTGCGAGGGCCAACTCCTGATAGTTTTGGTGGTGTCTCCAATGTGTCTTCCTGTTCTTCTTGTGCATATGGCCGATCGCTCCCAAAGTTGATCGACCAAAGGGCAGGTATCCAAGAGGTGCGAGATGGTCTCAGAGTGGGAGTTACAGTTGGGGCATCTTGAAGGGCCAAAGAAGCCTTGTTTCTGTAGATTGTCCCAAGTGAGGAGTATTTTTTTGCTAAGAAGCCATAGGAAGGTGGAAATCTTTGGCCAAATTCTGGGTTGCCATACTTGATCCCAAAGGCGATCCTTCTGAATCTGTGCAGGGCAGAAGAGCAACTGGTAGGCCTCTTTTGTGGTGAAATTTCCTTTGGGAGTGTATCCCCATCTCAGCTTGTCTGCTTGGTCTGATACTTTGATTCTCCTGAGGCTGAGCTCCTAGTCAATCTCATCATAAATCTCCTCCTGCCAATTATCTTTTCATGTTCCTGCTGGTCTCCATTGGTGGACGCCATGCATAGGTTGTTGTTGCCAGAACTAGTTAACCTGATTTTGGGCAGCGTGCTGAAGATTTGTTTCCCATTTTGGCTTGTGGCACAGAGTGGCTAGTTTGGGTAATTGTTGCCAGGAGTCCTCCCAAATTCTGGCTGTGGCTCCCGTATGAATCTCCCAAAAACTATGAGTTTGGATGAAAGCGCTGTGTTGTTTTGCATCATTCCATATTAGCGATCCTGGGGTATCCGTGTTGATATGAATAAGATCCTTCTGAGGTCTGCCTGGAACATATTTGTCTTGCCAGAGTCGTGCCCAAGGTGTGTGTGGCTTAGAGATCCAGTTCCACCAAATGCGAGCACCCATGGTGATATTGTTGTGCTGTGGATCTCTCAATCCTAGCCCTCCTGCTGATTTGGGAAGGCATACCTCAGTCCAATTAACAAGTGCCCATTTTTTGTTGAGGCCCGTAGATCCCCAGAGAAAGTTTCTTTGTAAATTTTGGATTTGTTTTAAGACCCATTTTGGTGCAGCCAGGATTGAAAAGAGGTACAATGACATGGCTTGAAGAATAGATTTGATCAGGATGAGTCTGCTGGCAATGTTGAGCGAACGGTACGTCCACGAGGAGAGTCTAGCTTCCAGCTTATCTAGGAAAGATCTCCAAGAGGTGTGTTTGATTTCTGAGTCTATGAGGGAAGCCCCAAGATACTTGGAGGGGAGTGCAGCTATCGAGAAGCCCATGATCCTTGTGTTGAGTGATGATGGGAGTGTTGAAGAAGAAGATTTGGGATTTGTTGGCATTGATGGTGGTGCCGGAGGCGTCTGAGAAGGTGTCAAGCAAGGTTTTGAAGGCAAGGGCTTCTTGGACTGATGGATGGCCAAATAACATGTTATCGTCAAAAAAATGTTGATGAGTTGTGGGGGGTTTGTTATGCAGAGAGATGCCTTTGATGGAATTGGTGGAGACAACATGATGAATGAGACGGTTGAGGCCTTCTTCCATGAGGAAGAATAAGAAAGGGGACAAGGGATCACCTTGTTGGATACCACGCAAGGATCAAAACGGTTGAGAGGGTGAGCCATTGAGGATGATGGAAAACCTGGGGGTGGAAATGAGGTTCATAATCCATCTTGTCCGAGTGGCACTGAATCCAAAGGCTAAGAGAATTTGATTAATGTAGTTCCAACTTAGTTTATCAAATGCTTTAGAGAGATCTAACTTGAGGAGCATACCTGCCTTCTTGAGGTGCTTGAGAGAGTGAATCATTTCATGCGAAAGGATAATTCCATCCAGGATTTGGCGTCCTTCCACATAACCAGTTTGCTCCGGAAAAATACGAAGTGGGAGAAGAGGTTTGAATATATTCGCAATAACTTTGGATATGAGTTTGTAGATGACGTTGCAAAGAGCGATTGGCCTATACTTATCCAGTGTGCTTGAATTTTCCTCCTTGGGAATAAGATCCAGGAAGGTCGTGTTGAGAGATGTGAGAATCCAGTGCATGGAACGTGATTCTTCCACTAGGGCCCATACCTCCAATTTAATCTGCTCCCAGAATGTGTGGAAGAAATTGGTCGTGAAACCATCAAGACCGGGTGCTTTGCCGTCTTTGAGCTAGGCTATAGCCTGCTCCACTTCATGGAGGGTGACGGGCTGGCGAAGCATGAAATTATGGTCATCAGTAATGATTTTTGGAATATGTTGCGTGATGGATTGAATGGCTTGATTTTTGTTGCCCTCCGGTTCTCGAAGAATATTTTGAAAATAATCTCTGAGTTCGTTTTCAATGTCTTCATGAACCTCTAGGCGTCGTACTTGAATGTTGTTGAGGAAAGATATATTGTTATGCATTCGTCTTTGTATAGTGGATTTGTGGAAAAATTTTGTATTTTTTTCCCCATCTTGTAGCCATCTGACTCTGGATTTTTGCTGCCATAGAGTCTCCTCTTGTTTCCTGCGCTCTTCTATTTTGGTGAGGAGATCATTTTCCTGATGGTCATACTCGTCTGTTATGCCTTCAGAGATGATGCGTTGTTGCTGTGTACTCATTTTTTGCTCTAACTCTTTATGATGGGCAAAGATATTTCCAAACTGAGTGCGGTTCCATAATTTGAGAGTATTATTAAGATGTCGAAGCTCATATTGGAACTGATACATTTTGGAGCCTGCTGGAGGTGTATATGTGTTCCACGCATTGATCATGACTTCTTTAAAATCCTGATGATTGAACCAAAACAACTCAAATCGGAATGGTCTGTTGCATCGAGAGCCAGGTCGAGACCATTGCATTAGGATTGGCCAGTGATCCAACCCTGCAAGAGGCATGATGGAGGTATGAAAGTCCCCGCCAAGCTGAATTGCATTGTCGGACATAAGGAAATGATCAAGACGAGAGGAAATGTGCTGTGTTCCCCTTCTCTTGTTTGTCCAAGTGTGCATTCCATTAGAGGTTTGAAGATCCATGAGAATGTTTCTTTGTATGAAATCTTTGAAGCCAATACTATCCAACTCCAACTGAGTTCCGCCTCCCGTTTTTTCCTCTAGGGCGGTAATCATGTTGAAATCACCCCCACAGATCCAAAGGGGGAAGCGCCTGGAGGAGTTTAGTTCTGTTAGAGTGTCTAGCAGTTCCATTTTTTTTTTGGATTTCTTGCGGGAAATAAACATTTTTGAGGTGACTGTTATAGCATCATTTCTCACTTTGACATGATTCATGATTGCTTTATGGCTTTTTGGGCACCAATTCCTACAGACTTGGACAAATTCACTTAAAAACAGTGGAAAATCCCTCATACGCGACTATGCCCGTGTTTTTCCGCGTGTATACGCGAGTACAACTAGACTTTTCTGCGTATGCCATTAAAATGATTAAAAAATATATAAAAAATCCCTAATTTCGCGCTGGGTTGATGGTTACTCAGGTAGTTCAACCACCCCAGCCCGTGGCCAACTGTTTCTAACTGCTGAAACTACTTGGAGGGACTATAAAAGCCCTCATGTGTATGGCCTAAGGGAGAGAGAGAATTATTGATATTATACCTTGTTGGTATTCCCTATCCAAGTACGGCGGAAAGCGATTTCAAAAACCACTCGAGAAGGAACTCACCTGGAATATGGGCTTTAATTAGCCTCTTCCTTCTCCTCCATTCTTGAATATGATCAGAAATGTGAGTTGCCTCATCCTGCTTAAAATTAGCCAGGAGTTCGGTCCCAGCCTCATATCTGACGGGCAACTGAAAATGGTTAAGAAAAGTGACAGCCAGTTCTCCAAATGTGGCGAAAATGCCCCCAGTGAGCTCTATATACCATTTTGCGGCATTTCCAGTTAAGGTGCGCTAAAATAATCTCAATCTAATCGAGTCGTCGATCAGAGAGTTTGAAGAGCACCATAAGTGGAAAGTGGTGATGTGATCTGCCGGATCTTCACCATTCTTACCTTCAAACTTAGGAATGTCTGAAGGAAGTTTGGTTGGAACCGGAGGCCACCCCGGACTATACCGAATCGGGTCATTCGTTAACTTCGACAAGTCTGGCAATTTTAACGTTGCCAGAAATGGTAATCGAGGCGGAGCCTGAGAATTCCATCCTTGATGGGATGGATTTCCAACATTCTGAAAAGAATAGCCTGGATTTGATGAGGCACCAGGCTGCCAGAAAGGACCCGTAGAAAACGGAGAAGAACCTCCTCCCCATGCCGAGTTACCAAAACCCAGACTAGTCCCCCCTGCTGAAGTATTGACTGAAGAGGAAAGGCCCTGGTAGGGGTTCCACGCATTAGACAGAGGAGAAAAAGACTGATAAGCACTCGATGCAGGGAAAGAAGCATTCCCTTGATGACTCGCGATGAACTGATTCCCTGCCCCCGACGTTGCAAACATAGGATTCCATCCCATAAAAGCGGTCGAACTTGGTCCCTGAGCCCAAGGGTTGAAACTCTGGGTCTGGGACGTGAAAGGAAACGACCCTAAAGAAGGATTGGGACTAGGAATATGCCCAGTCCCAAAGGGGAAACCCTGAAACGAAGCCGATCCACTAGCCATGTTAGACATGGGCGTAGATCCAGTTGCACCGGCGGTAAAGGAAAAAGAGGGATTTCCAGCAATGGACATCCCTGAAACAAAGGGACCAGATTGAGAAGCATATGCTTGGGTGAACCCAGAGCCAAACATAGCGGTGCTAGAAGCACTCGAAGATAGAGCAAGAGTGCCCCCTGCCTCGACAGAAGCAGGGGTCTGAATGCCCGCAGCACTCACGGTAGAAGCCGCGTTCCCGGTCGTGGCCATCGAAAGATAAGAAAGATATGGAAGATCCGGCGGTCTCTCAGACTCCGGTCCGACGTACTGAATAACAAACGGATGATCAAGAGGAAGAGGAGATGGACATGTAGCTGCAGGCTCAGGTATATCTTCTATCTGAAAATCTTCCTCCTGAGGAAACAATACCCTCGAGGTGAGCGGAACGCTCCTCTCGGAAACAAACACGGACGGCACGCAAGCAACATCGGACCTTAGTGGAGATCTCTCCACGAGCGTCGGACTCTGAGGTGAAAACCACTGCTTCGTACGCTCCTACGCCTTCTCGAAGAAAGGCTGCGCACTCTCGGAGATAACCCGAGGATTCTCCTCGAACGTCGAGGCGCTTCGGTCCCCGTACTTTTTACGGTTATTACATATTAGACTCAAGAAAAGTGAAAAGCTATACAGTAGGAGCGAGAAAGAGCACTCACACTAAAATCAAAATCTGCGAGAAACAACTTGGCAAACAACCTCCAATTATTTCCACTCCGGGTGATGAGGACCGGACACCAAAATACAGGAAAGCGAAATATAGGACCTCCCGAAAGCAGTCTGGGATGATTAGGGCCCAGAAAAACTAGCGAAGGTATCAGAAACAGTTACGCCGACCTCCTAACGACAGCCTTTGCCCACTCAAGCACCCAAGCTTCGCAAGGGCACCCCCCCAGAAGTACTGCTGAAAGTGATGCGACGTCTACCTCAGGTACCACGGGTATTCCCCCCCGCAGTCACCTATGTGGAACCTAGGAACGACAACTATGGACACCAATCCGTATCAGAAGCTGGGCGGAACGGTCTTGAGGTCAGATTCAGCTAATCGGAGGGGGGGTATCCCTCTTCTTAACCTTCACTTCCCCTCGCGCTTGACTCTCGGATGAGAGCTTTCCCAGTCCACCTCACGGAGTTGGATTTCACTCAATTTTTCAACTTCTATGTTTGTTTGAACGGCCTTGGAGAGTTAACTCTCCACTCACCTATTCCAAGGCCCTACAACCTAGCTAGTTGGTGATTGACACTTAGTAAAACTTGCTAGTTGATTTTAGATTAAATCGCTTATTTTAAGGGCTGTTGTATTAAGTCACAAGGATATGGAGTTGAAACCAATGGTGTTTTGACGCAAAAGAAATTAATAAAAACCTGACTACATGCACATGCAGTTCTTTGTCTTTCGATGAAGAGCAATTTCTATAGAGGTTCTGCGAGACTAAAAAATGTATTTTTCTTTTCGAATTACAAACTCGCACTCACAAAAACTAAGAAGCTAACTAAATGATTTAATGCACCTAATGCAAATGACCACTAGCATGTAAATTCTAAGATGCCAAAAGTCCCTTGAAACAAGGTGAAATTTCCCAAAAAGCTCCTTCAGTTTTAACTCATCTTTTGTTGTCCAGAAAGCCAATTCTTGAAACAGGAACTCTTAGTATAAGACAACAAAAATACTTGACAACAAGAAAAAGAAATCAAATGACAACTTCTTCTCAAAATCAAACCAAAAACTAGAAGCAAGAAACTTCACTAAAGCTCCAAAAGATAAGGCCAAACGAAAATGAAAAACGCAACAACAAAAACAAAAACAAGACCAAATGTTTTTTGAGTTTTTGAAATGCAAAAAACAAAAAGCAAAACGAATGTTTTTTGGGCTTTTTAGTTTTATAAAACAAGAGCTCAAGAAGACCAAGCACAACTATTCCAATTCAAGCCAAAATGAGACCGAATTTCAAGTATAAACTTCAACTATGCTCCCAAACCTTATAAAGCTAATGATAGCAAGATCAATAAGAGCAATGGAAGACCAAAAACTCAGCCAAGCAGCCTAGACGAATAGTGCAAACTTGCCGCAACAAAAGACTCCAAAGAAGCAAGAAAAGTTCTTTGAAAATTGCAACAAAACCATAGCCTATGAAACTCAAGAAAACCAATCGAAAACAAAGCAAAAAACGCAATGCAAAGCACAACAAAAAGATAGGAGCGAGTCAGTGAGCAGAAGCTCTCTGTTCTGATAAAGCAGAACAACCAAGAATGCTCAGAAAGCAATCTTGGAACTCAATCCAGGAGTGCCAGCACCAACAAGAACACTCTGCCAAAAATATTAGTTTTCGAACAAACGAAAGAGAAACAAGACTTGAAACCACTTCTGTCACACTCCAGTAAGTACAGAGACTCTGCAGACACAGGCCTCCACAGCCAGAAAAGACCAAAAACACCAGAATCTTAAAATTTCAAAATCTGCCTAGGTATACGCGCCCTAGCAGTTATGAAACCAGCGTGTATACGCGTCTGTGTTAAGGAAAACTCGCGTATACGCGGGTCCCTTTATACAAACTCGCGTGTATACGCGACTGTGTGCAAACAAAAGAGCGTATACAAAGAAAGATAATGAAAAACAAAAAAGAGAAGTCTGGGAAAGACACCAAGACTTTAGACTGACTGCAAGAAAGCAAACTGGACTGTAAAAGACAGAAAAAACTGTTGGAAACCTACCAAACAGTTGAAACAACCCAACAGGAGAATCACAAGAATGTGATCCCCAGCGGAGTCGCCGCCTGCTGTGGAATCAGACTTGGATAGGGAACCAACAGAGTATAATATCAATACTTTCTCTCTCCCCCTTAGGCCATACATATGAGGTCTTTTTATAGTCCCTCCAAGTAGTTTCAGCAGTTGGAAACAGTTGGCCACGGGCTGGGGTGGTTGAACTACCCGAGTAACCATCAACCCAGCGCGAAATTAGGGATTTTTATATATTTTTTAATCATTAAAATGGCATACGCGGAAAAGTCTAGCTGTACTCGCGTATACACGCGGAAAAACACGGGCATAGTCGCGTATGAGGGATTTTCCACTGTTTTTAAGTGAATTTGTCCAAGTCTGTAGGAATGGGTGCCCAAAAAGCCATAAAGCAATCATGAATCATGTCAAAGTGAGAAATGATGTTATAACAGTAACCATGAGTATTGGAGCCCACTAAGTGGAATGTTGTTTGAATGAAGTGATGTGAAGCATGAAATTCATAAAGAGAGAGAACCTGAGGATTCCATATAATTGCGATTCCCCCTGAAGCTCCCGAGGTGTCCACCGAAACAGAGCGGAATCCTGCCCAAGATTTAGCCAGAATTTGTTCCAAAATTTGTTCTAGAGCTTTGCATTTCGTTTCCTGAAGATAAAATATTGATGGATTGAATTGTTGTACCATATTTTTAATCATTTTGTGCTTTGAGGGGCTGTTGAGCCCTCTCACATTCCATGAAATGAGCTTCACGAGGAACAATGGGGTAGCGCCTTGTAGAACTTGGTCAGCTTGGAAAACCTACCATATTCCACAAGCATTTCTTCAACAATGATAGTCCTCTGCAAGTCTATTTTACGCCCTCGTTTCTTTTTTTCTTTCATTATTTTCTTTCCATCCCATAGACTTCCTGCCTGAATGCCTAGAGAGTTTCTTTGTTGTGATTTGAAAAGAACCACTTCCAGACTATCAATTTGTCTTAGGGGTATTGTGTTGTATTCTCTTTGGTGACAAGCTGCTTCCAAGGAAAAAATGTCCAAATCCCCCATATCTATACTCTTTGGTTCTTCATCCATGTGAGTCTTTGCGTTCTGTTTTGCTTTATCTGTATTTTGATGGGGAATGAGAGCCAGGGTGCCGTCAATCTCCATTTGAGAGTCCTTGAGGACAGAGGTTTTGTCTGGGTCAGTGGTAGAGGAAGAAGCAAGAGAGTCTGTGTTGGCTGATACAGAAGTCGAGGGAGTGAGAAGAGAGGTAGAGGTTTTGGGAGGCGGATATGGAGCTGAGGGTTGAGTTTGATGACCTTCCGGGGTATCTTGAGTGGCTAAAACATCGAAGCTATTGCTTGTTTCAATTTTTTTGGGAGCGATGGAGGTGACAGGGGTTTTCTTGGAGTGTTTCTTTCAGTTGGTTACTTTTGTGGAACCTTCAACATCCTTTCCTTTCTCAGGGGAAGGGGGTTTGGACTGTTGATTCAAAGGGAAGTCACGGTATAAATGACCGTGCTCATGGAATTTTATGCAACGAAAGGGGACATGCTCATAGTCTATGGTTTGAATCCATTCAAAATCATCATGAAATAGACTTACCGAATCTCTGAGAGCCTTGGCTAAGTGCATGTAAACACAGATCCTTGCATAGGAGGTGTATCATCTGAGTTTTGTTTCCTTTGATACCTTTATAAACTCACCTAACCCATTGCCTATATCTCTTAGGGTCTCTTCATCCCAGTATTCCAGAGGTAATGAGTACATATGGATCCAAACTGGTGCCTAGTTGAAGTCCTCTTTGTCCAGATTGAATCTTTCGATCCAGTCTCGTAGGTACAGGCCTACAGAGTTAAAAAAGTATGGACCTCCATCAAAGATGTGAGTCCTGTCCTCTAGGCAGTTGAGGATGGCTGTGAAGAATCCTTTGGGGCCAAGCTGCAAAGTCACTTGTCCTTTGGGCTTCAATTTGGAGATTATCCATCCTTGCAGCGCTTTTTCTGTTGGCCATAAGCCAATGAACTTGTCGATAAGGGCGTGATCCTTCATGTATTGGATGTGACCATTTGTGCGATGACTGGGGAGGTTGATTTTAACACACTCTGTAGCTTTTGGGATGCATGTGGCTGAGGAAGCTATTGGCAGAGTCGCAGAGGCTTCCTTTTCTATGCTAATGTCCTTTGGGGCCTCATTTCCTGTGACTGCGTCACCAAGATTGTCAGTAGTGGGAACTTGGTCAAAGGCTGCCGACAAATTTTGTTCTGAGCTCACCATTTTGTCTGCAGCGGAAATATTGGCAGTATTGAGTGGGGGGGGGGGAATTCCCGCCCCTCCAGAGGGGGGGTGAATTGGAGAGGCATCAAAAGGAGAGCCCAGAGGAGTTGCAATCACTATAGCAAGATCATAGGTCGCGCTGTGAGAAGATCGAACAGCAGCGTTGCAGGGTTTTCGTAAACCCTAGAACCAACATCGTCAATATGTCAATGTCCGTTAGGTTTCAATGTTTCCTTAGGTTAATTGAATAAATTTTAAAGTTGATCTTGGATTATGTTTCAGTTTCAAGGCCCTTACCAAATTTGGATCTCAAATTTCCTAAATGCAAGCTATATGCAAAAGAACACCATCTTCCATTCAATGAATGCTAATTACGAAAAGGATATAGATCTTTCAAACAATAGAAAACAATGATAATATGCGAAGAAATCCACTAATGCATCTAATGCAATCAAACGAAAATGAAAAACTCTTTCCTAGACTATCAAATGCTAGTTATGCAAAAGAACTTGTACACTTTCGATGCAAAGGAAAGAATGTAAAATGTTTTTTTTTGGGTTTTTTCAATGAAAAAAGAGTACACAATGCACTAATTACACGAAAAAAAAAATAAACACTAGCTTGAGTATTGCGAATGTAGGAATCGAAACTGAATGGATCAATCAATGCAAAACAAACACAAGAAAGCACTCAAACTAATGCTGCAATCTTTCAAACCAAAAGAAAGTTTTCAAAACGACCCAACCAAGCAATGTATCCTATGCTTGGAGCAACAAGGAGAAGAATCAAATGAAAACAAAATGATCATTCAACCAAAGAAAAAAAGCAAAAGGATCAAGAAAACTTAGTGCAATCAAGCTGGGAACGAGACCAACAACAATCAAAAAGACTTGATTTCCAAACAGAAGGCTCAGTGCACAAATACACTCAGAAACCCTAAGGCTTTACACTACACTAATAGGAAAATAGATAAAAAACTGAGAAAAACAAACCTACAGCTGGAGAAACAGTCCCAAAGGCTCAATTACACACAAAAAACAGCCCAGAGTCAAGCTCAACTGAACAAAAGACTCATCAAGGAGATCAAACCAAATCCTATAGGATTCGGCGCGACTGTGAGGCCGTAATCCACACCAAACAGGGGTTGGTGTGATTGCTACAAAAGCAACCTATGCCAATCGGTGCGACTGTTCAAGCGAAAAGTGCGCCAAGCGTGATAACTATGGGAAAAGGGAAAAAACCAATGAGAAGAGGTCAATCTTGACACTCTGGAGTTGAATAGGGGATTTACAACAAGAAAGTAAACCAGAAAAAGACAAACAAGCAAGTCAACGACCGAAGTCGACCCAACAAGCTAAAATGACAAAATCACACTGATCCCTAGTGGAGTCGCCAATTCGTTAAGCAAGTAAATTCTCTCTGCGGACAAAGATGATCCCTCTAGCCCTAGAGTGGGTCTAGAAACAAAGAGACATGTGAGAGTGTCGGTTCCTAATTACTGAATGAAAAGAGGACACGGTAGATCAACCTACCTGGAATCCAACGCTGTCATCATGATTGTAGTGGTGGTGGCCTCTCGCTCCTGCCTCGGCAAGTCACAATCCTTCTGCGGTCATGCTCGGATACCTGCACATAGAACATCAAACAAGAACAACATATGACATAATAACTTCATTCATAACTACTAGCTAGTCAAAGAGGGCTAAGCATATTGCATTAAACAAATGACATAATGAAAAATGGGAACCAAACAATAGTCACGTATATGTATTGATGGAAGGAAGAATTACAACCAAATCTTTGACGTCGCAGTCTCCTCCAACGAGGTTCAGCCAAAGTGCGTCTGAGATACTCGTCAGGGAATTCTGACGGGATGAGGGCATGGATTTAAGCTCTCTCAACAAAGTTCCTTCTTGTTCTATCTCTTCAACAATTCAACTATAGTATGTTTAGTTCTCCATGTTCAGCTAGCTTATGCAAGGAGGGATAGCTTCTTTTTATAGAGGAAAAGGAGGAGGTTAGGATCCCTACAAAGGTGGAAGGGAGGCCTATCCTTTATGAGGTTCCCACAAGAGGTGGAAACCATAAATTAAAGGAGGGAGTTCGTGGTTAATCAGTCCAACCACTCCCTATGACTCATCCTCGAAGTTGTTAAAGTGGAATCTCTACCTCTATTTTTTTTAAAAATTCCATAAACATCTTGGCGCAGGTGGCTAACTGAGACAGAGCGCCAACTGGCGCGGGGCCCAGCGCTAATCTTCCTCATCGTCGTGAGGGAAGAACTAACTACTCGCGCCAAGGAAAAAATAGGGGTTTTTGAAGCTCTTCTCAGGGAATTGTCAACAAAAGGAATATTTATCTCATGTAAAGGGATGCAATGATCATCTTTGCAAGGCATGACACTTCTAATAAGTCACAGAAATGACCCTCCAATGTGCGAGATGGGGATTGTAAGGACAATGACAAAATGCTGTGTAACAGCTCTGACTTCCTTTAGTGATGAAATGATTGTGTTGCCCTATGCTTTATGTATGATTTTCCTCTATTAAAGACCCCTATCTACCTCAGCTTCCATGTCAAGAAACCTTGCCACTAATACTAATAATTTTTGACTCCATAAGCCCAATGGTAGCAAGCCTGCATTCTTTTCAACCTACATACATAAAAAACAAGTTACTTTTGAAATGGAGTTAGCCATCTAGTACTATCATTATCAAATATCATAAGCCCCCTTGAGAGAGCCCTCTTAGACTGAAGAGGCTAAGCTTCAGTCAAAATTTTGTTTGAAACAGTTACATAGAGTTGTCTGATCAACAACCAATCAAGTACAATTTTGTGATAACATGTTGCAAACTTTGAAGAAATGTAATCAGAGGAGACTATAGTATCATCTGAAGGTGATCGAGTTTCTGATCTTATTAGAGAAGGTAACATTTCAATTTCTTTCAAATGATAGAGATTTAGAAACTAATAATAAAATCAAGTACACATGTTAATTTTAAAGTTAAATTTTCATGTTAATTATGATCTAAATTTATGTAAGTTTGTTTTATTATGCAGGAGATATTTTTCTATAGTTACACCTACAAACAACGTTGAAAAATTCAAGTATTAATTGATGCGTTGCACTGAACTAAAGATGAAATTATTGGAAAAATATGATGATACATGTTTATATATGACATAGGGTCTAATATACTGAAATGTTATTTTTTCCAACAAACTCATCAAAGTCAGAATTTTTTTTACTTTCAAGACTATGAACCTGATGTCATAAGCTGTCAATATAGTCACTTGGTGTGTGCAGCACACATAACGTTGATAGAAGTTCAATCAAAGAAAAAATTGAAAATTAAGAAATGGAAAATTTCAAAAGCCGATCTTGAACGAATCATTGAAGATGGCATTCCATTAGAATTTTTTTGATTGAACTGCCCAACAATTTCTTCTCCTTGGATTCATCTTTTAGAGCTTACAGAACTCAAGTAGAAATTGTTAACCTTTTTTTGTGTATTCTTAAGTTTACATTATTATATGTATATTTTATGTTATGTACAAGCGTTTGCACATGTACATTGTTTCTTCACATGCACACAACAAGTAATTTATACACATGTACACATACATGTATATTCTCCGGTCTTAAACAATTTCATACTTTCTCTGGTATGAGTTAGTTAATTTTATGTCATTATATTGCAAAATGTATGTATCTAACATATTTGATATAATGCATATATTAAGTTATGATTTTGTTTTATACATCTAAAGAAAATTATAATATTCGTTCTTGAATGTAAAATGTGTGGTACGTGTTTTTTAATTTCCAGTTTACTATCAATTGACATCCATAGTAGCCTTTCCATGTACATCAATGAAAAATGTTGTGCACTGGATATTTTTTAATGGAATTTTAAAATTTTATGAAATTGTTTGACACATCTATGTACACCTAGAATTTTATGATTGTTTTTAGACGTACATCTATATGTATTTTATATTAAAAAATTATAAGAATGATTTCAAATGTAAAATGTATGAATTAAATGCAAATTTTCTTTCATTGCTACATATTCATGAACTTAAATATATATGTATTTAACATGTAATATGTAAAATAATATATAATTGTTTTATTTATGACACATGATCGTGTGCAAAATGTACCTAAATATCACTTTGAATAGATGTATGTCCTAATTATATAACATTCGTACATGTTCAAATGCATTTAACATGTACCACATGTGTTTTGTAATTCTCAATTTCAATCTAGATTCATTTTAAATAACAAATGACAAAACAACTTGAGCTTTAAAAACAAAACATTTAATCTAAGTTAACATTATAACAACAAGTCATCATCTATTCAAAATGTAATGTAACAAAATGCATTTATGTACTTCAATCATTGTTAGATATTCATGAACTTAAATATGTATTTAATCATCTATAATTGTTTTAAATGACACGTGATCATGTGCAAAATGTACACCTGAATATCACTTTTAATAGATGTATGTCCTAATTATATAAAATTCATACATGTTCAAATGCATTTAACATGTACCACATTTGTTTTGTAATTTCAATTTCAATCTAGATTCATTTTAAATAACAAATGACAAAACAACATGAGCTTTAAAAACAAAACATTTAATCTAAGATTGAATCTAAGTTAACATTATAACAACAACTCATCATATATTCAAAATGTAATGTAATTAAATGCATTTATGTACTTCAATAATTGTTATATATTCATGAACTTAAATATGTAAAACCATAGATATGATAGTTTTAAATGACACATGATCATGCAAAATGTACCTAAGTATCACCTTTAATAGACATTTACACCTAATTATATAACATTTACACATGCTAAAATGCATAACATGTACCACATGTGTTTTGTAATTTGCAATTTCAATCTATATTCTTTTTAAATAACAAACGACAAAACAACTTGAGCTTTAAAAACAAAACATTTAATCTAAGATTGAATCTAAGTTAACATTATAACAACAAGTCATCATGTATTCAAGATGTAATGTAACCAAATGAATTTATGTACTTCAATCATTTTTACATATTCATGAAATTAAATATGTATTTAGCCATCTATAATTGTTTTAAATGACACATGATCATGTGCAAAATGTACACTTAAATATCACTTTTAATAGATGTATGTCCTAATTATATAACATTCATACATGTTCAAATGCATTTAACATGTACCACATGTGTTTTGTAATTGCAATTTCAATCTAGATTCATTTTAAATAACAAATGACAAAACAACTTGAGCTTTAAAAACAAAAAATTTAATCTAAGATTGAATCTAAGTTAACATTATAACAACAAGTCATCATATATTCAAAATGTAATGTAACTAAATGAATTTATGTACTTCAAGCATTATTATATATTCATGAACTTAAATATGTAAAACCATAGATATGATTGTTTTAAATGACACATGATCATGCAAAATGTACTTAAATATCACCTTTAACAGACATTTACACCTAATTATATAACATTCACACATGTTCAAATGCATAAAATGTACCACATGTCTTTTGTAATTTGAAATTTCAATCTAGATTTGTTTTAAATAACAAATGACAAAACAATAAATTTTAAAAACAGAACATAATCTAAGATCATCTAAGTTAACATTATATAACAACATGTGATCACATGCCAAATGTAACAACTATCCAAAATTTAAAATCATTCAATAAAAGTAAATGTAGTTCAACTATCAAAAATGTAAAATATGTCCAAGATTTATATCATGAACAATAAAAGTAAATATAGCAATGTATCAAGTGTTACAAGTATCAAGCTATATAGAAAAGGAAACATGACACCTTTTTAAGTTATAAAAATACTAGATCAAATAAAATGTTGCATGTGCATAAATCAAATAGAGAATTTGGCTGCAATATATTTTCTAGCAGCCTCCTGAGCCTCCTTATGCTATCATCTGAAGAATGGGAAACCTACACAACATGTAAACATTAAAATTTAATGTTTTAAAATTGAATGAGAATGTAGAACTTCATAAAAAAACAAAATGAAAAAAAACAATTCATGAAATACTTCATGTAGCTATCATCTGAAGAAAGGGAAACCTACACAATGTGTAAACATTAAAATTTAATGTTTTAAAATTGAATGAGAATGTAGAACTTCATAAAAAAAAAAAATGAAAAAAAAAACAATTCATGAAATACCTCATGTAGTTCCCCTCCATTGTCTCGTGTTGGCACTAATTGCATATACATATATATGTACACATGTATAATAAATTTATATTACATGTATTAAAATAAAAATTTAATGTTTTAAAATTGAATGAGAAGGTATAACTTCAATAAAACAAACTAAATGGAAAAAAAAAATGAAATTTTCATGCAACACCTCATGTAGTTCCCCCTCCATTGTCTCGTGTTGGCCCTAATTTCATATACATCTATATGTACACATGTATAAGAAATTTATATTACATGTATTAAATTTAAAATTTAATGTTTTAAAATTGAATGAGAATGTAGAACTTCAATAAAACAAACTAAATCGAAAAAAGAAAAAAAAAATCATGCAATACCTCATGTAGTTCCCCCTCCATTGTCCCATGTTGACCCCGCATCAATGCATCCTCCACAATAAAAAATACCATATATTTTAAAAATTTTCAAATGAAAATGCATAAACTAATGCAATAATATTAAACAAAAAGTTAGACAACTTCTTGTTCAAATTGTTTGGATGTTCCTATCTCCATCATACACTCCGTCGCTGAAGTCCTTGGAGAATGGAAATCATCTCCACAATCCTAAAATTCAAAAACTTTAAAACTATAAAATAACTCAAGATCTAGATCTCATTTTTTAATGAAACTTTCACTTCAATTTATAACTTGAAACATAACTGAAAAATTGAATAATTGTGATGGTGGATTTGACACATCTCCTAATAGGGAAGAAGAGGGTGGCTCCATTGCGAAAACATCGGACAAAATCAAAATCTGTTAACATTTAATTATATACATGTGTGTACACAATTATTTCTTTTAAAAATATGTCAACATGATACTGATATAATAATAGAATAATGATTGTACATCAACATCATGAACTCTTAAAAAACAAACATTTCCCAACATATCATCTTGATTGCAAGAACCTGAACCTTCGACTATGATATCATCAAAATTTTCATTCATCAAGCGTGTTAACTACAAATGGTGAGCATATGATACATTTTTGTTAGATTAACATACCCAAACAAACATGTATATGTAAATTACAAATTACATTAAAATATTCACTCTAACCATTAACACATATCAATCCCATGCCCTCTTTCTCATGAAGAATTAAGTCTCACCAACCATTGCGACAATGATTTGCATATGTTCTAAGCTCTTCAATACTCATGTTGTCTATATCATCATCTTTACTATACAAAAATTAACACGTGCATTATTTCGTGCTCTTTGTCGATTCAGACCAATATCAATTCCACCAAGTCTAGTCTGAACATTGTCTATGATGGCATCTCTTGCTTCTCGAGTAATTTGAGAAGTGGCATCCATATCTGACTGCAAATTTTCCACACGAGGAGGTCAGCTTACCAATGGTGGCTCGGGGCAAGGCAACTCAACATCAAACCTAGCACCCCTACGGTCACATAATCGACTTTTCCTAGGACCAAAAAATTCAGAAGGAAGGTCATTATAATATGGTTTCATTCCCAAAAAAAATTCTACATAAAATATTTTTTCAAAATAAGCATGAACCTCATCATTCCATGGTAGTCTTCCATAGGCTTCAAGGTGCCTATCATACAGATTGTAAGCTATATTAGGGTGCTTGAAATATTGCACCTTTAGCATCTTCTTTTCGGCCCTTCTTTGAAATTAAACATAGATTTTTCTATTTCTTTTGTAACTTTGTTTTTAACATCGTCCCATGTATCGGGACCCATTACTATTTCCTTTCTTTATCTCATCACTTCTACAAAAGTATCATTGGTTGTATCATGCTTTTTGTAAACATATACAGGTGTGCTTAAAGAGTGCATAACGATTTCTAAGCTTTCTTAACTCTCAGTAGGGAGTTTCAGGGACATAAGATATTTCTTCAATTTTGAATAAAGATGTTCACACCTTTGTAATGTGCATTGTTGGATGTTTGTTTCCCAAGGTAAATAATCTATAATTTTATAAGGATAAGTCGTGGTTGGTGTACAACCTTATTCTTGAATAACGCGGTCTAGCCTACATTTTTTTTGTGCAACATTTTCACCCTCTTCATCAATATATAAAATTATGTATAAATAAAAAAACATGTGAAAAAATTTGTACAAAATTTCTTTTTAACCATAAAAAATTATATAAATAATTTAGCAAATTAATAATTGAATGAAAATAATATTCAAATTGATAGCCACCTCGAGATGGATGAGCAACATCATGCCCACCCTGAGATGGTTGAGAACCAACATGATCACCCATTGATTGGCCACCACCCATTGGTTGAAAACCAACATTACCGCCCATTGATTGACCACCGGGGTAATGTGTACCACCACCCTCACACGATTGGCCACCACCTATTGATTGGCCACCAGGGGAATGTGTACCACCACCACCCTCACGTGATGAGAGCGAAGCTTCATAAAAATTAAGAATTTCTAATCAATTCAAAAATACATACATACATATAAATACATACATATAATTGAGTAGATTGCGTGAACCATGGCCAGGCTCCATTGATTGAGTAGATACTCTTTTCCTCCGAACTCGTAAAAAATAATATTTATTTAAAATTAATTTAACTCACAAAATTGATAAAAAATAAATTCCATATGTATACATGTATGTACATAGGGATAAAATTATATATGCAATAAAAAATCAATTCGACATTTATACATGTATGTATGGGGATAATATTATATATTCAAATGTCATTTAAAAACATGCACATTTAATATAAATACCATGAACATCCTTTGATCCATGATCCCCCTCTCTCGTAGAGGTGTGAGACTCTATTGATGTTTGCCTCGAAGAATCACGTGCCAAATGATCATCATGATATATATATGAATATTTACAGTTACATAGATACACATAATTTTTAAAGCCTTGAAGAATCATGTGGAAAATGATCATCCATGATATATATGGATCTATCTACAAATACATATATACATGATTTTTAAAAAGTTACATCGTGCAAATTTACAATTATTTTTAAAATTTCTATTTAAAAAAAAAATCAAAAGAATTCAAAATATTGATGTAATTTACACAAATGTTGAGCACAAATACAAATTATGTAAAACAAAAAACTTACAAAGCACAAATTGATGTGTAAAACTCAATTTAAACAAAACTTTGTTGAAGTCCTGCACATTTTGAAAATTAAATACAAAATTTTCTAAAACATGAAGTTCACCAAGTTGTGTTGTGCTTACATAGTGGGTGCACATTTTGAAAATTAAATACTAAAATTTTTATAAAACATGAAGTTCACTAAGTTGTGCTTACATGGTGGGAGCACACTTGGTATATAATTGAAAAAAAACATATGGTCATTAAAAATGATGCATTTATAAGTAAAAGACACACACATATCAAATATATGTTACAATGCCCATCAATAAATTTTGAAGGAGAGGGTCTTAACACTAATTCATCTTTGAGATATGAATCATCAATAAATTTTGAAGGAGAGCGTCTCAACACTAATTCATATTTGAAAGATGAAGCTTGAATTGGCATTGCCCCGTACAATAATAATTCATCTTTGATAGATGAATCTTGAATTGACATTGCCCCATACAATAGATCGCTAGACATCTTATTAACATTTTCACAATATCTTATACTAAATGATTGAAATTGTCTAACAATATTGTTTGCTTTTCCATTTATTTGTTTTAGCCTCTCCTTTTTAACTTGGTAGAAGCCTTTCATTTGGTTGCACACAAGTTCAGAATTAGTGAAAACTACAATTCCATTTGATCCATACTCCCTAGCTATTCTCAAGCCTACTATCAATGCAATATAATATGCTTCATTGTTTGTTGTTCTTCTAGGTATATTCATTTTCCTTTGGAGGACTTTGTTAGTCACAATATTGCATAACACATATGTAATCACTACTTTCCCTGGATTGGGATAACAAAACACGTCTATGCATAATGTCCATTTTTCAACCATGTTTAGTGGGCTTTTTTATCCCTGAAAAAAACAGATTCAATAAAATATATTAAATGAACATTTATTGCAAATGCCTTAAATTTTATGGGAGAAATGACATGTACATGGTTTCCAAAAACACTAGGACCACAATAAAATATTAAATGAACATTTATTGCAAATGCCTTAAATTATATGGGAGAAATGACACGTACATGGTTTCCAAAAACACTAGCAAATGATTTAAATTTTATGGGAGAAATAACACGTACATGGTTTCCAAAAACACTAGCAAATGCTTTAAAGTTTATGGGAGAAATGACATGTACATGGTTTCCAAAAACACTAGGACCATCCCTACATTTAGCTATATAAGTTTTATAAAGGTGATAGACATGCGACTTTGAAAGAATCCTTGTTGTTAAAAAGGATAGGGGATAAATGAGTAACAACACATTCTAGCCAATATGGTTGGTTAGGTGATATTGGACCCCTATGAGATGATAGACACATTTAGCTAAACTTTTTATAATTTCTGTTAAAAAGGACAAGTGCTAAATGAGTAACAACACATCCTAGCCTTTATGGTTCGTTAGGTGATAGTGGACCCCTATGATATGATAGGCACATTTAGCTAAAAGTTTTATAAAGGTGATAAACATGTGATTTTGAAAGCATCCTTGTTGTATTTTCTAATTGATGGGTTTATGAGAAATGACATGTACATGGTTTCCAAAAACACTAGCAGATGCCTTAAAGTTTATGGAAGAAATGACATATACATGGTTTCGAAAAACACTAGGAC
Organism: Pinus albicaulis; assembly: GCA_034641835.2. Lineage (NCBI taxonomy): Eukaryota > Viridiplantae > Streptophyta > Pinopsida > Pinales > Pinaceae > Pinus > Pinus albicaulis. Next base: position 2,179,743 of record MU968363.1, on the reverse strand, counting down.
CATCCCTGCATTTAGCTAAAAGTTTTAGAATTTACTGCAAATGAAAATGAGTAACACCACATCTTAGCCATTATAGTTGGTTAGGTGATAGTGGACCCCTATGAGGTGATAGACACATTTAGCTAAAAGTTTTATAAATGTGATAGACATGTGATTTTGAAAGCATCCTTGCTGTATTTTATAATTGCCGAGTTTCTGAGAAATGACATGTACATGGTTTCAAAAAACACTAGAAAATGCCTTAAAGTTTATGGGAGAAAAGAAAAATTCCACTAGTTAATGGTAAAAATTTTAAATAACGGTAGGTGAGTTATTTATGCAGAGTAATAAAAGTTAATTCTCGGTTTTAAACATGTAATTTAACAATTTAACATATCAATTAAAACAATTTACGATCTAAAAATTTAACAAAAATCAGAAATCATGTACTGCCATAAAGATCATATAATAATCTTGTATAGTGACATAAATATTATACAATAAATTTAACAAAAATCAGAAGTCATTCACTGCCATAAAGATCATACAATAATCTTATACAATTCCATAAATATCTTACAATAATTCTGGAGTTTTCAATGTCATATGACATGTTATTTAGATACCGTGGACCTATGCAAAAGATGAACCTATGGATCTAAGTTAAAGGTTTTGTTTTCTTTCCTAGCTTCCTTTGTGTTGTCCTCTTTATCTCCCATTTCTAAGGGTTACATAGATCATTTAAGTTTTCTTAACCTTGAAACTCTTTATTTACTTACCCCGATTCCAATGCATTGGATGTGTACTAATTGTGGGATTCTCATGTTGTTGTTATTTTCTATTAGTGTTGATGGCATTGGTTCTACTTCCCATTATTACCATTTTCCAGCTACGTGAAATTTATATTCATTCTAATCCAATTAAAGGAGATGTCTCATCTTTTGGAACACTTTGAAAAATGGTTGTATTCATAGATGAGAACATTCATTACATTAAAAAGGAAATTATTTGTAGTTTATATTCTATACATGAGTCCAATTGTCAGAGTCAAGTACAATATAATTTGGAAGTCCATTTGTAGTTCAAATTCTATGTGGGTAGAAGTGCAAGCATAAAAACCTTATATTATATCTTGTTTTCCTCTAAAGTTTATATTTAAACCAATTATTTTGTTGGAGAGATAGGAATAACCTGTAAAGTTTCAAGCTTTCAAAGGTTGAGAAGTAGAAAAGGAAGACCAAAGCATAGGAAGACTATTTTTGTGACTTGTTTATCTAGGTGAAATTTAAATTGCCATTAATCTAGGTACAATCCATGGGAACCTGAAATCCAAGGGCCATTTCTAAAAACAAAATCGATATCACTATGCAGTGAAAACTGGAAAGGGAAATATTCTTTGCCACAGACATGGAAATTTGAAAAGGACTTCTGCTTGCAAACGAAATATCCAATGTTTCTTAATCAATCCCCTGAGGGTTTTATTATTATACTATTATGTAGTAACTATTTCCACCAGAATGTGGTCTCTGGTCTGCGTGATACATAGACTTATTTTCTGCATTTATGGAGAGGAATTTAATTTTATATGCTTCTTATGTTTTCCTAATAAGCTGTTATGAAACTAGCTCCAAAAATAGAAGAAAATAGAGATCATCGCCTTAGAAATCAACTACTTTGAGGGGGGAACTTCCTTTACATTGCATAAATGAACAATTATTGGATGATACAAATGAAAAAACATCCTTTCTATATATAGGAGTCCATGGGGCCACAATATAATCTGAGCCGACCTAATAATAATAATGTAAGGGCACAATAATAACAATAGTGGATTTTATGGGGCACAATAATGACAACATGAGGGCTACAGGGGTACACAAATAACAATAAGGGGGTTACACTAACAACAATAAGGGACCACATTAGTAATATAGGGGCCTAACATGCCCCTCTCCTTCAAAAAAGTGTTGTCCTCAACGCTTAAGTAGCTCTAGATGCTTCTGTATAAAATTCTCATCCTCCCATGTGGAATCTTCAGTGGGTAAGTTCTTCCACTTGACGAGATACTCTTAAATTGATCGATTTTGTAGCTGTTGAGGTCTTCTTTCCATGAATTCTTCAGGTTCCAATAAGATTTTTCCTTCCTCATAAAGTTCTGGCAATATTGTTTGAACTAGAAGTTTGTCACCTATAACCTTGTTTAAGCATGAAACATGGAAAACTGGGTGCAATTGAGAAGAAGCAGGAAGCTCCAATTTGTATTCCATAGTACCAATATTTTGCAACACCTTGTAAGGACCATAGTAATTTGGCGATATATTTCTTATCTTGCTTGAGGGGAATTTGTTTGTATGGTTGTAGCCGTAAAAATACCCAGTCTCCTACATCAAAACTGCGCTCGTTGCGATGTTGATCTTCCTGTTGTTTCATTCAATTTTGTGCCAAATTTAGGTTATCCTTTAAGAGTTGGACAACTTGTTGTTGATGCTCGATGTGATATTCCACTGCTTGAACATTAGAATTTTCTCTTAAAGATGGTGTGATGGACGGTGGATGATATTCATAAAGTGCCATAAATGGGGTCATTTTCACTGTAGTATGGAAGGAAGTGTTATAACACCAATTCAGCCAGAGGTAACCACTTGACCCATTGTGTTTGTTTATCATATAAAAAACAACGAAGTTATCCTTCCAAACATTTGTTCACTATCTTAGTTTTCGCATCGGATTGATGATGATAATATGAGCTATAAGCTAGTTGAGTACCCAAATAAGAAAATAATTCCGTCCAAAAAATTTCTATAGAAATGGGATCTCTGTTGCTTACAATAATCTTTGGGTTTCCATGTAGCTTTTGAAATGTTTCCATAAATGCATTATCAACTGTACTTGCTTTAAATGGATGAGATAATGCACAAAAGTGTGCATACTTGGTAAGTCTATCAACTACCACCATGATGACACTCTTTCCTTCGGACTTAGGTAAACCTGTGATAAAATCCATTGAAACCTCCTCCCAACATTGACTTGGAATGGATAAAGGCTGTAGAAGACCCGGGGTCTTAATTGTCTCAACTTTATTTTGCTAGAAAACCAAACATTCCACCACAAATTTTTGAATATAAGATTTAAGGCCATCCTAAAAAAGTTATTTCTTCACCCTGCGGTAAGTTTTTAAAAATCCTGAGTGTCCTCTTAAGGGATAGGTGTGCAATTCCAAAAGAATATTTTGTTTTAGTTGGGAATTATTACAAATATATAAGTGATCTTTGTACCATAAGGAATCATTTTTCCAACTAAATATATCATATGTACTAGGATCTTGCTGCAACTTTTGAATGAGAGTCTCAGACTTCTTCATCATTCTTCCATTCATCCCTTACTTCGGTTATCCAATCTAGTTGAATAATAGAAATGACACAAAGAAATGCTTCCACCTATTCAACCTTTCTTGAGAGTGCATCTGCAACAACATTATTTTTCTTCCCTTTTTTAAAGATGATTTCAAATTCATAACCCAACATCTTTGTGACCCATTTTTTCTACTCTTCTAAATATAGTCTTTGTTCCAAAAAGTATTTAAGTCTATCATGATCAGTTTTTACCTTGAAGTGTATTTCCATTAGGCAAGGTCGCCATTTCTTTAGTGCATGTAGTATTGCCAATATTTCCTTCTCATAAATATATTTATGTAAATACTTTCCTTTTATTGGAAAAATTTCAAAAGCAATGGGTCTTCCTTCTTGCATTAAAACAACACCAATTCCATTTCCTAAGGCATCACATTCCACAAAAAAGGTTTTTGTGAAATCTGGCTCAGCTGAGACCGGTGTTAGGCACATTTCCTCTTTAAGATGTTCAAAGGCCTTAGTTTCTTCAGGAGTCCATGGAAATGAATCTTTCTTGAATAATGTTGTTAGAGGTGCTGCTATTCTCCCATAATTCTTAAAAAACTTGCGACAATACCCTGTTAACCCAAGAAATCCTCGCAACTGCTTTATGGTTGTGGGGATTTTCCATTCTTTAATGGATTTAATTTTGTTAGTGTCTACCTTAACACCCTCCTGAGATACAATATGACCCAGATATTCCACCTCTTGTACTCCAAATAAACATTTGGAGGTTTTTGTATATAATTGTTTCTCCTCCAATAGTTTGAGCACCTTGTCAACATGTTGAACATGATCCTTCCAAGACCTGTTGTAGATTAGTATATCATCAAAAAATACTAACACAAATTTTCTAAGGAAGGGTTTGAAAATGGAATTCATCAACCCTTGAAAAGTATAAGGTGCATTTGTAAGGCCAAAAGGCATGACCAAAAATTCATAATGACCCTCATGAGTTCGACATGCTATTTTAGGTATATCTTCAGTCTTCATTCCAATTTGATGATATCATGAACTAAGATATAACTTGGTAAAATACATTGCTCCATGTAATTTATCCAATAATTCATCAATCAAACGAATGGGAAATTTATCTTTAATAGTGAGCTTATTGAGCTCCCTATAATCTGGACACATGCCCCATGATCCATCCTTCTTGTGCACGAATACTATTGGAGCAGAGAAAGAACTTTGACTAGGTTGAATTATACCATCCTCTAACATTTCTGCAATCATACGTTCAATTTCGCTCTTTTTGACATAAGGATATCTGTAAGGCCTAATTTTTGGAGGAAAAATTCCTGGAATGAAATGAATAACATGATCATGATCACGAATAGGTGGGAGTCCTTTGGGAGTTTCAAACACCTTGGAATGATTGTTCAAGACATTTTGGAGATCTGGAGAAATAGATGATTTTGATGTTGGAACTTCTAGTGAGCATAATTTTGCAATTACGCCTTGTTGTTATTTCTTCAAAATATTTGTCATGACATTAGAGCTTATTATCTTTCCTAGCTTCCCTTCGATACCCTGTAATTCAACTTCCTTTCCTTTCGAAAAAAAATCAAGAAAAGTTCTTGAAAATTAAAATATACCGCCCCCAAAGATTGTAACCATTGTACTCATAGTACAACATCAACACCTCCCATTGGAATATAAAGCATTGGACTACTCAATACATATTCCCCTATGGTTAGCTTGATATTATGGCATTTTCTAGAGCAATTTATAGTTCCTCCATTTGCAACCATCATTTGACACTCTAGTGCTGGGTATAGGAAGTTTTATCACAAAATTGCACCTAATAGGTTGTTAATCAGACAATCTCATGTAACTATTTCAAACCAATATTTTGACTGAGGCTTATCCTCCTCAGTCTGAGAGGGCTCTCTCAAGGGTTAATGATATTGAATAAAGATGTAGATGGCTAACTCTATTTAGGAAATAACTTGCTTATGATGAGTGTAGGTTGAAAATCATATCAATAGGTAAACATTGGGCTTATGGAGTCAACATATTCAGTGATTCAGTGAGTTCTCTTGAAATGGAAGCTAAGGCTGGTTAGAGTTTTTAGTAGTAGGACACACATACATGAAACATGAAACTACATAGTCAATTCATCTATAAAGGAAGTTACAAAATTTCAATAATGAATTCTGAGTATTATAAATGAAAACCACTGCAAATGAGATACATAAAAGGTATAGATAAGATAGGAAAGCACTAAAAACTCATTCAGAATCTCAGGTTGGTCAAGTAACAAATCTCTGTATTACTGAAACAGTCAATTTACAATAAGCTGCAATTTAGCCAAAAATCTCCAACCCTTGAAAAAATCGACCCCATGGCATTTAATAGACTTGTTACATTATCTGAACATCTGCCTCCTGGCTAGATTCATCGAATTTTTGCCTACTGACGCCTTGCATAACCATAAAACATCAACTTAATGACAAACATACACCTATCCTTCTTGATAGTCCTTTTCCTAATAGGACTCAAACTACTCATTATTGCCTTTAACAACCTTATATACTAAAGCAATTACATTCTTTGACAAGTATGCTTTCACATTTTCGAATTTATATGATGGAATTCATCACTTTATGACCACTTAACTGACCTCCTCAAAACTAGGAAACAAAAACCTTGTTTTTTAGGTAAATAGTATTTTTCTTCTACGAATACTTTGGCTATCAGTTCATCTTCAGTTCATCTTCAATTCGTGGCCCTTGAGTGCTGATTAATTACTTGTCATGGTATTTAATCCTTCAAAAATATCTAGATGTTCAAAATATGCTCCAAAACCTGCTAAAAAGGTTGAAATACAACACATTACGAAAGTAAGGTAGTTTCGTAGCATACTTTCGTAGCACTGCAAAACATGCCTTTAACCTAAAAATTCTTGATTCTTTCCTTTGGAATATTGTTCATCATCATTAAACACATCTCCTACACCAATTCAACCTCTTTATTTCGTCCAAAACTAGTTCAAAAATTCAAAAGAGCATCTATAGTGGTTTCGTAGCACTTTACTGCCCTTCAAGCCCAGTCACGCAACGAAACTGCTGAAAAGTGCTGAAAATGTAGTTTTTTGTGTAATTTTGAAAATTGAGACATGTGAGTGCCAAAATATTGTCTCTAATCATGTAATTAACCTTAAACAACCATAAACCAACTCACCTTAAGCTCCTTGAGGAATTTCTTCCTCATTTACAAATTGTTGAGCTATTTGTTCTTCAATCACAGTCATTTTAAGCCCTTTTTTCTCTAATTCTTCATGAATCAGTTCAAGTTGCTCTTGAAGGTCTTTAACCTGGTCTTTCAATCTTCTATTTGTGGCTATCAACTATGTGTTCATCCTCTTGACATGTTTGGCCTCTTTCCTTGCTAGAATTGTCCATTTGATGAGCTGTTGTGTGTTGTCCAAAGTCTTAGAGACAATATCAACCTGTTCTTCCCAAATTGCCTTCATCTTTTCAAATTGAGTCTTCTCTACACTGTGTTTCCTTGCTTCTCTTTTCATGACAGAAATTTCATGATTAGCTACTTTCAATTTTTCTTCAAGGAGCTACAAATTTGTTTTTTCCATCACCTTCTCTTTTCCCTTATTTGATTTGTTGACTGTATCCTTCTCTGGAGGTGATGAAAGTTCAATAACCTCTTGAGTTGGCTAAGGTGTGCCAGTGAGTGGTTGAACTTCTTTACTACTCTCTAATATCTTCCTAGCATGCCTTGTCATAGGCTTTCTTGCTTGGAACATGAAACCTTCATCTTCTCCCTCAAACTCTAATTTCTTTGCAAATTTAGCCTTCTTTAACTTCTGCCCACCTTCCTCTATAAACTCAGCTTGGAAAATAGGAGTTTCCTCTATGTCCATGGCATGTAAAATATCCTCCATATTTCCCTTAGCTTCTTCCCTATCTTCTACAACCACTGTCTTCTCTTCCAAAACTAGTGTTTGACTTCTAGTCATCGTTTTGGTTCCTTGTTTACTAACAGTTTGTTTCTGTTTTGCAGGTATGACAACCTTTGACTTCTGTTTTGCAGGTGTGACACTTCGTGTATCAAGACTCTACATTTTCTCTAGCTCCTTCATAGTTTGTTCACTTGTTTCTGCTCTTGCAGGTTCACTTGTCCCTGCTACTAATAATTCCCTCTTTTCTTCTGCTAATGGTGATGGAATTTTCCTAGACTTAGGAGTTCTTGAAGGAGTAAGGATATCCATCTCAAAACCATTAACAAACAAGAATGAGGACCAGTCTCTCCCTAACATTTTAAGTTCATCCAAGACCAATAATTTCATTAATCCATGATGAAATAAATAAGTCTCACTCCCCTCAGACTTTGCTTGGACCTTATCTACCATTTTTGACAAACTTCTATGGAAATAGAAAGGCAGATCAATGAAAACCTTACCAGTAAAATGCAGAAGTAATTTGAAATGATATGAATAGAATTTGTGGTACCTTCCTTCACAAGTAAAGTAATTTTGGATGATGAGCAACAATTTTGAATAGTTGTCTTTTATGTAACTTCTTGGAATAGCATTGGTGAGGTCCATTTCAGTATGCTCAGGCTTCATGAACTCTTTGCACTCTCCATGTTAAACTTGAAACTTTTGAACCAATTCTCCTAACATCTTGGAATCTTTTTAGCAGTAGAAATAACCTCTGGTGTGATGGACAAATTGAGCATTCCCACTTTAGTGGTTGTTCCACTGAAATTCAAAGAAAACTCCTTGGACACCTGTGTATGACAACCCTGTAATTTCTCACAAAACTGTAGGCAACCTGCTCTTCTGAAGGCTTCTACTATTGTTGGGTCTTCATAGATCAAATTCATGTCTGCAGGTTCATATCTCAGGCACTGGCCACCCTTGTTAGTCCTTCTTTTCTCTTCCATGGTTTCTCTAAGATTTGCACAACCTCGCTTGATGAATTTGCAGCCTTGCTTGCTGATGTTCAAAGTAAACCTTTGAAAAGAACCAGCCACAACTTTGGCTTAGTACAATAGCTCTCCAGAGCTCAAATATTACACAGGGAGGAATAAGAAATGAGAATGACTGAATTAGGAAAGGATTTGAAGTTTTAATGTCCTCTCATGACTCAATGATGACTTATACATTACCTAAACTGGCCATGATGACTGCAGACCTGAGCAAGTACCTTGATTTCATCCCTGCATGACTCGAAAAAAATCTAACTCACCCTTTCCAAATGATTTCTGACACCTAACAGCTAGACTGACAAGACAGACATGAAACCGCGCTTTTGTAGCATTCCTAGTGTAAATTTGACTATTTTCGCTATGAAACTATCAACAGTTTCATAGCGAAAAGTGACTTTTCACAGTGTATTTCGCTATGAAACTGTGGTTTCTTGGCTAATTTGACACTTTTGGTACAAGAATTTTGGAAATTGAAATCAGTCAGAAAATGATGAATGATGTGACATGAGGGAGTTTGAAAATGAGTGGGTTTAGACCTTAGGGTAACCTAAAACAAGAAAAATTTAATATTTCCCTTGAATAAGCATAAAAATGAATCCTATAACCTAATTTTTTGACACATGAATCTGTCTAACCTTGTCAAATGATGTTCATTTTTTTTTTGGGTGATAACAAGAAGCATTTAAATTAGTTGGCTACCTTACAATGAATAAAATTATGGGTTCTACCCGAATCAATCAACACTATCACCTTTTTCTTCTTGATATGTCCTTCTATATTGAGAGTTTGAGGAGTGGTAATTCCTGACAATGCATTTCACGATATGGTCATACTCATTTCTTCTTTCTCTAGGGTTGGTTCCTGGTGTTTATCCTCTTATTTTGAAGTTTCTTGTTCATTTTCTTCCTCCTCTTCAAAATCTATGTAAAATAGTTTCTTCTCGGCACACTTATGACCTTTAGTGTATTTTCTATCACAACTGTAGCAAAGGCCTTTTGCTCTTTTTTATTCGAATTGTTGTGGTGTCAACCTTGTAGGTTGTGGAAGTCAAGGAGTAGCAACACTTCCATCTTTATAGATGTGAGTGGTAGGCTTCCTTGTATCCATAATTTTACATTCAATTTTTCTTTCTAACCTGAATTCCTTCTCCAATATATCAAGTTCCCAAAGGTGAACCTCATGTTGGATGTTATCCTTTAAAGTCCCTATGAAGACATCAATCCTATGTTCCTATGGAATATCAGTTACCTTATAATCAATTTTTGGAAGTCCTCAATGTGCTCCACCACTAAACCCTTTTGTTTGAGATTTATCAATTGGCTAAAGAAGGTGTTGTTCTTTGTAGCCTCATAATGTGCTATCATTTCCTCCGTAAAAATTGACCAAGTGACAATTTTTTGCTAGAGAAAAGCCATCGATACCATACAAATGTATTTTATTTTAAATGTAAAGTTTCAATGCGTATCTTTTGTGTGTTTTTCACATTATTGAGATCAAAATATTGCTCCATCTGTAGTATCCATGTTACGAGATCCTTGACATCAAACTTTCTCATATCGATCCAACATTAGAGTTTATAGTTTATCAAATCACAGTTAAAATTTATTTATTTTCTCATCATGAGTGTCCTCTACTATCTTTTTGCCATTAGGAATCATTTCTTATATCAGCTTTGTCAAACCTTCCTTCAAACCTTCCAAGTTTGCTTTTATATCATTCTTCATGTCTTCCATTTTTTCTTCAATGTCTTCCATGCCATTCTTCAAACCATCCATCTTACCTTCCACTCATTTCTTCAAACCATCCATATTAGCTTCCAAGCCCTTCTTCAAACCATCCATCTTAGCTTACATGTATTTCTTCAAAACTTCCATTTCATTTTCGTTGCTCTTTGCAAGAGCAAAATTTGGTGCACTTGCTCTTGTAATTTTGATATATCATGTTGCAGTTCTTCCTCTTCATGAGTCATAATAGAGTATTCTGAGGGCTTAATGGGTGTGGAATTATTTTTAGGGGGCATTTTAGAACCCATTACTGATATCTAATCTTCAATATGCCCTTGGAATCACTTCGAACTGATTTTTCAAACAAGGCTTATGCAATTAAAAAAAAATACACACCTTTTTGTTGATTTTGAGGAGCTCAATATTGAAACCGATGTATCTCTGTAATTTCAGATCCCTAAGATTTTATCTTCAGTCCTGTGGTAGCCCTATGAAGCTTCTTTCCAATGCCATATGTCTGACTTGATTTGGATTCTTCAAGGAAAATTTATGACCAATCTCCCACAATGACCTAATTATGGAATGTTTCAGTAGAGAAAACTTGTACGACGTGCCACGTGTCACTGTTTCCTCCTTAAGCTCTAAAATGTATACACAGGAAACTAAAGTCTATTTAATTTTTAACACTTGTAGAATTCCATTTTGATGCTCAGCGATAGAGTGATGACTATTTTCCTAAGTTCATATCTTTTAGATGAAATTCAGGAGCCTGCAAAAACCCGAACTTCCATAGATCATATTTCTGAAAATGTTACGAACCAAGATCTAAAATTGTTACTCAAAGGTCCTCGGGATTTCTTCGAAATGGGTTTTTTTTTTTAGTGTCTGAACCCTTGTCGAAAAAATGTTATAGCGAAAATTCCATGATGACATGTTTGAAGCAGCGAAACCCTAGAATCCAAAGCTCTGTTACCAAATGTTATGAAACCAACTCCAAAAATAGAAGAAAAGAGTGATAAACACCTTATAAATAAGCCACTTCGAGGGGGAAACCTCATTTACATTACATAAATGAAAAATTCTTGGATGATACAAATGAAAAAACCTCCTTTCTATATATAGGAGTCCATGGGGTCACAATATAATCATAGCCGGCCTAACAATAATAATGTAAGGGAAAAATAATAAAAGTATGGGGGTTACAGTGGTACAACAATAAGGGGCTACACTATTAATATAGAGACCTAACGGAGCCACCTTTGTCATTGATTTATGTTTGCTGATGAGGTGATTTGGTTGATGGTGCATGAAGCTTCAGAGGTTGATCATAGGATCAAAGGATAAACATAAGAGAGAAAAGTTATGCTACGCAGGGCACCATGTCACCATTACGTAACGAATTCATTGGAGCTCTCCCTTACTGCATATGATATATCAATTGGTATGAGGTAGGGGTCTGTTGTTTGCTCCCAAAAGATATTGTTTAAAGTTATAATTGAGCTTTGTAGTAAAGTTTCATCTCATTTTTAAAGGAAATTATTGTGCACACATATATTTCCATGCACACAATCAGACGTAAACGCCCAAAATCGTGTCTTGTTGGTACAAACCCTGGAAAATGTATAGTGCTAAGTGGTTGGGGTATTTTTTAATTAGATTGCAAAACGTCCCTGCTTGTATTCCTTGTTGAAGGGCTACTCTGTCACCACTGCGCAGCAGTTACGTAGCATAGTTGTGCACTGTCATCAAACTGAAGTCTCCCAATCCTTTCCGTGCACATGTATTTCCCAGCTTGTCAAGTCTTTTTTCCACCTTTTTTTAGGGTTCAATGGCTCCTACCACAAGCAGAAAGGGAGGAGACGTTGTTCACATTGAGCCCAAAACTTTAGCCATGGTGAAACCCTCCCCTATGATCAAATTTTCCTTTGAGAATGCTGGATGCATTTAATTAGGCCAAAGGATTCAAAATATAGGCCATCATACACAACTTGCCAGTATTTTTGCCATGAATTTCAAGGATTATAGAGTTAAGTTGGGATATGTATATATTTCTATCACAAAATAAATAATGGCAGATTCCACATGCTTCCCAACAGCAAGTGAAAAATGGTTCAAGGGTGATGAGTTAGATGTCTCAACTTTCAAAGAGTCTGTTAAACCTGAGTTTAGCAATGAGTTTTCCACCACCTTCCCCACATCATACCTCTAGGACCATTATGGTGAATTGTTAAGAATAATTCAAAGATATTTTACATGTGAAGGTAGGTTTAGTAGGGCTTACCAATACCATTTGAGGCTTTTGTTACATTTCACAGACAAAAATTCCATGAACTTATCTTACTTCCTTCTCAAGAGCCTAGAGATAATGGCAAGAAAGGTTTAGCTTCAGAGGGACAACCACATGTCCAACTTATTTCAATTTTCCCTTATCAAAATTATTGTCAAGTTTGTTGTGGATAAGAAACTTCAGTGGTCTGATTTTTTGTCTAGTCTTGGTCTAACACCACAAGCAGAACCTTCATCAATGAAAAATTATGAAAAGAAACAAGAAGAGCATAAAGTACATGAGGATAATGATGAACAACCTAGCAAGAAACAACAAGATAAACATGGCAAACATCTTGGCGAGAAGCAGATGTCAAAGGGTAAAAAGAAACTAAAACATCCAAAGGAGAAAGTGCCAACATCTCACATCACCAAGATTCAAGTGACAACAGAGGAGACAACCAAAGGTGACCAGTTTGTGATGAGACCTAGGACTAGGTCGAGAGTTAAGAAATACATGGAGGAAACAATTCCTCAAACAATGGTTGAGATTATAGAGCACCAACAAGAGTAAGAGATGGAGAAGATGGACCAAGTGAAAAATGTAGAAAACACATTGAAATATGAGGAAGAAGACCCCAAGATGACATAAATGAAACAATATTTTTCCAATTATCAAATGAAAATAAAATTTCTGGAAAAAAAAAACAAAGATTTGAGAGAAGCAGCTCAACAAACTGCTCCACAAAGGATAAGTGTGAAGATAAGCACCATGTTTGGTGAGAAAGACAAAGGGAAGCAAGTTGCATTTGAAGAAAAGTTCAAGAAACTTAAAGTGGAATCCAACAGACCCACTGCAAGAGAAAAATATTTGAAACATGGATCGGTGCAACAAATGAAGGAAGTGCCACAGTCACCAAATAGGCCAGATTTTGACCAATGGAAAGAGTATCAAAGACACTTAGAAGAAACGGAAGAGTGCCAAATGTAGGTGATTAGGATAATGCAACATCTTTAATATTATGAGAGATTTGTTCAACATTTTCTTAAAGCACGTGACAAAGAAGTGCGTGGGGTCTCTAATACCATGGATACATGTAAACACTTTTTCAAATGGGAAATTCCTTTAAGAAAACAATGAAAAAATATTTATGTAAAAAACCTGGTGCTAAAGAGAAGGTTGAGGCATATGAAGAAAAGTTTAACCAGGGCATGGATATTAGTTAGAAAGTACAGAGAAGCAACTGGAATCGCTCCACTTGGAGATAGATCTAGATGAAGATCTAGAGCTCAGCCTGAGACAATACGTCCTCAACCAGTGCCTAATAAGCACAAGGATCATGTACCTAAAGCCTCTAAGGTCAAAGCCTCCACCAGTAGTGTATAAATCAAGAGCAAAATGAGGTAATATTCACGTGTCTGAATTTTTTACAGTTTTTTCCATTATCTCTAGGATTCTTGTTTGTGATGCACAACAAGGATAAATTTTGTTTTCAAGTCACCATCAACATTTTGTCATTAGTATGAGTTATTTTTGGGCATGAAGAAGGGTCTACCATGCTGTTTTTTTGATGAGAGGGAGTCTAGCACCACAGGAAAGCATTTTCAGGTTGTGTTCTACACAGCTGCTACACAACCCTTGCCTACAAGTTTTCACATGTTTTCTGAAGGTGCAAACTATCAGAGGTTAGAAGGGTCAACATGTTACACATTTGGAAGCTACCTCGACCCATTTTCCATCATCCAAGTGTCATTCATGAGGAGAAACATGATTACGCAGCATGCTACCCAGCTGCTACCCAGTCACTGCGCAACACTATTAGTCCATTGACATATTTTTCTACTTTTTCTGTTTTCTTGCTATGATGGATGTGGTTCAAAGAGTTAGATAGATTTCTAGATTTTTTTTTTCTTTAAGATAAAGATAAGCATCATTATCTTTACTTTTACCATTTTAGAAAATGATTGTAAATAGAAGCATGTTTCTATTTTTCAATTTGTGTTGATCCTCTCCATGGATCGAAGATACATTGTATCTAGCTATTGATTTATCTATCATGTATGCCTATATAAGATGATATGATGAATGAAAAGAGGGTTGGGAAGTATTGATACCATATGTTAAACTCTAGTGTATTTATTTTGTGTTTTCAGTTTAATGAATGAAAGCATATAAATGCACAAATTTTCCCAACAATCTTAGCAAAGCATACTGTGGTATGACATTTTGGACATATTTTTTTCTTGAGTCTCTCTTGTGTTAAATTATCTTAGAGTCTGGAGGAGGAATTGTGTAATTATATAATTCAAAGAAATTTTTCTCTAGTCTTACTATATCCTGATGTTTCAATTGCAAATGAACCATATTTACTCCCTATCTACTATATGTTTCTTTTAAGCTGTGTTGTATGTTAAATCTATTTCTTTCTCTATTTTCCCATTGTATTACATATTTTTTATTTGTCCAAAATGTGTATCAATAACATACTTGTGTTATGATTGGGTTTATGCATGTAAATTATTGATAAAATTTGATCACCTACATCTACACCATATCTCAGAACTTTTGTCAATCCCTAGCTAAATATTTCAAAGAAATCTTCAGATCTGGTCTTTGATTAAGAAATTTTCACTTTAAAGTCTTTTACCTTTTGAGTTTGTGGAGTGAGGGACCCCCATCCGATTTGAGAAGACCAGTATCTCAACCCAAATAGGTTTGTGGTTACCTTTGTGAGTCTATCCTCAGCCTAGTATAATTCATGAAGTGCTAACACCATCTTTAGAAATGGTACATCCTAACAATTTTCCATCAGTGACTGCAAAGATATAATTTTTTGGGTTCAATGAAATACAAAAATTTCTGCATATTTAAAACACATTTCCAAGATGTAAAATATGATAAGATCTCCTTTTGGAGTAAACAATGAAAATATCAAGATATATGACAACAAATTTATTTACTAATCCTCGAAAGGCAATGTCATCGTGCATTGGAAGGTTTCCCTAACATTGATCAAACTAAAGGGAATTTTTTGTAGGTGAAGGTTCCCCATGGAGTTCTAAAAGTAGGTTTCAATTGATCATTGGGAGCTATTATAACCTGGTTGTATCTTGAAAAACCATCTAAAAGGGACATCATTTCAGAGCTAGACACCCATTGTAGGATTGGATCCATGGGAGGAATTGGGTAATTGTATTTGTCTGAAGCTTTGTTAAAAATTTTGAAGTCAACATACATACAAATGTATCCATTCTTATTTCGTACTATAAATAGGTTCACAACCCATTGTGTGTGACAAACAAGGAAAATGATTTTGGCTGCCAAAAGATTGTTAAGTTAAATTTTGACATTGAGTTCGAGACCAGGATGCATCTTCCTCAACTTATATTGGAAGGGTTTACTCTGTGGTTTTATGGGGATCATATGTTGCAATATATTGGGGTAAAAGGTTTTTAGATCATCATATTTTCAAGTGAATACATGCTTGAATTATTTGAATAGGCGAATGAGATCAAATTTTTCCCTATAAATGCAATTGGTTCCCAAATTTATGATTTAATAGCTCATAGAAGAGATGTTAGTTTTTCTATTAGAAATTATTTGAAATTTATCCTATAATTCATAAATTTTTTCTATCCTTACAACATGTTTAGGGATAGGGTTTGTTAGCACTCCACCACTTCTCCGAAGGTTGAAAAGGATACTGACAAAGGTAACCACAAACCACTTTGACATAGTAGCTAGTCCTACTAAGCTGAGAGGACTCTCTCAATGAGATCACAGTCAAGGATTGACTATGAAATGAAATATATTAGGCTAGATATGATAGTATTAGGTATGTTTCAAGTGTTTTAGGTTTTTATGCTGGATCAAGGATGAAACCAAGTAGCTAGGTCTAGGTATCAAAGTGTTTACAACTGCAAAAATATAAAGGAGCAAGGTAGTAGTGGATCTATGATGGTTTTAGGGTTTTGTAGGTATGGTGGAGAGTTTGAAAAAGTAGATGAATTTAATGAGCATGGTAAATCATGAATTCATTAAACTGGAAGCATGAAACACAAAATGACACTCCCATATAATTATAGCTAAATGAATAGAATTATGCCTATGAACTGTAAGGAAAGCCACTGAAGATACAATATATGGAAAGAGGAGCTATATATCATTCATTAAATACTATAATAGAGAAAATACATGATCATAAACTCATTGCACATGAATTCCTAGATAATAGCTACAACTGCATCCTTTTATTTCTGAATATGAAAGTGAAAGTACAAGCTACAAGAGTTACAATCCTCTGATGTTCAACTAGTCAAATGACTCTGAAAATGATAGATAAGGACCAAAACAACCTCTCCCCTCTCTCAGGGGTCAAATCCATCAGTTGTGGTGATGATTACATGATATTCTCAAGAAAACCCTAATGTTTAGGGAAGGTCAACCAAATCACCTCATCATAGGAAACTAGATACATTTTACCAAAAATTACATCAACAAGTATGTATCTACCCTATTTCACTATTTACCAACTCAATTACACTTCATGAAATCAAAAAATTGTCATCATTCATCAATTACACATGTAAAAATTCAATCTAGGCCAAACTTCCTGCGAAAAATGCCTACTGGAGAAAGCGTAGTGTGCCTGGAGAAAGCATAATGTGTTGGGGAAAAAGGCAATTTGAAGGCCTTCTAGGTGTTCAAATTATGATCTAAAATTTGATATGGAAAGAAGATATGTATGATACAGGATAGGATACTCATGAACTCAAAAAGGTGGCTTATAGCCCTCCAAAACTTCATTCTCCTAAGAGTACTCAGAAAGTGCAACATGGTCTCCAAAAAGAGGGCAGAAAGGTCATTTTTTGCTAGTTTTTGGGCATTTTGACCCTCCAAAAATGGCTGACATGGCTCCATCATTGACTAGGATTGAAGTAATCATAAAGAGGAATTCACCAATTCTGAGAATGCATCCATTGGACCTCCCCAACAAAAGCGCAGCGTGGCCCACGCTGCGCTTTTGCCAGTGTGACTGGTTTTCAAAATTTCCAATTTTGACCAAAACTGACAAAATAAAAATTTGATCCAAAACTCCTCAAAATTGGTCTAGAGATGCCTAACAAGGTGTATTATGCTACTAAGGCGGCATCAACAAGTAGATCCAAGTTACCCTTCTCCTTTTTACTAGTTAGGTTTTCCTTCAGTTTTGCTTGAAATTGTTTGGCTTTGACTTTGTAAATTTGATTCCTGGTGTAGTAGTGGTCAACCATGTGTTTTTGTAACTTTTTGTCTCTGTTATCCTTTTCAAGGAGCTTCTACAAATGAATATTGACTTTCTCAAGCTAAAAATCCCTATTTTCATTAATTTCCATGGCTATCCTTTCTTCAAATGTCAACTCTTCCTTTGGTGGATTTTGCTCTCTTTCTTTCTGAAGTGCCCTTCCGAGACCCATGGTCATTGGCCTTTTCCTTGTCACCTGCTATTCATTCTTATCTAAATATTCACTGTCAACCACTGCTTTTCCTTTTACATATTGCATACTAGCTTGAAATTGATTCCTCTCTAAAGACAATTGTTTTACCTTCAACTGATTGTTCTCTTGCTCCAGGAATGAAATTATGAAATTAGCCCTTGCCAAATTGTCCTTGAGTTCTTTGATCTAATTATATTTTTCCTTAATGATCTATTGTAGGTTTTCATGCTCTTCACTGGCCTCCAATTCTACTATGTCAATGTCATGATGGATGAGCTCCTCATCATACAAATATGTCTCATGTTGTAATGGTAATCCTTGCTTTGCTAATGTGGGCTTGGCCCCTTCCTCAATCTAAGAAGAAAACACAATCCTTCTGCCTCTCTAGTATACCTGAGTGACTTGAATCTTCCTCCTCACTGAAATTTTCCTAGGTGAGCCAACCACCACATGTCTAGATGGTGTTTATGGTGCTGATGGTGAACTAGGGCTAGTAGGCTGGCTACTAAAAGGCAAAAGGAAATATTCTTGCATGAAGGTTTCCCAAGTGATGCTCTTCTATTCCAGCTGGTTTAAAACAATGATTTTGGTAAAAGCATGGTGGAAGAGGCTACCTTCAAGACTACTATGCTTATGCTGAAATTTTTCTGCCATATTTGCAAAACTTTTGTAGTGGTAATAGGGAAAATTGAGTGGCTTCACCCCTATGAAATGCATGATAAGTATGACATGATACCCATATAGTATAGAAAATCTTCCCTCACAGGTGAAGTACTTCATGATGATCTTCAATAGTGGTGTATACTTCTCAAGTAGGTGCCCAACAGGAGAAATATTCTTCATGTGTTGTTGATAGTGTCTTCTGAGATAGGGCTGGTAATTTCGAATGTCTAGGTCTTGGTGTTTAAACCATTTTTCACTATGATTGGGTATCCATGTGGCCTTTGCTACTACATTAGTTGATATAGTGAAGGTAAACCCTGCAATCATTACCTTATCCTTTTTTAGTTGAGTGGAAAACAATTTATTCAATGTGGCATGGTATTTGACTCTCTCAACCTATTCACAAAAAGGAAGACACCCTACCCTTTGAAAACAGTGCTTTGATAATGGTGAGTACATCACTTCATGAGTGTTTAAGGGCTCATATATTATTAGTTGGCCTTCCTTTTTGTAAGGCTTCTTCTCCTCCATTTGATTGTTTGCAAGGGGCAAAACCCTAACGGGACAAAATAGGGGAAGGGAGTGAAGGGATGGGATGAAGGGGTTAGGGAAGGGAGATGGGAGTAGGAAAATGTAGGGGGTGAAAATGGGGTCTTAGGAAACTTTAGGAAGTGGAATGAAGTGAAGTGGGTATGGTAATTGTGCTAGGGAATTTTTACACAGTCTTAGCTAGGAAAACTGCCAAAAATTGAAGTATTAGTCTAGGGTTTAGGGTTTGGGGATTAGGAAATGGGAATGAATGGGTGTGAAGGCTATGGGAGATGGTTTTGAATGTGAAGAAGGGTAACAAGTCTATGGGAGAATGTGTTTGTCTTGAAAAATTTGAAAGTTGGGCCAACCACTAAAACACAACGTAGGGGTTAATGAAGGGTTTTCACTCTTAATCAATGAAATTTAGCTAAAAAGAGGGTTTACATGAGGTTTAAATTACTTGTGACATGATGGTAGACACCTTTATAGCCTTCAGAAACCTTCAGAAGTTGATTTGATTCATCTAAGAGAGAAAACACAACATTTGAAAGAAAGCGCCGCATGTGGCTTAGAAAGCGCAACGTGGCTAATTTGGCATCAAATTTTGGATTGTCTTTGACTTGAATTTTCTGAATTTTCCTTGGTAAGTGAGAGAGAACTCTTCTTCAATGAGGTGAATGAGAAAGTAAGCTTGAATTGGTCTTTTATAGCTTGTGATGGTCACTTTTCCTCATAGTAGTGGGATGGTCCACTACATGTCTTTTCACTTTGCTTTGAAAACTTGTAGCTTTAAAAATTTCTATGAAAATTTAGGAAAAATAGGAAATTATTACATATTTGAAACATAAATTACAATTTGAAACCAAAATTTATTGAAAAATTTTACCTATTATCACTCCTCCTTTGTCGGATTTATGCAATGAATGACAGATTTTGGATGATTGAAACCCTAATGACCTAATGGAGACACTGAAATGAATGAAATCATGATAATGTTGAATGAAGTGATGATGATAGCCTTTCAATTATGGTACACTCAACTGAGTGATGACTGAAAGGAGTGAAAATTGTTGAGAATTTGAAGGGATGGTGATTAATACAAATTCTCTTGTTGATAATTACTTGTGATCTTATTTGAGTTACTTATTTCTTATATTGATTAGCTTAGTTAGTCTTTCATCAAGTCAATTACCAAAATACAAAAGACACAAATTTAGGCTCTTTCAGCCAGGGAAAAACCTCTCCCTCTTGGAGAGGAAAACCCACGAGAAATTATTCTTATAGATCTTCAAATGACAAGCACCATGGCCAAGACTTAGACCTTTGACCTATGAATGCCTCCAAGACCTAGACACTTCTCCTAAGTTTTCCTCCAAAATAAATCCTTTTATTTTTCACCAACGTATACTGAACTCCATTAGCTTTAGAAAAATCGGTCTCTAATTTTATCTTGAGATTCTCTTCTTATCTTTTGTATACACATCATATTTCTAGAAAGTAGACCTTCTTTCTTACCTCTATGATCCGCACTTGATAACTTCTTAAATCTGCATTTCATTCTTGTTGACTTCAACACATCATGACTGTTAGAGTTTTCACCTTTTCATTGTTGAATCACTTAATAGAAATCTACATCCTTTTTCTTCCTGAAGTACACAATGTTATTTCCTTCAAACCGACACTGTTTACCACTCAGATCCACATAGGAATCCACATACTCTTCTTGTCTTTAATGCTTTTGACACTTGTAATTACTTCATACGATGACTGCGCTAAAAGCTTGTTCGTCTTCAAAATCTACATTTTCTATTCTCCATTGACTTAGAGAGAATCTGCATTTGTTGTTCTTCGATGACTCAGAAAGAATAGACATTTTTATGTTCTTCGTTTACTCAGAGAGAATCTGCATTTGTTGTTCTTCTATGACTTAGAGAGAATCCACATGATTTTCTTTATACTTTGGGAAACTCTATAATGCAACTCTTAATTACTTCATAAATATATTACCATAGCTCTTATATTAACGTAGATATTCCTTCGCATTTAATACTCAGACCAATCCCAATTTTCTTTTTTCCAATTGAACCACAAACCCTTCTTATATATATACAGGACATATCCTTCTATGAGCCGACATGAGAGTCTTACATCGAGCCAACTAGTGTAGGTGTATTTAAGCCAACAGTTATTTTTCTTCAATGTTGAAGTTAAGACATAGTGTGACAAGGTATTGAGGCATACCAAAGTGTCTTTGACTTGTGAACTTTTAATACATTTATAACCATAAGAAAAATTCCTAAAGGACATCAAGAAGAAGTCCTTTAACCTAGAATAAAGCCTTTCTCATGAAACCCATGAAGCAAATATATATATTATTATCTTTGTCTTCTTTATAAATACATAAATACATATTCAATATGAAGACCGAACCTAGTTACACTTTTCAACACTCCCTCTTAACTAGGGAGGTATTCATAAAGATACATGGTCACTTTCAATCTGAAGAATCTCATAAGAATAATTGGATTGGTAATCGCATCTGTATAGCATCATATAAACCAGAACTATCCTAGTTCAAGGCCTTGACTAACAATCCCATCTCTCAACGATACAATGGGCTACAATGCTAGCGAGACACATGACTTATAAACACCATCTTCATTGTCTCTCCAAGGTGCATACTCCACCCAGGTGTTCCCAAAGTATGACCTTCTTGGACTATTCTTCTCTTGGGTAGCTAGCCCTCAAAGAATATCGGTCCCTGACTACTCTTATCTTGAGTGCCCTAATACATTTTCAAAGAGTATTGAATGCCAGATGATTACCCAATCCTCCATTTCGTCTTCCCAAGTGAAGACCAGAATGATGTGTCTATCTCTCCCTCTCAACCAGGGAGGACTTATTCCACAAGGGAATGTACTCATTCCTATACAAGGAATGTAACTAAGCTCATTCTTAGGAATTACTAAGTTTCTTCCAAGTAAGAAATTCATCATTGGGCTCCCTCTTAACCAGGGACCTCCAACAACAATGGTGAGACACCCAGCTGCTTATGAATAATTCCTGTCCTAGATGTCATGGATTTCGATATTGAGGAATATTTAACTTTTAGCTTCATAGGGCATAGATCATCCATTACTTTCATCCCTGAGTCATGTCAGCTATCAGAAAGTGATTAATCAAACTTCCTTATCTGGTCCACTGTTATGCCATGCTGCTTTCCTTCAAATCATCTCCAAGGATCATACATCCTTTCTCATGATTTAGCAACCCTGCACAAATTTATCCAGATAAACATATTCATATGAATTTTTAGAACAAAATTTACCTTAGTGATGACCTTTCACCATGACATCTTTCTGTAGGAATCAACATCCTTCATACAGATTGACACATCTCCTAATGATATGTTTTTCCTAAGGGTCTTCTTCTTTACCAGACTTCCGTCAGAGTCTACATATCTTCCTAGGAGATCTCCTAGTCACATCTACTTGGCCTCCAGATGATAGCTGCCTCTTGACATGGTTGCATTTCATGATATCTTCCTTTCTACACATTCTTCATTCACAGGAACTTACAACCTCTCTAGTTTTCTCGTTCATATTCAACCACCTCATATTCCATGAGGACATATTATTTTGATTTCATCTGTCCATGTGACTGAGAAAAAATACTCCATAGATCATACTTCTAAATACAGAAGTTCATTACCTGCAACCATATGACATGACTTCACAACATCCAATGTTAGCATATAAATATATACATACCTCATACCCTTTTCCCTTGAGTCATTCTATAGCAATTTTTTCAAGAATGAAGAGCTACATTCTCTTGTCCTGCTCCATCAATATGTCATCACATCCCAGAAATCTGTTTCCATGATGACCCTTGCTCTTGATGATTGCTTTCCATTAGTAATGTTATCAGGGAGGTTTTCCCGAAGCTGATTCACCAAGAGCTCCTACCATGCTTTCATCAGGATGCTACACTACTTCCTATAATATAACCAACAGAAATCACTTAAATAAGAAGATGATCTCATTCGTAGTGGATATCCCTTGCTTCTTTCTTATTAGACTCTTTCCTCATTTTAGATACGTGGGCTTCTTCCCTATTTCTCTTTTCCTTTTTCAGATTAAGGACAATTTCTATTTTAATGCTCAATTTCATCATATCCAAGGCATCATGCTTGTCCACATTTCTTCTTTTACTCCGAGGACCAAAACTTACCGAATCTTCCTTTCTTCCTAGACATGGCTGCAAAGGCTTGATTCCTTTAATTGAACATGTAACAGCTTTGGATTTCAATATTGTTTCCCCTATTTATATAGAGACCCTAAATCATGGAATGGTGTGACTTCTATATTCCCGTATGATTGCGAAGTGAAACTTCCCCATTCTTCTCATAGAGCTTTTAGCACCACTGTAGCATTCTCCTAGTTCCTGCTGTTGATTAGAGAGATTGCTTCTCCTGTAGTACTCACAGAGAATAGCTCTACTAATTTCTTATATACTCCTTCTGATGATTTTAGATTTGGTACATAGGAGGTGATAAAGTCTTTTGTGGATTCTATAAGAATCCTTTGGGCTCTTATATCTCCCTTCATGAATTTGTCATGACTTTATTGTCCTTGTCTTCTATGGAAATTTTGCAATCCCAAACAATGTGTTTCTTTCTTTTCAGACATTTTAATAGATTCATATAAATTCATAGATATACTTACTTGAGTAGATTCTTTTCTTCTTCTATCAGCTTGATTACTTTGAAGATGGTTGAAGCTTCCTTTGAATGGTGATTGATGAGGATGTTCTGCTGCTTCCTTGAAGGATCAAAGGTGATAGGTAACTTTCCTTGAAGCTTTTGATGGAAATACTTTGAGATAGCAATGATCTGCTGGCACATTTAAAGTGGTTGCATAATATTTCCTTATTTATTTCACTGTGGAAGACTGACCTTTCTTATAATCAAATCCTTTCTTTGATGCCCTCCATGAAATCTGATCCTTGAGTGTCTCTATGCCCTTTCTAGCACCTTAGCTCTGATACCATGTTGAGAATTTGAAGGGCTAGTGATTAATAAAAATTCTCTTGTTGATAATTACTTGTGAGCTTATTTGAGTTACTTATTTCTTCTATTTCTTAGCTTAGTTAGTATTTCATCAAGTCAATTTCCAAAATACAAAAGACACAAATTTAGGATCTTTCAGCGAGGGCAAAACCTCTCCCTCTTGGAGAGGAAAACCCACGAGAAATTATTCTTATAGATCTTCAAATGACAATAACCATGACCAAGACTTATACCTTTGACTTGTGAATGCCTCCAAGACCTAGACACTTATTCTAAGTTTTCCTCCAAAAGTGATCCTTTTATTTTTCACCAATGTATACTGAACTCCATTAGCTTTAGAGAACTCAGTCTCTAATTTTATCTTGAGATTCTCTTCTTATATTTTGTATACACATCAGATTTCCAGAAAGTAGGCCTTCTTTCTTACCTCTATGATCCACACTTGATAACTTCTTAAATCTGCATTTCATTCTTATTGACTTCAACACTTCATGAATGTTAGAGTTTGCATCTTTTCACTATTGACACTTCAGAGAAATCCACATCCTTTTTCTTCCTAAAGTACACACTGTTATTTCATTCAAACCAGCACTATTTACCACTTAGATCCGCATAGGAATCCACATACTCTTCTTGTCTTTAACGCTTTTGACACTTGTAATTACTTCATATGATGACTGCACTAAAAACCTATCCGTCTTCAAAATCTGCATTTTATGATCTTCGTTGACTTAGAGGGAATCCACATTTGTTGTTCTTCGATGACTCAGAAAGAAAATACATTTTTTTGTTCTTCGTTTACTCAGAGAGAATCTGCATTTGTTGTTCTTCTATGACTCAGAGAGAATCCGCATGATTTTCTTTATACTTCGGGTAGCTCTATAATGCAACTCTTAATTACTTCGTATATATATTACCACAGCTCTTATATATAACATAGCTCTTATATTAACACATATATTCCTTCGCATTTAATACTCAGACCAATCATGGTCTTCTTTTTTCCAATTGAACCATAGACCCTTCTTATATATATACAGGTGTATCCTTCTATGAACCGACATGAGAGCCTTACATCGAGCCGACTAGTGCAAGTGTATTTAAGCCAACAATTCTTTGTATTCAATGCTGAAGTTAAGCCATAGTGTGACAAGGTATTGAGGCATACCAAAGTGTCTTTGACTCATGACCTTTTAATACATTTATAGCCATAAGAAAAATTCCTAAAGGACATCAAGAAGAAGTCCTTTGACCTAGAATAAAGCCTTGCTCATGAAACCCATGAAGAAAATATATATATTATTATTTTTCTTCTTTATAAATACATAATTACATAGTCAATATGAAGATTGAACCTAGTTACACTTTCCAACAAAAAAAACCCTAGAAACAATATCTAGTGACCAAATTTTTATTTGAAGACCTAATGAAATGACAAAAAATTGACTTTGAGAACCTAAAAAGACATGGTAAGAGCCCATTTGATCACTGGTGACAAGCTGAATAGACTGACACTAACATTGGCTCTAGCTATGGATGGTAGCTCCTTGGAGGTGTCAAGAACACTGTAGACAAAGTGTTGAAAAGTGTAACTAGGTTGGTCTTCATATTGACTATGTAATTATGTATTTTATGTAAAGAAGAAGACAAGGATAATAAAATGTATTTTGGAGAAAGATTTTATTAAAGGTTAAATAGAATTATTCTTGATGCCTATCTAGGGTTTTGTCTTCTAGATATAAATGTAATAAGTGTCATATATGAAGGATCTAGAAATGCTCCAAGGCCAAGTTCAGAAACTGTGGAAGAATAACTCTCATTAGCCCTCACTCAAACATTGGAAGAGAAGCTATATTGATGTATCAAGTCGACATCCCTACAGTTGACAAGTCAACCTACAATCTAAAGGCATGGTCAACCTCAAGACAGTGGATTTTTCCTTATAAATACCACTATTCTGCAGTCCATTCGCTCTCAGAAGTTTCGGTCATCTCTAAAGAAGCATGCGGATATCAAGACGAGTTTATTGCAGATCTTTGGCAAGTTACATGCATGTTTAAAGAGATATTCATTCTTGTGATATCTCACTGTAATAGGTGCCTCGATTGACTAAAATGAGAGTGCGAATTATCAACCAGATGAAGTGAAGACCATATTGAACAATTTACAGCGAAGAAGGGTCATATCAAGAACATCATTTATATATTGAAGTGCGGATTTGCCTGAATAGTTTACAGATTGTCTAAATATGTCTAGAGAATAAATATGCAAGCATATCACAACAAGATGTGTGAATTGTTCTGAGAAATAGAAGGTGCAGATTCCTATGTGAAGAAATGCGGTTTCTCTCTGAGATAAAAACAATGTTAAGTTCAAGAATAAATGTGAATTCAGTTATGGTATAAAAATGAATGTATGCGGATCACTATGATGATCACTATGAAGATATGTATGTGGATGCAATGTTATTTAAAGGAATGAAATGGATTCGAGAGTTAAGGGTCACTGCTGGATAAGAAAAGAGAGGAACGTAAATCTATGATTTACCTTCTCTCTCACATTTTATAAAAGAAAGGTCAGTGCAGGTTGATGAAGTAAAGAAGGATCAACAACAGTATCAAGGTCTTGGATGCATAAATAGGTCAAGGGTCTATTTCAGGGTCATGGTACTTGTCATTTGAATTCTATAAGAATAATTTCTCGTGGGTTTTCCTCTCCAAGACATAGAGGTTTTTACCTGACTCTAGGAGTATAACTCTTGTGTCTCATGTCTTTTGATAATTGACTTGATGAAAGATTTAATAAGCTAATAAAGGAAACACATAAGTAACTCAAGTTACATCACAAGTAATTATCAAGAAGAAAATTTTGTATTAATCATTATCCCTCCAAATTCTCAATAAGTATCAGAGCTAAGGTGATGAACTAAAGGGCTGCTTGATAAAGAGACACTGCAAGGAAATCCCCAAGCCATCTCAAGAAGACTTTCAACATTATTCAAAGAATCTACACATTGAGGAGGTAATATTTGACATCAAAGATCCTTGATATTTAAGACATTTTTGGAAGACACATCATTAAGCACCACCCAACACTATTGAAGACATCTTCATTATGAAGTAATCCTTGATCATCAAGGATCCAAGATCACCTACCTTGAAATCAATCTAAGAGGGATTTCCTACCATCATCCTCAACAAGGAAGCTGATAGAAGAAGAAAAGTGTCTACTCAAGTAAGTATCTGTATGACTTCATATGAATCTATCAAAATGTCTTCTTTGCAAAGAAAACAACAAACTGGTTAGGGTTTCAAACTTTCGTGCATGGAAGACAAGGACAATGAAGTCACGCCAAATACATGAAGGGAGATATAAGAGCCCAAAGGATTCTTACATAATGCATAAAATACTCTCTTATCTCCAATGTATCAAATCTAGAATCATCAAAAGGAATATATGAGAAATTGGTGAATTTATTCTCTGTGACTACTACAGGAGAAAAAATCTCTCTGAGATCAACTGAAGGAACTAGGAGAAGTAATGTATGACACTGAGATGACTACAGTGGTGCTGAATGCTCTACTATAAGAATGGGGAAACTTAACTTCAGGTTTATATGGGAATAAAGAAGCCACACCATTCCACGTTTTAACATCTCTATGTAAATAGAGGAAACAAGATTAAAAACCAAAGCTGATACATGAACAAGTGAAGGGAATCTAGCCTTTGCAGTAGTATTCAGGAAGAAAGAAAGATTAGGTAAATTTGATCCTCAGAATAAAATAAGAAATATGGAAAAATTATGATGCTTTGGATATAATGAACTTGCGCATAATAAAAGATATTTTCCTAAATCTGAAAAGGACAAGAGAAATAGGGAAGAAGCCTATGTCTCAAAAATGAGGGAAGAACCTGATGCAAAGAAATCTAAGAAAGAAAAGCGAGGGATCTTCACTATGATAGAGATCATATTCTCCTTTAAGTGATTTCTGTTGGTTGTATGATAGGAAACAGTGCAACATCCTAATCAAAGCATGGTAGGTGTTCTTGGTAAAAAAACTCCTGGAAAACCTCTCTGATAACAATACTCATGGAAGGCAGTCATCAATATCAAGGGTCATCATGAAAAACATAATTTTGGGATGTGATGACATATTGATGGAGACGACCAAGGGAATGAAGCTCTTCATTCTAGTAAAACTGTTGAAGGATGACTTAAATGAAAAAGGTATGAGGTATGTATATATTTATATGCTGACACTGGATGCTGTTAAGTCATTTCATATGGTTGCAGGTAACAGAATTCTATATTTAGAAGTATGATCTATGAAGGAGGATATCTCAGTGCATTAACAAATGAAATCAACATAATATATATCCTCATGGAATATGAGGTGGCTGTATATGAACGAGGAACTGGAAAATGTGTAAGTTCCTGGGAATGAAGAATGTACAGAAAGGAAGAGATCATGAAATGAAACCATGTCAAGAGGAAATTATCATCCGGAAGCCAAGAATATGTGAGTAGGAGATCTCTTGGGAGGATATGTAGACTATGACAGAAATCTGGTAAAGAATAAGACCCTTGACAAAAAATATCATTAGGAGATGTGTCAATCTGAATAAAGGATGTCGGTGCCTATAGGATTATGTCATGGTGAAAATCATCATTGAGGTAACTTTTGCTTTAAAATTTCATATGTATATGTTTATCTGGATGAATTTGTGTAGGGATTCTAATCATGAGAAAGGATGTATGATCCTTGGAGATGATTCGAAGGAAAGGAACATAGCATAACAGTGGACCAGATGAGAAAGACTGATGAATCACTTTTTGATAGTGGACATGAATCATGACTGAAAGTGATGGATAATATGTGCCCTATGAAGCCAAAAGTTGAAGATTTCTCAATATCGAAATCATTGACATCAAGGGGAGGAATTCTTCATGAGTAGCTGGATTGCTGCTGCAGGACCCTGGTTGAGAGGGAGCCTCAGGGTAAGTTTCTTACTTGGAATAAACTTGAAGTATGTCCTTCCTGAGTTGAGAGGGAGTGACATATGTGATTCTATAATACATTTGTCATGCACTAGACCAGAAATAACAACCATAAGTCTTAGTTAAGGCCATGTGGAGAGAATGGATAGACACATCATTCTGGTCTTCACCTAGACGACAGAATGGAGGATTGGCTAATCATCTGGCATTCGATACTCTTTGAGAATGAGATAGGGAATTCAAGATAAGAGTAGTTGAGAACCGATATTCTTTGAGGGCTAGCTACCATTGTGTAGGTAAATCCCCTCTGCGGACAGAGGCGATCCCTCTAGCCTTAGGGTGGGTCTAGCAACAAGAGGACATGCTAATGCATCCATTCCTAGTTAATGAATGAAATTAAATCGGGATAGATGTCCTACCTTAGTTCCAACGCAGTTGTCGTAGATGTGGCAACAGTCTTTTGATCTTCGCCCCGATACATCACGGTCCTTCAGCGATGGTACTCACGTAACTGTACAAGGATCAGAGAACGATGGCAGCATATGAAACAATATTTTCATTCATAACTATCTAATTGGACAAGGAGAATTAAACTTATTGCACAAGACTAATCATATCAAACTCAAGATGGGAACCAAAACATCAGTCATGTATTAATTAAGAGAAAGAAAGATATTACAACCAAATGAGCCTTGAAGTCGCAGCCTCCTTCAGCGGGTTCAGTCCAACACGTCTCAAGCATTCGTTGGGAAATTGGACTTGGTGAGGCAATCAGCCTAGACTCTCTCTCGACAAGGGGTCTCTCTCTGCTTTATCTCACACCGTCTTATTCAGACTGTTCAGCTATTCAACCATTTCAACTAGATGCATCTATGTGCGAGAGATGTATTTATAGGAGAGGAGAAGGAGGTTGGGATCCCTCAAATGGTGGAAGGGACGCCTTATCCTTTGGGAGGTTGCACAAAAGTAGGAAAAAATAAGCCAAAGTAAGATGTTCGACGTTATTCAGTCTAGAAACCCATGTTGACTCCACTCACGAAGTGGTTGGCAATGGAAACTTCACTCCTATATTTAAAAAAACTTTCCAAAAATAGCTCAGCGCGGGCAGTCCACTGAGACAGAGCGCCAATGGGCATGGGGCCCAGTGCTAATTTCTCTATGTGCGCAAGACCATAACTTCCTGTGAGCGCCGACCCAAAATCGTGTGTTTTTGATGGTTTGTTCCAGGAAAAGTCAATGGAGGAAATGTTCTTCTCATGGCATGGGATACAATGAAACTTTTTGCAAGGCATGACACTATACAAAATTCACAGCAATAGTCCTCCAATGTTTGGGATGGGGATTGCAGGGACAGTCACTAAATGTTGTGTAATAGATGCCCCCTAAAGCAAGAGGTCCTAGGGAGAGGGAGCAGTGAAATGCTTTACAAGAACATGTTCAAACCAAACACCACCATCGGAAGACCTGAAAGTACAAATACAACTGATATATATGATACATGAACATGTGGCATGGGCACAACCATCCATAATAGAGTATATATATAAACAATATTTGAGGTATGGACGCAACCATCCAATAGTAAGGATCAATAAATAGACTCAGGTATGGTCGCAACCATCTAATCAAAAGAGTCATGCATATAGTCATGATAAACCAAAATATCCAACAACATGGATTCTGTTAGAAAAAACCCAGGGTCTTGCACTCCATATCGACCCGAACAAGTACAAATTCAAGCATGAAAATATGTGAGCTAAATTCGTACATGCAAGAAATTCACCTCATTACCAGCCAATGATGAAAGTTGTTAACAGGCACAAGAGAAACCACCAATAATGACAATGGCTCTCAAGGTAAAACTAGTATAATCCACGGAATGTGAATAGTGATCTGGCATTGAACACCGATATAATCACTCGACCGAAGGCCAATGAGGTGGACCTATTATCGAATACGAAGAACTTGCCATTGAGGCATGCAAGCTCCAAGGTACCAGAAGGGAGTCTCTAGATCAACTTCCTGGATAATGAGCTGAAGTCGACAGGAAGTGACCTGGTCAAAGGAGGGCCATAATGTTTCCCACATCATCGACACGATACAAAGTAATAAGATGATAGTGAATCAGGACCGAACAGAGGATCAGAGGGAGGTTAAAAACTACAAATGGAAACTTCTCTTGAACATATCAGTGACACAACTCCAAATTTGGCAGTATTTGACATCAAGGGAGCTGACGTCATGATGATGTGGCAAAGAGAAAATGAGATGTCAAATTAGATTACCCAAACCCATGGAGGCAAAAATGACGAAATGAGAGATCCCGAACCCGATACGAATGCAGATGAGTGTCATGTTCAAGAGCGACATACTGCCGACACAACTAAGAACTGGTTCCATTTTCCCCCACCATTGCTGCCGAGTACCCCAATTATTTTTGGAAACGAGCTTGAAGGGGATAAAATATGCTTTTCATGTAAGTTTGTCCTTCAGAAAAATCCATCCTAGTACATTTTACGAGCCCTAGAAAGGAGGAACTTGGCTATGTCATGGTGATGGTTTCCGATGCCATATAAGTTTTAACGAGTCTGACAAAGGAAGAACTTGACATCTTTTCATGTTTAAAGAGTTTGAAAATAAGTGGAAAATAAAACTCTAGCAAGTACCTTTTCGTAGGTAGTCTCACAGATCCGAAAAGGTAGAAAAATGTGTCTGAGAGAACCTTTTAGTCGCGATAGGCTAAGGTATTTCTTTCTTATAAATAATATATCCCAACCCGAAAAAGGCGTAAAAGTATACTGAGTAGATATCGTTTCGCAGCCATGTAACAAGTTCAAAACGACAAGAGCCTCGACAATATTTTCAATTTTCGAGAGTTAGAAAAGAGCTGAAAGATGACTCCAACAATGAATTTTTTGTGTTTTTACTGAGTCCTAAAAATCATAAAATACAACTCGTTACTTCATCGTCGTCACCTTGAGGACCTATCGCTGCACAAGAGATGCACGTAAAACCCATTTTTCGAAATAAAATAGCAAAGTAATCGAAAAATGTGCTTTAAAACCTAATTAGGCTTCTAAAAATTTATAAAATGCTAAAAATGGTAAAAATAAATTACTTTTCACTTTTACCTCTTGTGAGCAATTTGTTACCCTTTTTCACTGTGATTTTTGCAGAGCTGACAGCGGGAAATCCGAAAAGCCAATCGTGAATCCGTCTATTCTAGGTAAGAACTCATATCCTTCCCTGCATTTTGATAGCATATTCATTACCCGCAACCCATTTTTGTAGATCTATGGGGGGGTTTTGTAAAATTTAGGGCACGGTGGTCGGCGTGGGTATCGGGCACAGACTTGCGCAAACCGGCCAAAAAATCAAATGGGGGCACGCCAATTGGCACGATTTTTTTTAAAATAGTCACGCCAACCGCGACATCCATTTTAGATTGAAAATTCAAACAAGTAAGCCCAATTTAACTATTTCAAAAGCATTGCATTTGGCTAATGACAAAATGGTGATTGAATGGAAAGAACGAGAACACAGTGAAGAAGATGAGGAAGCCATGGGAAATGTGAGATGCATGGAAGCTATCAAATATTGCGGGCTCAAGAAATTCTTTATGGTACCATGTCTTAGAGCTCAACTAGAGTTATTGCAATACTTGATCAGTGTCTGGGACATTGATCAGGAAAAATTCATTATTCACGACTAGGAACTTGAGATTGAGGTCTCAGATATTTACTTCATAACCGGATTGTCGCGGAGGGGGGCAGTACCAATCCTGACCGATACTCAGCCCACAATG
Source organism: Pinus albicaulis (assembly GCA_034641835.2). Classification (NCBI taxonomy): domain Eukaryota; kingdom Viridiplantae; phylum Streptophyta; class Pinopsida; order Pinales; family Pinaceae; genus Pinus; species Pinus albicaulis. The sequence continues at coordinate 2,146,886 of MU968363.1, read as the reverse complement.
GAAAACATGAGTATGGTTATCGACATAGTGTGCCTAGGGGAAAGGAAAGGGTCCAAAAGTGGAAAGGTGGATATCCAAACTATTCTGGATTTGGCACTAAAGGTAGTGCTGCACACCATCATGCGAGCTGCTAGATCACAAGCTCCGCACGAGGCCACAAAAACACAACTACTTCTTGATGTAGATTGCATGGCACCGACCCTCTATAACTGGGCAAAGGCGGTAACAATAAACATGAAACACCAACTAAAAAAATGCAAGAACACCAAGCTGAAGCAGTTCGGCTATGGATCCATATTGGTACCCTTCATCTTGGAACGGTTATCAATATTCCAATGTCAGGAGGTAATAGTTCCGACACCACTAGCCCAGGAGCCATGGATGGTCCATTGGGCAGCTTTGATGCCAAGGTCAAGGGGTAGTCAACAAATTTCCTGGAGACCAGAGTTCTTTGAGTGGCTCTGCCGACAGCTGATTGTCGTGGAGGACTAGCCCTACTCTGGCACAGATTTCACTGGCAATGCAGATCTCCCACTCCCAGAAGGAGAGGATTGGGATGAAGCATTGGGTAAGACTCATTTGTTATTTTGATGAGTATTATGATTTTTTTTGTTATGCATGTTCTGACATTAATCCATGTAATTACAGATATTGACCTAAAAAGACCTGCAGGCATGTGCCAATAGCATGGAGTATTCCTTGCGAATTTGATCTAGCCCCTCATGGTGAAGGAGGCGAGGAGGAGGAAATAATATGAAATTTGGAGGGAATCTCCCGAGGGATTCTAGACTATGCGTGATTTGATAATGTTTCTCGTGCATACCAAAGACACGCTGCAGGGGTGTCAAACCGTGTTCACCGCTTGTTGAGGCGGCTTGTATAGGCAGTTACGTGCTATCATGAGCGTCATGCCGACTAGACAATTAGGTTTTATTTCCGCATATTTTTTTAGAGACATGATGTCTCAAGATGTAACCGAGACACATATATTTTTTGAACTTATGACGCACATGGATGAAAACACTCGATATATATATATATATATACATCTATTTTCTCGTATGGATCTTGTCATGTGATGATGATGTTTTAAAAATTACGCAAATGTCTATGTAATACAATATTAGCTACTGTATCAGTTAACACATTCATTTGTCTAGGAATATTTTGATATGTAATGTAATCAAAATGTCTTTCCAGTGAAAAAACACGCAAATACAACCTTAAGATGTGAGGGTTTCTAACAGAATAATGCCCATTAATTTGAAGAACAACAAGCTGTGAGTCTAGGTTAACAATCAATGCATGAATTTCGAGAGCAATGGCCTCAGTTAATAGTTCAATAACAACACTATATTCAGCAACATTGTTTGTGGTTCGTCCTAGACAGATACCTTGAAGGTCTATCAACTCACCAGCAGGATCATAAATCACCCAAGCTGTTGAAGACAGGTTTTGGGTACTACGGGAAGCACCATCCTAGAAACCAACATAAGGGGTAACAGATATCTACACAATAAGAAACGATCCAATAAGCAAGAAAATGCTCGCAAAGCACACCAAGCCAAAAATGTAAAAGATGAAAAGAACACCTATGTACAAAGAAACATGCACAAATGACTCATGCATAGTAATTTTTAAGATACAACCCATTTCTGGGTTGATCCATAGGATGACCTTCATAATCAATAAGCTTGTAAGCCCCATTCTATAAAACGCGCTTAACAATGTAGGGCCCATGCCACATGGGTTGAAATTTTCCTGCCCCAAACTTATTGTGAGATTGGTTGTACAAGAGGACGAGGTCTCCTTCTAGGAAGGAACGAGGGGACACCGATTGGTCAAAATGAGATTTGAACCGCTTTTTTTGTGCTTATATAACCAGAGCAACAAAGTGGCGAGTTTCATCAAGCCTCTCTAAATATAGAAGACGCTCCTCTTCTGGCGAAGTATTTGGTAGCAATTCAACAACTAGTTTGAGCGAAGGTATTTCACATTCAATTGGAAGGGTAGCTTCTAGACCATAGACAAGCTGGAATGGAGTGAATCTGGTCACATCCTCCACTGAGGTTCAGTAAGCCCAAAGAGTTGAAAACAACATGATATTCTAGTTTGACTTGTGCATGCCAATCATACTTTGAAGCATAGTGACGAGAACTTTGTTCAAAGCTTTAACCTGGCCATTGGCTTGAGGTTAGTACGACGTTGAGCTGTCGTGATGCAGAACCAACTTAAAAGTTAACTCAGCCACCATGTAATGCCGAAAATGGGAACCATGATTGGTAACAATGGCTTGATGGACACCAAACCTAGAAATGACATGATTGAATAGAAACTGTGCTGTTGCCTTACCGTCAGCCGTAAGTGTAGGCATTGCTTCAGCCCATTTGGTGAAGTAGTCCACGGCTACGATGATATAAGCATGCCCCCCGGCCAAGTGAGGGTTACATGTCATAAAATTGATGCCCCACTTCACAAAGGGACCAATGGTAATGACAAGGTGGTGTGTGCATCTTCTGCTGATAGATCTGGAAATCATGGAATTTACGGACAACAACAATGCAGTCTTTAAAGATGGTGGGATAGAAATACCCAGCATGAAGAATATTTTGTGCAGTAGCATACCTAGACATGTGACCGCCACAGGCGCTACTATGACAATCATTCAGGACCTTTCCAGCCTCCTCGAGAGTCAAACACCGACAGAGAATGGAATCAACTCCGATGCGGTAGAGTGTATCTTCGACTATGCGATAGGGTTGTGATTGATGAAAAATGCATCGGTGAGCATCCTTTGTTAACTCAGATTGGAAGGTGGAATTCTGAAGATATACAATGATATCACTGTACCAATGATCGAGGGTGCTAATAAGAAAAAACGTGTCATTCGGAATGCGTTCCTCAGAACCAGATAGAGCAGAATAAGAAGGGAGAGAGCAGATCAAATCAACGAAGACCAATGACTTCTTTGAATTGGCGGTAGTGAACTCAAAATTGAACTCTTGGAGGGTGACAATCCGCTTTGAGTATTTTGCCCCCAACAATTGGCAAGTCAATATGTAAGTCATAGGGTTGCAATCAGAAATCACAGTCACTGTGCACAACAAAATATAGTGACGAAAACATTGAACAGCTTGAACAGTAGCCAACGCCAACTTCTTGACATGTGCATATCATGTATCAGCATCGAGAAGGTTACGAGACATATGATAAATGGCATGATCGTCACCATCATCATCATCTTGTACCAAAACCATGGCAATCATGCTAAACGCGGCGGCTAAATAGAGGGAGTAATCGCGATGATAATTTGGAGGATGCAACAAAGGAGCATTGACGAGCAACGTCTTCAGTGCATCGAAGGATTTTTGGGAAATATCATCCCAGAGGAACCAGACGCCTTGCTTCAGTAATCGCGTAAGTCCTCTGGCCACTTCGGCATAGTTAGGTATAAAACGACGTAGGAAGTTATCTTTTCCTTGTAGACTTTGTAGCTAATGTAAGGAGGAAGGAGAGGGGAGATTAACGATAGCTTCAACTTTGAGTGGATCAAGATGAATCTTGTCTTTGGAAATGATAAACCCTAAGAGTCTACCGGAGTCAACGCAGAAGACGAACTTATGTGGATTGAGCCAGATGTTATAGCGTCAACAACGAAGAAAAATCTAATGGAGATGATCAAGATGGTCTTTACGCTTAGCCGAATGAGCCAGAAGGTCATCCAGATAAGGCTGAACAATGTGCTTGAAATCGTGGAAAGCATATGACATTTCTCGCTGAAATTTAGCCCTAACATTTTTAAGATTGAAAGGGATATTTTTGTAAGCGAAAGTACCCTAAGGACAGATATAGGCGGTATTATGTTGATCTTCTGAAAGAATGTTAATCTGGTTATACCTAGAAAACCCATCCATAAGGGAAAAATCTCACTCCCAACGCAGTCATCAATGATTTGTCAATAAAAGGAGGAAAGGAGTGGGATAATTATCCTTAGAGCAAGAACGGTTAATGCCAAGGTAATCAACACAGCACGAATGGTACCCTATTTCTTATCTACAGGAACAATATTGGAAACCCATTCTATCAAGGGAATCAGATAGATAAAACAGGCTTTAAGAATTTTTTCACCTTCTCCCTTAATAGCGGCAACCTTTCTAGGGTGCACAAGATGAAGATGCTAGAAAACAGGCTTTGCACTAGGATAGGTAGGAATCTCATGCACCACTATACTTGGATCAATGCCGGGAATCTCTTTGTAAGACCATGCAAAAACGTCGCGAAACTTGCGGAAGAGACCAGTATAGACCTGGATCTCATCAGGAGAACAGGTCACCCCAATATGGATGTTCTCAACAACCCCTGGTTTAACGGAGATGTTCATAGGCATCATCTGTATGATGTTGCTCAAGTTACCTTCTGCAAATACTTCGTGTGTCAGGACAAGAGTTTGAAGTGGAGGAGAAGGAACTTGAGAAGCGAACCTCTCGAGACAAGTAGACATGGCCTCAAGGCCAGGCATGAATGAGGAACGATGATGACTATCATCCCAAGGAGGATCCTCAAGAAACATAGTTTCCACGATGGCCTCATTAGAGGGAAATATCTCTCTTAAGGGATTGGGCGAATCCAAATCGTCGAGCCAAGGGGATTGAGAATAAGTGTCAAGAGACATGCCCAAAGGAGAATGATCAGGAGGTGGAGGATCTGAAGCTGAAATAATTTCACAATAATCGACCTCGATCGAACTTAATGACATCGAATCTCCAAATGAATCAATCTCCTCAAGTGAAGGGATGATCCATGGATTAGAATACCTAGAGATCATATTAACCTGAACAGTGTTGGGGGGAGGAAGAGGAAAAATACCCATGAGGGCAGGATCTTTGAAGAGACCTGACCCTACGCTCTCGTAAGGCGTAGGAATTTTATCGACGTATGGAACATTTCTCTCGGAAGATGAAGAAGTGAAAAAATACAACTGATCGACAGTAACGATATTTTGTTCGTGTGTAAATCGCAAAACACGAAAGAGAGTGGACAAAATGCACAACATGGCATGAGTCCAACTGTGACTGAGGAGAAGATTGTAATTGAGCTTGGCGTCAACTACTTAAACCTCTACGTTAACTATTTTCCCTTATAGAGTGATCGGAAAACTAGCGAGAACACCAATAGGTTTAGATTCCCTTCCATCAAACACTTCTAGAGCATTTGGAGATGAATTAAGAGATGGAGAACTGATAGCTTTCCAGTAGGAAGATGACATGACACACATAGACACACCCTCGTCCATGACCATTCGATGGATATTCAGTCCATTAATCCCAACTTGGATGATTAGCGCAATATGGTGAGGGAGACATGGAACAAAATTCTCCAAGTCGAAAGTGATAAGGCTCGAATCAACAGGGTCAACCCCACCGATGGCAGATAGCAAAGCCTTCCGTTGAGATGGATAACTCTGAAGTACTTCTAATGCAGACATAGTAGATGGCACCTGAGCCAAATCCTCAATAATATTGTAATGTTGAGTAGCACAAGCATTAGGATTGTAAGAAGACTTATGGAGTACACCTTTGGAAGGTGGCCATACAACAGGCTCAGTATTGGGCCTTTCAATCTGAAGAGGGTTAGAAGCAGGCGAAGGAGGAGGACCATCAGCGATCTCTTTCCCCACTGCCTGACACGGTTCGGTATAATATTTTGACCGAGTAGCAATAGAAATGGATGCAGAACCATTCATCATGAAAACCTTAGAGCCAAATGGGGTAGAGGACTGAGTTTGCTCTACCAACTAAGTCTGCTGTGATGGAAATAGTTCTTTGAGAATAGCTGGAGTTCCTTGGGTTCCTTTGAGAAATTGACTCACTTCGGCCCGTCAAGGATAATCCTTGGTGTAGTGATCTTCATCACAAATCAAGCAAGGATACTTCGATTTACGTTGGGAACCATCATCAGCACGATATTTCTGAGAATCCTATTGCGAGGTATCATCTTTGGCCTTACCTTTACCCTTCTTTTTACTTGTGGAAGTTTTATCCACTGGATTGGCCTGAACAACAGTCACTTCCATGGTTTTACCAGAATTTAGGATCGGCTGAGAAGCAGTATCATTGTAAGGAAGGGATTTTTGCTTCCCAGGATTTGGAGGAGGAGACTTTCGAGAAGTCTGAGACACGGAACCAATGATATCGTCGATGGATGGCATCGCCGGTGCTTTCGAAGTTCCAGGTCTAGGAGCATCAGACAAGAGTTTGTACAACATGCCAAACTGAGAGTAAACAAGATCAAGGTACTAGGCACGAGCAATGGCTTGTTCCTTAGTGATGCATTCCTCCATGACAATGTCCTTAGCAATCAGAGCAACGAAGGAGGTAGTAAACCAATCAGTTAGAATCCGATCACGAATATCAAACTTGATCAAGAAATGATGACGCCTCCATTCATGAATATGATCATAGATATGAATAATGCGCTTGTTTCAAGGATATGAGGAGGTGCGTCCTGTTTTCATATCAAACCAGAAACTGAAAGTGCATGAGAAATGCCATAGCTAAAGAATTGAAATCTTGAAAGACACCATGATATAATTCAATGTACCACTTGGCAGTGGCACCAATAAGAGTCCGTTGGAAAAGACAGAGTCAGATAGAATTTTCAACCCAAGAGTTAGAGGAACTCCAAAGATGGTAGGTCATAACATGTGCTTGGGGGTCTTCTCTAGACTTGCCCTCAAACTTGGGACAATCGCCAAGAATTTTGGTTGGAACTTGAGGCCAATACGAGTTATGAAGGATCAGATCATTCTTCAAATTTAACACACTGGGGAGTTTCAACGTAGCAAGAAAAGGAAATTGAGGATTAAAAGACATTGCAGGTCGTTGATAAATACCAGTATTAGCATTCCACCCAGGTTGAGAGAAAGTCTGCCCCCATATGTTTTGTCTCGAAGGATTTTATGCATACGGGTTATAAGCATGATAGTTCTACCCATACATGGGTTGAGGACCGAGATATTGATTCTGAGCATACCACTGAGGTCCTTACTGAGCAACATATGGATTTTGCTGTAGAATGTAAGCATTTCCTTGAGGTGGATTATACACCATCTGGGATTGACCTTAAGGATAATAATTGAGACCTTGGGGCGTACTATATACTACCTGAGATTGACCTTGAGGAGGGTAAGTAGTGCCTTGAGGCTGAAAAGGTTGTCCCTGCGGAGCAGGTTGACCTAGATGCTGAGGTTGGACAAGCTATCCCTGTGGAGCAGGTTGGCTTGGATACTGAGGTTGGGTAGGCTGTCCCTGCGGGGTAGGTCGGCCTAGATACTGAGAGCCACTGGGTTGCCCTTGTGGAAGAGGTTGGCCCAATGGTTGGGATGGGCCAGGTTGTCCTTGCAAACCAAGTTGACCCGACGCAGGACCGTAGGGTTGTCCTTGTTGTACAAAAGTTTGGCCTTGCTGAACATAAGGTTGATGCTATTGCACAAAAGGTTTTCCCTGTGGTAGATATATTTTACCCCCGGGAACATAAGATGCTCCCTATTGAAATTGAGGTTGACCAGAAGGACCATAGGGTTGTCCTTGTTGGGCCGAAGGTTGTCCCTGTAAGGGTTGTCCTTGCGGACTATAAGGTTTTCCATGTGGACCAGAAGGTTGTCCCTGAAAGGGTTGTCCTTGTAGGTCTGAGGGTTGTCCCGGTTGGTAAACAAGTTGATTGGGATCAATCAAAGGAAAATAGATGAGATTACTGTACGCGTCAAAATGATGTGGAGGGTTACCAGAAACTTGTGGCTACTGAGAACCCTGAGGTGTGGAATTCTGTTGTTGAGGACCTAGAGAGGGAGCATACTATTACTGAATAGCCAACAGATACTCATAGAATGTATAACCGCGAGGAATAGAAGTAGAAACCATAGGTGCAGTGCACATAGGATGGATTTCCATAATGCGAGGTTGTTGATCCACTCATGGCGGACCTAACAAGTATCATGGGATTGATAAAAATAGAACTACGAACAACAGAAAGCCCTGATGATGACGGAGTCGTACTAACAACCGGTGTAGATGAAACCACATAGACAGTGGGCTGAACAGGAACAAAGATTACAATCTTTGATATCACAGGAGTCGAGGCTGACGCCCCCAATACCGAGACAACCGAACTCACGGAAGGAGTTGATATATCGGTCCATATCGGATTCTAATACAACGATTGAATTCCGGAAATGATCTGACCCAAAGTTTGATAACCACGTGGGAGAGACACTAGTTGTGAGGAAGGTTGATTGGAGACATAAGGAAAGTTCTCTAGAGGGAGCTTGAAACGAAAGGAATATTTCTCTCATATAAAGGGATGCAATGATGGTATTTGCAAGGCATGACACTTCTTATTGATCACAAAAATGACCCTCCAATTGGCAAGATGGGGATTGCAAGGACAATGACAAAATGTTGTGTAATAGATGCCCCCTAAAGCATGAGGTCTGAGGGAGAGGGAGGGGTGAAATGCTTTATGAGAACGCGTTCGAACCAAAAACTGCTGTCAGAAAACCTGTGATTAAAAACACAACTAATATCTCTAATACATGCATATGTGGTATGGGCGCAACCATCCATAATAAAGTACATAAAAACTGAGATCTGAGGTATGGACGCAGCCATCCAGCAGTAAAGATCAACAAAAAGACTTAGGTATGTCGCAACCATCCAATCAAAAGAGTCATGCAATAAGTCATAATAATCCACAATAATCCACAGCCTCGATTTTATCAGAAAAAAACACAGGGTCTTGCACTCCATCTCAACCTGAATAAGTACAATCTCAAGCATGTGAATATATGAGCTGAAGTAAAACATGCAATAAAATCGTCTGATTACCAGCCAATGATGAAAGATGTTAACACACACGAGAGAAACCACTAATAATGAAAATGGCCCTCAAGGTATGGAAGGTACAATCCACGAAATGTGAATAGTGATATGACGTCGAACACCCGCAGAATCACTCGATCGAAGGCCAATGATGTGAACCTTGCGTCGAATGTGAAGAACCTACCATTGAGGTAGGCAGGCTCCAAGGTACCAAAAGGGAGTCTCTAGATCAAATTACTGGGTAATGAGCTGAAGTCGACAGGAAGTGACCTGACGGAAGGTGGGCCATAATGTTTCCCACATCATCGATACGAGACAGAGGAACATGATGACAGTGAATCAGGACCAACAAAGAATCAGATGAAGGTTGAAAACTACAGAGAAAAACTTCTCTTGAACATATCAGCGACACGACATTGGATTTGGAAGTATTTGAAATCAAAGGATCTGAAATCATGATGATGTGACAGAGAGAAAATGAGAGGTCAAAAGAGATTACCCAAACCCGTGGAGGCAAAAAATGACAAAATGAGATGTCCCCAACCCGACACAAATGCAGACAAGTGCCATGTTCAAGAGCGACATACTACCAACGTAGCTAGAACTTGGTTCCATTTTCCCCCACCATTTATGGTGAGTACCCTAATTATTTTTTAAAACAAGCTTGAAGGGGATAGCATATTCTTGCAACATACGTTTTTCCTTCGGAAAAATCCAACCTAGAACATTTTACGAGCCCTAGGAAGGAGGAACTCGAGTAACGTCATGGTGAGGAAGTCTGATGTCATCAAGGTTTAACGAGTCTGACAAAGGGAGAACTCGACATCTTTTCATATTTAGAGGGTTTGAGAAGAAGGCGGAAAAGAAAACTCTAGTAGGTCCCTTTTCGTAGGTAGTCTCATAGATCCCAAAATGTAGAAAACAATATTTGGGAGAACCTCTTAGTTGCGATAGGCTAAGGTATTCCTTTTTCATAAATAGCCTATCCCAGCCCGAAAAAGGGGTAAATGTATACTGGGTAGATATCGTTTTGCAGCCATTTAATGAGTTCAAAATGACAAGAGTCTCGACAATCTTTTCAGTTTTAGAGAGTCAGAAAAGAGCTGAAAGTTGACTCCTCCTGGAGGAACGGGTGGTATTAAGGGTAGCAACTAGTTCCGGTAATGGTGGAACTAATCATAACAAGTAAAGGTCAAGAGGCTGGCTAACAAGACCACTCATTGTAGTGGTTCCTCAGGAATGGGTAAAAAAATCAAGTGAAGGCATATGATCGACCGAGCAGGTGACGATGGAATGAGAAAACCAAGGCTCATCTGGAAAAATAGGCTGATAAAATGACAATAACGATAGGTAAAATGTTCATTTTTATGCAATCTTGAAATTAGAAAACTCTACTTGAAGTTGGTTTCGTTTTTACAAAAGCTTGAAACGGAAACAAACTATGCTTGAAATGTTTGCAAGCCCCCAACATGGTGACTCAATTCGAGGTACATGCCCCCCAAGCTTCAGTCCATCTGAAAGACAGATGGAAGGAAGGTTCAAATTATGAGATCAAGAGAAAGACTCGACTAGGATTTTACTAGATCGTATCAAAGACTCAAATTGAATAGGAACATGTTTCATTGTTTTAACGAGGTTGACACATTAAAAGAACTATGCTCATTACCTAATTCATTTTTTAACGAGGTTGACATAGAAGACGAACCATCCTCATGACACCTTGTTTCATTTTTTAAGGAGCTTAACACGAACTCTGCTTTGAGAGCTTGTTTCATTTTTTAAGGAGCTTGACACAAGAAAACAAACCATGCTCAAATGACCTTGTTTCATTTTTTAAGGAGCTTGACACAAGAAAGCAAACTATGCTCCGATGAGAACTCATCATGTCAAATAAGAAGTCATGGATTCGAAGAGTTTCGCATCTGATGGGAGAACAACATCTTGGAAATCAGGACCCAATGCCCCCAGCACACGATGAACAATGGTACTATCACTGAATGTGGGCATGGGACATGTAGCCACATAATTAACCTGCGGTGGGGAAGATAGAACCGACGGATAAAGATCTGGAAGAGACGATGGTGGGCCAGTTGCCACATCACGACCAAAGAATGAAAGTTGATCAATGGTCACGATCCGACCTTTGTGTGGAAAACAGATCATACAAAAGAGGGAAGAGAAAAGTGCACCCATGGCATAAGCATAGTCATGCCCCAAGGCTAAATTGAAATCCAAGGGGTCGAGAACAACCATCACATCTATATAGACGGTTTTCCCTCCCAAAGTAACAGGAAAATTTGGAAGTATCCCTAATGGTTGAATGGTTCTTTTGTTAAATGCCAACAGATTCTGGGTAATAGGAATAAGTGATGGAGAACCAAAAGCTTGCCAAGTAGTGGAAAACAGAATACTAATAGACGTGCCTTCATCTATAATTGTGCTAGGTACGACCATATTGAAGGCTTGTACCATGATCTCAAATGGTACATAAGAAGGAAGGCGGTATCTCACAAATAGACTACAATTGAAGGAAGCGACCAAACTACTTATAGGGGGTACCATAGAAATGAGATGGTCATCCCTTGGTGTTACAGGGGCAAGAGGAGAATCCTCCTGGACCTCAGATATGGGAGCAGGAAGAGTAAATTCTTGGGTCACAGGGATGGGAGGATCTTTCTCCAAGTCCAAGGAATCTGAATAAACAAGAAGAACGTGAGGGGGATGAGATCCAATCTTGACGGAAAATACCTGATGAACCACAGGTGGGATCAGATCAACCGATTCGATGACCAATGGTTGGTTTGGAACGGGTTCTTGAATTTGAATTTTAGAAGGAATGGGATCGACCAAGGATGAATCTTGATTGATGGGTTGATCAACTAGCGGAGGACTCAAAGAAAGCTTCTGGTAACCGACTGGAAGGCAGGACGCAGAAACAGAAGGGTTTTCCAACACCCTTTTGGCTTCATCCATATACGAACAAAGGTGAATGGGATGATGCCCTTCACACAACCTACAGGGATTGGTAATATTACCCTATTTCTTATGATTCTTATCATTACTAGTCGAAGATATGCCACCAATATGACTTCCAGAAGACAAAGGCAACGATGGATGGTCGTCGGACCATACTTCAAGTACCTTGGAAATGCCAGGGCAATCTCGAAGAAGATGGTCACCTTTGCACAACATGCAAGGGAATTTTAATTTTCATGGAGGGTTGGATGTTTTATCAAGGGAAGGTTCCTTAGGAGCAATAGCCGCAAGGATGGCCTCTCGCTTATCTGATTTCTTCTTCTTCGTCTTCTTCTTGTTCTTCTTAGCCACCTGGTTACTAGAATCCAAACTTTCACTAGGCAAAGTAGAGGAGGAGGATGAAGGACCAAAGAAGGGGAGAGGTCCACCATAGAATCAACATGATGTTGTTCAGGTGGAGGAGATGGTTGTATAGAGGGTGGAATACTTGAGACCACAGAGGTCAAAAATAACCAAATAGGCAACCCAACAGTTAACCTAGGCAGGGACAATGTTGCCATATAAGGAGCACCAACATTCCCAAAAGTAGGAAAAGGACCAGGATTTCCTTTGGAGGGGATTCCTTGGTTGGTAAATTTTGAAAACATTGCCATTGGAAACAACCTTAAAACAAAACACTAAGGAAGATAACTTTAACCAGGAATATTTCGAGGACAGTTAATTTTTTAAGACATTGAAACAAAACTCTGTCGTTTCATATTTGAAGATTCGAGAAACATGCAAAAAGGTGACTCTATCACTTTCAGGTTGAAACGAGCATGTAAGGACAAGCACTTGATGATCTTTTCACTTTTTAGAGAGTCACTAAAAGACCAAAATGACTACTTAGGTAGTCTAAGAAAGAGGGTGTACCAAGTTTCCGTGAACTTGCATATACACCTTGGTGATCAAATGAAAGAGAAATGACCAAGGACTTAATGTACGTGCAAGTAGTCTCCCCGAATGCTGTGTTTGGTGTATCACGGTTATAGGGCGACAGACTCGGCTTCCTATGGATAAAGGATTACAACCTAATGGGGTCTCCCTTTATATACTCGACGGTATGGGGAGCACAATTCCATACTAGCACTGTCTAAAGCCAGAAGGCAAACGACAACTACTAGGTTTAACGACGTCGGAACACGTCACTAGCCTAGACCTCTAAAATATGTGTGTTATGTTTCAATGCTTCCTTAGATTGATTGAATAAATTTTAAAGTTGATTTTGAATTATGTCTCAGTTTCAAGGCCCTATCGAATGTCATCTCAAATCTCCTAAATGTAAGCTATATGCAAAAGAACACCATTTCCAATTTGATGAATGTTATCTAGTTAAGGGAAGAGTTTCGAACAATAATGCAACAAATAGTAATATTGCAAACAAAAAATTTTCCAAACTAGATGACTTTCACTATTCAAAAGTAATCTAAAACATTCAATGATGTGAATTATGCAATGTAATCTATGCAAAATTCTCTTTTTTGAAAACTATGCAATTGTAATCTATGCACAATTTCCTTTTTTGAAAACTATGCAATTGTAATGTATGCACAATTTCCTTTTCTTTTCAAAGAACAAGAATGCACTCAATGCATTTTTCGATGAAATGAGAATCTACTTAATGCATGCTTTTAATGAAAGAGAATGCACTCAATGCGACCTTTAGTTTTCAATCATTAAACAATGTAATCTAAGTTCAATGATAAATCTCAATAATGACTTTTCAATGCAATGTGATCGAATGCACTTTAATGAAAAGCAAGCTTTGAGACAAAAACTAAATGAACACAAATTTTCTTAATGAAGGATGAATGCAAAAGATATGCAAACCAACACTAAGAATGAAATTGTTGTTTTAAACACTTTGTAATGAAATTCGTCAAAAGGCTACAAGACACATGAGTTCAAGCAAAAGAAAACATCCAAAGTGTGGGCTCAAAACAAGGCATTCATTCCATTTTACGTCAAGGGATCATAGAAAGAAGACTTTTCAGCTGAAAAATGAGCAATGTAATCTATGCTCACAAGTGAAAAAGCAGAGGGGAGAACGTCTAAATCATATAGAGAAAAGGACCGGAAGGGCAAGACACACTGGTGAAAGATTTAGGGAAAAAACTTTATTTTTTAACACACCCTGAAATTGGCATGACTTTTGTGGGTGAAATTAGCGCCAACTGGCGCGATTTGCTAACTGACAACTAGCGCCAATGGCCAATTGGCGCAGGTTTCTAACTAACAACTAGCGCCAATCAGCGCGACTGTGAGAAAAATAAAAGCGCCAATGCCTGAACAGGAAAAAAAAAATTTCTCCCACCCAATACCAGACTAACCACTTCAAGAAAAAACTAAAAAATCGTAATTGATGAAAAACATAGGAATAAACAGGGAAATGGTTGTTTAACTAAATTCATCGAATGACTAAGACCTCAAAGAGTGACAAACTCAAAGGAAATTCCCCAACGGAGTCACCAATTGTTAAGCAGGTAAATCCTCTCTGTGGACAGAGATGATCCATCTAGCCCTAGAGTGGGTCTAGAAACAAAGAGACATGATAGAGTGTAGGTTCCTGATTACTGAATGAAAAGAGGACACAATAGATCGACCTACCTGGAATCCAACACTATCGTTGCGGCTGTAGTAATGGTGGTGGCCTCTCACTCCTGCCTCGGCAAGTCACAATCCTTCTGCAGTCATGCTTGGATATTTGCACACAGAACAATCAACAAGAATAGCATATGACATAATAACTTCATTCGTAATTACTAGCCAATCAAAGAGGGCTAAGCATATTGCATTTAACAAATGATATAACACAAAATGGGAACCCAAACGATAGTCACGTATATATTGATAGAAGGAAGAGGTACAACCAAGGCTTTGATGTCGCAGTCTCCTCTAGCGGGGTTCAGCCGAAGTGTGTCTCAGATACTCGTCAGGGGATTCAGATGAGATGAGGGCATGGAATCAAGCTCTCTCAACAAAGTTCCTTCTTGTTCTATCTCTTCAACAATTCAGCTATAGCGTACTCAATTCTCCATGTTCAGCTAGCTTATGCAAGGAGAGATAGCTTCTTTTTATAGAGAAAAATGAGGAGGTTAGGATCCCTACAAAGGTGGGAGGGAGGCCTATCCTTTAGGATATTATCATGGGAGGTGGAAACCATAAACTAAAGGAGGGAGTCTGTGGTTATTCAGTCCAACCACTCCCAAAGACTCATCCTCGAAGTTGTTGAAGTGGAATATTCGCCTCTATTTTTAAAAAACATTCCATAAACATCTCAGCGCGAATGTCTAATTGGGACAAAGCGCCAACTGGCGCGGGGCCCAGTGTTAATCTTCCTCATCGGCACGAGGGTAGAACTGGCTACTTGCGCCAAGGCAAAAACAAGGGTTTTTGAAGCTCTGCTCAGGGAATTTTCAACAGAAGGAATATTGCTCTCATATAAAGGGATGCAATGATGGTCTTTGCAAGGCATGACCCTTATTATTGATCACATAAATGACCCTCTAATGGGCGAGATGGGGATTGCAGGGACAGTGACAAAATGTTGTGTAACAACTAGTAAAGGTAATTTCGAAGCAAGAGGAGGGAAGTCTTGGGTGCTCCCAAAACTAGACCAAGTGTCTTGAGGTTGCCAATTGATATCAAATTGCTCTTCAAGGGGAGAATAAGTCGCAAGAAGTAAGATACTCTGAAGGAGAGACTGCCAGAAATCAGCAGGCCTAGTGGGTTGAAATTCTTCCGAAGAAACTTCAAGAGATGGATCACCACTAGGAGGTAGTGAAGAGGATGACGAAACTGGTGGTTCTGCCACTGTGACAATGTTTCAAAACATAAAGGAAACAAGATATCCTATTCGAGGCTTCAAGACCAAACACTAAGGAACTACTAAAAACAAGCCAAGACAATATCTTTAATGGGCATGTGATCATAGGCAGTTAATTTTATTACCTTGAAACAAAAATTTATTGTTTCATGTTTTAAGAGTCGATAAATAGGCAAAAGATGAATCTAGTCACTTTCAGATTGAATGAGCATGAAAGGACAAGTTCTCTATGATCTTTTCACTTTTAGAGAGTCAAGAAAAGACCAAAATTACTACTCAGGTAATCTAAGCAAGAGGATGTACCAAGTTTCCATGAACTTCCATATACACCTTAGTGATCAAATGAAAGAGAAATAACCAAGGACTTGACGTATGTGAAGGTAGTCTCCACGAATGTTGTGTTCGGTGTATCACGGTTACAAGGTGATAGACTCGACTTCCTATGGATAAAGGATTGCAACCTATGAGGGTCTCCCTTTATATACGAGATGGTATGGGGAGCACAAGTTTGTGCTAGTGTTTTCTAATGCCAAACGACGAACGACAGCTACTAGGTTTAACGACGCTGGAACACGTCACTAGCCTAGACCTCTAAAATATGTGCGTTAGGTTTCAATGCTTCCTTCAGTTGATTGAATTCATTTTAAAGTTGATATTGAATTAATGTTGTGATTTCAAGGCCTTACCGAATGTGATCTCGAATTCATAAATGCACACTACATGCAAAAGAACACCATTTCCATTCAATGAATGCTAGCTAAGAGAAGGATAAGAATCTATGACAAGTAGCAATCAATTGAAACATAAGAATAATTTCACTAATGCATCTAATACAACCAAATGAGAAAATGAAAACTTTTTCCTAGTTCGCAAAGAGCTAGTAATGCAAAAGAACATTTTCATTTTCAATTTAATCGAAAGAATGCAATTTTTGTCTTTTTAGATGAATGAGGCACACAATGCACGGTTACACTAAAAATAAAAATAAACACTAGTTTTGAGTAATACGATTGTAAATATGTAAAACAAAGATGATTGTAACGATATAAAACAAAGAGACCAATGAAATAAAAACATAAAACGCACTCAAAACAAGGATGCACTCTTCCAAGAAAACAAAGGGCTTTCAAAATGATCCAATGAGCAATGTAATCTATGCTCAAAGTGGTGAATGGAGAGCTAAAGGAAAACGAATGTGATCACTCAACAAACCAAAGACATGAAGAACCAAAATAAATACTAACACAATCAGTCAGCGAATTGAAATGACAAAGATCAAAGTGACTTGAACTCAACTCAGAAGGCTCAGCGAGGAGAGGGCTGAAAAAACAACACAAGGCACCTAGAAACCCTAGGGCTACAAACTCCACTGATAAGATGATGGAAAAAAATCTGATAAGACCAAGACTACAGAGTCAAAACAATCTCAATAGATCAATTTCAAGGTAAAAAACTAATCTAGAGCCAAGAAATACTGACAAAAACTCATAAAAGAGGTCAAATCAAATCCTACAAGATTCAACGCGACTGTTTAGCTCTAATCTGCGCTAAACAAGGGTTGGCGCACCTGTGACAAGAGAAACATGCACCAATCGGCGCGACTGTTCAAAGAAAACCAGCGTTGAGCTAGAAAACCATGGTAAAAAAATAAAACCATTGAGCAAAGGCCAGACTCGACACTCTGGAAATGAACAGGATGGTTGAAAATAGTCAGACAAGTCAAGCAAAGTAGAAAAAGGATGAAACGACCAAATTCGACTCGACAAGCCAAATGCTTGACAAACAACAAGATGAAAAACAAACACTGATCCCCAGTATGGTCGCTAACTTGTTGTGTAGGTAAATCCCCTTCGCGGATAGAGGTGATCCCTCTACCTAGGGTGGGTCTAGCAGCAAGAGGACATGCTAATGCGTCGATTCCTAGTTAATCAATGAAACTGAGTCAGGATAGATATCCTACCTTTGTTCCAATGCAATTGTCGTTACTGTGGCAGCAGTCTCCTGATCTTCACCTTGACACATCACGGTCATTCAACGGTGGTACTCAGGTGCCTACACAAGGATAAGAGAACAATGGCATCATACGAAACAATATTTTCATTCATAACTATCTAATTAGCCAAGGAGAATTAAACGTATTGCACAAGACTAATCATATCAAACGCAAGACGGGAACCAAAACATGAGTCATGTGCTAATTAAGAGAAAGAAATAGATTACAACCAAATGAGTCTTGACATCATAGCCTCCTTCAATGGGTTCAGTCCAATGGTCTCAAGAATTCGTCGGGGAATTGGACTTGGCGAGGCAATCAACCTAGACTCTCTCTTGACAAGGGGTCTCTCTCTTCTCTATCTCACACCAACTTATTTAGACTATTCATCTATTCAACCATTTCAGCTAGCTACATATATGTGAGAGAGATGTATTTATAGGAGAGGAGAAGGAGGTTGGGATCCCTCAAATGGTGGAAGGGAGGCCTTATCCTTTGGGAGGTTGAGCAAAAGTAGGAAACAAGAAGCCAAAGGAATATGTTCGATGTTATTCAGTCGAACAACCCATGTTGACTTTTCTCATGAAGTGGTTGGAAATGGAAACTTCACTCCTATATTTAAAAAAACTTTCCAAAAATAGTTCGACGCGTGTAGTCCACTGAGACAGAGCACCAATGGGCACAAGGCCCAGTGCTAATTTCTCTATAGGTGAGACGCAATAACTGCCTACCAGCACCGACCCAAAATCATGTGTTTTTGATGATCTGTTCCATGAATAGTCAACAGAGGAAATGTTCTTCTCATGGCAAGGGATACAATGAAACGTTTTGCAAGGCATGACACTATACAAAATTCCCAGAAATAGTACTCCAATGTGCAGGATGGGGATTGCAGGGACAATGACTAAATGCTGTGTAACAACTACGCAAGAGAATAATAGTCCAAGAAGGTCATAGTTTGGGAACACCTGGGTGGATTATGTACCTTGGAGACACAACGACTTTGGTGTCTATAAGTCATGTATCTTGCCAGCATTGTAGCCCATTTTCTCATTAAGAGATGGGGTTGTTAGTCAAGGCCTTGCACTAGGACAATGATGGTTGATATGATGCTATACAGATGCGATTACCAATCTGATTCTTCTTATGAGATTATTCAGTTTGAAAGTGACCATGTACCTATATGAATACCTCCCTAGTTAAGAGGGAGGGTTGAAAAGTGTAACTAGGTCGGTCTTCATATTGACTATGTAATTATGTATTTTATGTAAAGAAGAAGACAAAGATAATAAAATTTATTTTGGAGCAATATTTTATTATAGGTTAAATATAATTATTCTTGATGTCTATCTAGGTTTTTGTCTTCTAGATATAAATGTAATAAGTGTCATATATGAATGATCTAGAAATGCTCGAAGACCAAGTTTAGAAACCGTGGAAGAATAAATCTCATTAGGCCTCACTCAAACGTTGGAAGAGAAGATATATTGATGTATCAAGTTGGCCTCCCTACAGTTGAAAATTAAGCCTACAAATGGTTGGCCTCAAGACAATGGATCTGTCCCTATGAATACCAATATTCTGCGGTCCATTCACTCTTAGAATTTTTAGTCATATCTGAAGCAGTATGCGGATATCAAGATGAGTTTAGTGCAGATCTTTGGCAAGTTACAATAATTTTTAAAGAGATATTCCTTCTTGTGATATCTCATTGTAATTGGTGCCTCAGCTGACTGGAATGAGAGTGTGGATTATCCACCAAATGAAGTGCGGACCATATTGAAGAATTTACAGCGAAGAAGGGTCATATCAAGAACAACGTTTATATATTGAAGTGCAGACTACTTGAATATTTTATGGAATGCCTGAAGAATTATAGAGAATAAATATGTGGGCATATCACAACAATATGTGTGAATTGTTCCGAGCAATAGAAGGTGCAGATTCCTTTGTGAAGAAATGCAGTTTCTCTCTGAGATAAAAAAAGTGTTAAGTTCAAGAATAAATGTGAATTCAGTTATGGTATAATATTGAATGTATGCATATCAATATGATGATCACTACGAAGATATGTATGTAGATGCAATGTTATGTAAAGGCATAAAATGGATTCGAGAGTTAAGGGTCACTACTGGATAAGAAAAGAGAGGAAGGTAAATCAATGATTTACCTTCTCTCTCACAATTTATAAAAGAAAGGTTAGTGCAGGTTGATGAAGTAAAGAAGGATCAACAACCGTATCAAGGTCTTGGATGCATACATAGGTCAAGGGTATAATTCTGGGTCATTGTACTTCTCATCTGAAATATATAAGAAGAATTTCTCATGGGTTTTCCTCTCCAAGAGGGAGAGGTTTTTCCCCGGCTCTAGTAGCCTAACTCTTGTGTCTCATGTCTTTTTATAATTTACTTGATGAAATATTTAATAAGCTAATGAAGGAAAGCCATAAGTAACTCAAATAACATCACAAGTAATTATCAAGAAGAGAATTTTGTATTAATCACTAGCCATCCAAATTCTCAACAAGAAGTAGCCTAACCATTGGGCATGCAGTCAAAATCAAAAGATGAGACTAAATACTGAAAACTGAATCAAAATTGAACTGACTTTGACTCTTACTGAACTTTAGAAATCCACAGCAAATCAAGGGAGCTTTATGGATTTCACTTTGGGATCCAAGCTTTGGTGATTCTCTCCTTCACACTTTGGCAGAAAAAATAAACTGATATGTACAATAATGTTAAGAAACTTCAGAAATCTTCTCAGAAAAGGTAGTGGTTGAGAAGCCTAGCATTGAATGGTCCTCCTATGCAATCTTCTCCATTCATTTCTTCCAATAGATAAGCATGTTTTCCTCTTGAATCTGAAATTTTGTATGGTCCCTTCCATAAGTTCTCAAATTTACCATGTTTCCCTTTCTCTTCATTTCTATCATCCCAACAAAGGACCACATCACCTATTTTGAAATCATCTGTCTTTGTCTTGCGGTCATATACCTTCTTAATTCTCTCCTGAAGCTTAGAGGTGTTTTGAAACACCTCATCCTTGGTTTGCTGGAGATGAATCATTTGATTGATCCAACACTACACATCATTCATTTCACTACCTGCTTCATGTAATATTTTCATAACTGGGACAACAAGTGATGTAGGGAAAACTGCGTCGACTTTATATACCATTTGGAAAGGAGACATACCTATTGATTGCATGCTACTCACTTTGTCTGCCCACAAGGCATTAATAAGTTTCTTATGCCAGTTTTTCTTTTTTGCCTCTAACATATTCTTTATAATGTTGACCAAAGATTTCTTTGAAGGTTCGACTAGTCCATTGCCTTGCGGATAATACGTGGTCGAGTGACCCAATTTGATGTTGTATTTCTCAAAAAATTCAACCATTTTCTTGGACTTTAATGCAACTGCATTATTTGTAATTATTTTTTGGGGAAAACCAAATCGATACAATATATTAGTTTCCAAATACTGAATAATGACTAAATCAGTTGCTTGCATCGTTGGGATCTCTTCAATCCATTTGGTGAAGCAGTCGGTAGCAGGGTGGATTTCTCCAATGAAATCAAGGCCCCATTGCTGAAATGGTGCTTGCAAGGGTATGGGCTGCAACGACAGTGGGAGAAACTTCCTTTTACCTTGAAATATTTGGCATTCGTGATAGCTCATCATAGTTTTATACAATCAACAAAAAGAGTAGGCCAATGATAACCAACCCTCAACACTTTATTTGCCATAGTTTTCCAAAACAAATGACCTCCAAAATATCCCTTGTGGAAATAACTCATTACTTCCTTGGCTTCACTTTCTACCAAACAATTTAGCAAGACACCTCCCGGGTCTTTCCAATATAGAGCGTTGTCTAAAATGCATTACTTGGAAGATTTTAATTTTAATGATCTACCCTTGCTTTTAGACATATATGGGGGAGGATTAAGATGTTGAAGAACAAAAATGATGTCAGCATACCAAGGGGATGAGAGAAAAAAAATTTATACCTGTATGAGTGAGTCATCATCTTCTTCTTCGGACAAAACTGAAATGAGATTGATTTCAAGTGCAAGTAAATTGGATTCAACCATCAACTTGGCCAATCCCTGTCCTTTGATAAAATTTGTAGGCTTGATCTCGAGATAATACTCTATCATAGCTGATATCCACTTTCATTTTTTATCAGAATTTGGATCAGGGCCTAAAATTAGCTAAAAATTAAAAGTGCTCAAAATTGTTTTAGACTTGAACGATCAGATATATATATATATATATATATATATATATATATATATACAAAACCCACTTCACGGTAGATTCAACTAAATTTGGAGGAGCATTAACCAACCTGGCGGAGGTATAAACATGGAAGCAGGGCTAATTATGGTAGCATAGTCTCATTAAAAATACGAACAAAATTATTGTGGCGGAGTGGGGGTCGAACCCCTAACCTCACGCTCGCCAACCAACGCCTCTACAACTTCTTCTACACAGTGTTCCTTACACCTATGATTCTCCGTGAAATTTTGAAGTCTAACCGCCCGACCATTGGGGGTTGGAGGGGGCCATTCCCCTCCCCATATGGCCACAACCCGACGACCAGGCGCTCCAAACAAAATCGGCGGGATTTTTGTTAATGACGTTTAATTAACATTTAAAACGTGGTTAACCCACGATAAGCCGCATTAGCACATAAAATTGCGCTTATCACTAAAAACGTGCTTATCCACCCATAATATACGCTTAGTAGTAATTAAGCCCAGATTTAAGTTGGTATATTTTTAGAGGGGCACGCCAGATTCAGTGGAGTCCCACTTTTAGTGGACTTAACTGGCAATCCACCAAATTTAGTAGCAGATTACTAGGCCTGGAGTAAATAAGGCCTATCCTGGGCAATATTCGACCAAATTGAGCTCAGTAAAAGTCATTCTTAGCATTTTGGCATGCTGGGAATCCATTGGAATAGGTTTCAGAGGTAGAGGACAACTTCTTGATGGATTTTTTCGAACTTGAATACTTTTTATGCCTAGGGCCACGAGGAGAGGAGGTTATGTCTAGAGAAACTGAATTCCAATTGGAGAAGTAGAAGAGGCTACTCAGGGGTTTAATGATGCTATGAATCTAATTTAAACTTCTGTTTTCTTATTTGAACACATATTTAAGGTAATTTTTCAATATTGACAAGAAGGGTGTATGGATCAATCAACCATTTGAAGCAGTTTTGGTAGCTATGGATCAAGGAGGAGACCTTGTAGGGGTCGTTCTCATTTACATAACTGTTGTTGGAGTAGCTTTGGCTAGCATGGTTCCATTCAAGTTTTATTTATTCATTCATTGAGTTTATGAAGATATTTAATGTATGATTCAGTGTGGAATTAGAGTATATTGTGAGGGCTTTCTAGCACTCATTGGTGAGGTATAGATCATCTCTGTAGGAAATATTTATATTGCTGTTATATGTGAGAGTTCTTTGCAGTAGAACATCATCTTGAAAGGGTGATAGCCACATAGTAAGGCAATATACTAATTGTACCTTTATTCACAAAATTGAAGAGTGGTCTAGACATGTTGACAAGCCAAGGAGATGTAGCACAGGTGGGGTGAACTCCTTCATCAAATTTTTTATCTTATGGTTTGCTGTATATGCGTTTTTCAGCTGTGAATGTTGGCATATATTTTTTTAAGACATTTTAATATTTAAATCCTGGAAGCAAACTGCTCATTACATATAAAACCATGCACATAAGAAACACATTTCTTATACAGATGAAGGAGCTTACATAGCATAAAAAATTTTTGCCCTCTTTTTAGATCAAGTTGGTATCAGAGCATAAGGTTCATTGTTTGTTTTTGCAAAGAGGGTTGTTTTTTAAGAGGAAAATTCTTACCAGGTTGAAGCTTTGAAGAGGAGAAGGAGAGCTTGTTGGTATGACTTCCCAACTAGGAACAAAGAGAAGGGGGCTAGGGTTGCTACTAGACCCCCCTCAAGTTTCATCTCTGGAAAATGTTGAGACTTCAAAGGGCATAATTCAAGGAGAAAATCCTATAAGTATCTCAAGGGGATAAGATAAAAATAATGGTTCTTTACCGCCATATTCACCAACAACTTACTTGTTTTCTACAAATTTGAGGCATTATGTTGATGTAGAAATTCCTTCCAAGATGGAAGATGAAGACATTTTTGCTTTCTGTTCACATGATGTGGGATAAGTTCAATCAAAATTTTATGTTGAGAAGCAAGAAGAAGAAGACACAAGAGCTAAAGAGGACACATTGAGAATCTGAAAGGAGTTTGAAGCCATCTTTGTGTCTCAATCAAAAGATGAGACAAATGGTGAACATGCATATGATTCTTACTTGTATGTACATACTGATAAAAAAAAAATTGCAACCTTTGAAAGATATAGTAAAGGTATTGGGTCCAAGATCTTGACAAAGATGGGATACCAAGAAGGCTTGGGTCTTGGTGCAATTCAACAAGGCATCAAGAACCCAATAGAGGTGAAAGAAAGGCCTAATCATGAAGGTTTGGGGTATGTTGCATCGGAGGAATGGTCTTCTGATGGCAGTTATTATTGGGTATCATGTACCTACTGTCACAAAAGAGGACACAAAGCAACAAGGTGTTGAATTTTGCATCCAGATCTCGTACCTGCTTGGCTCTCTAGATAGGCACCATTGATATGGTTTGTCTCTTTACTTGTATGATGCAAGATTGCATGTGAATGTTTTTCAGTTGAAGGAATTTTATTTGTTGCAAATTTCGCCAAGATGGTATAAAAGATGGGTATGTTACTCATTTATGTTGCAACAATTTATCATTCAATTCAGGACTTATGATCACTCATATGTTTAGGTTTATGTACTTGTTTGTACTTGAAAGGGAGATTTGAAAAATGTACATATGCATGAGATTTTGTATGTGTAAATGGAGAACTTTTGATAACTTCATTGTAAATAGATACATGCATGAGTATTGTCAATATGTACATATGTTTATCGACTAGTGTCGATTGTGTCACACATATTTCATAACGATTTATGTCGATTGTGTTGCACATTTCATGTCAACTTGTGTTGTTGATGTCACATGCTTTTTTTCGACTATGTTTGTCGATTATGTTGATCGACTTATGTTTTAGTCGATGGTGTTTGTCGATTGTGGGTCGATATTGGATACAACAATGTGTAAGAAGATCACCATGTACTTGATGTTACAGGAGGTAACAGTCATTTATTTGAAGGAGAAAAAAAAGAAGAGGTGGTCGTCATTTCAATTCTTGCATAATGTTTCCTTTTAGGATTGATTGTGTTCTTGTGACAAGATGTTGCAGGAAGTTTGATGTCCATTCAGTGAGAAGTGGACGAGATGAAAAGTGTTTTGCAGCCATTTCAGAACAAGCTGTTTTTTTGTGTTGACACCAAGAGTTCACTCATATTGCAAGTTTAATTTAGATAAGAGTATTTCCAAGAAGAAGCTTGTATGCATTTGTTGCAAGAGGGACTTCATTCTCAGTGGGAAGGCTAACAGTTTTCCAAGCACATAGAGATCAATTTGGTACAGTAGGGTATGTATCAGTCAACAACAATCAACAATGTTGAAGTGGGTCAGCAATATCCAGAGAGCATGGTTGAGAGACATAGGCAGTTGCGATACAAGGTATGTTAAGATAATTTTCAAGTAAGACTTGTCAAGTAAAAATCAGTTGATATAACTTGAAAGCAGAAGAGTGTTGAAGCTCAAGAAAATAATTATTAGCTTTTGTGGGTCCAAAATCCTGTTAGTGGGAAGGAGTGATCAAAATTTGGATCAAGGCCTAAAATTATCTAAAAATTAAAAGTGCTCAAAATTGTTTCAGACCTGAATGATCAGGTAGAGTTCGTTGCCAGGATTCCAGCACAACTCGTTTAATCAAATCTGAGTTTGTATGACTGAGTTATCGTCTACTGTTCATTTTCCAAAACAGGCAAAAAAGGAGTAGAACAGGTACAATGCTGATGTGGCAGGTACAGTCAACATTGCAGGAATATTCTCCAGATTGCAACCATTGACACTGTGACAATTGTCGTCTTTAGATTCGCCAGATGGGTTAAGTGAAGAAATAAATTGCCCAATAACCTCCAATATTCTTCCTAAGTATGAATTTGAATTTTTTCTAGGTTGGAGTACAACCTAACCAGAAGGTGCCACGTGTCCTCTCTGGTGGACCCTCTCCAACCCTTGGTTCAAATTATTTCATGGAAGGTCGAATGTCAAATTACATTAAGGTTGGACATAGCTATATGGGGGTCGAATTGTTTGTTTGGGTTACATGGTGGATTATTTGATATATATATATATATATATATATATATATATATATATATATAAAGGTTTACAAAACCCACTTCACGATAAATTCAACTAACTTTAGAGGAGCGTTAACCAACCTGACGGAGGTCTAAACATGGAGGTAGGGCTAATTATGACGACATAGTCTCATTAAAAATCTGAACAAATTTATTGTGGTGGAGTGGGGGTCAAACCCCTGACCTCACGCTCTCCAACCAACACCTCTACCACTTCTTCTACATGATGTTACTTACACCTATGGTTCTCCGCGCAATTTTGAAGTCTATTCGCCCGACCGTTGGGGGTTGGAGGGGCCAGCCCCCTCCCCATTTGGCCACAGCCCGATGACCAAACGTTCCAAACAAAACCGGCGGGATTTTTTTTAATGACATTTAATTAACGTTTAAAATGTGGTTAACCCACGATAAGCCGCATTAGTGCGTAAAACTGCGCGTATCACTAAAAACATGCTTATCCACCCATAATCTATGCTTAGCACTAATTAAGCCCGAAGTTAAGTTGGCAGAGTTTTAGAGGAGCGCGCCATATTCGGTGGAGTCCCACTTTTAGTGGACTTAACTAGCAGTCTACCAAATTTAGTGGAAATTTACTAGGCCTGGCATAAATGAGGCCTATCCTGGGAAATATTTGACCAAATTGAGCTCAGTAAAATTCATTCTTAGAATTTTGGCATGTTGGGAATCCATTGTAATAGGTTTCAGAGGTAGAGGATGACTTCTTGATGGAGTTTTTCACACTTGAATATTTTTGATTCCCATGGCCACCAGGAGAGGAGGCTATGTCTAGAGAACCTAAAGTCCAATTGGAGAAGCAGAAGAGGCTACTCAAGGGTTTAATGATGCTACGAATCCAATGGTAACTTATTTTTTCTGATTTGAACACATCTTTAAGTTCATTTTGCAATATTTAAAAGAAGGGTGTATGGTTCAATCAACCATTTGAAGCAGTTTTGGTAGCTGTGGATCAAGGAGGAGACCTTGTAGGGGTTGTTCTCATTTACAGAACTGTTGTTACAACAGCTTTGGCTAGCATGGTTCAGTTTTGAATTTATTTCTTCATTCATTGATTTTATGAAGAAATTTTATGTATGCTTCAGTGTGGAATTGGAGTATATTGTGAGGGCTTTCTAGCACTCATTGGTGAGGTATAGATCATATCTATAGGAGATAGTTGTAATGATGTTATATGTGAGATTTATTTGTAGGAGAACATCATATTGAAGGGGTGATAGCCACATAGTAAGGCAGTATACTGATTGCATATTTATTCACCAAATTGAAGAGTGGTCTAGTCATGTTGATAGGCCAAGGAGATGTAGCCCAGGCGGGGTGAACTGCTTCATCAAAATTTTTGTCTTATGGTGTGATGTATATGTGTTTTTCAACTATGAATGTTGGAATGTATATTTTTAAGACATTTTAACATCTAAATCCTGGAAGAAACTTGCTCATTACATATAAAACTATCCACATAAGAAAGACATTTCTTATACGAATGAGGGAGCTTGCATAGCATAAAACAAGTTTTCCCTCATTTCAGGTCAAGTTGGTATCAAAGAATAAGGTTCATTACTACTTTGTGAAAATAAGGTTGTTTGTTAAGAGGAAAATTCTTACCAGGTTGAAGCTCCGAAGAGGAGAAGGAGAGCTTGTTGGTATGAATTCTCAACTAGGAACAAAGAGAAGGAGGCTAGGGTTGCTACTAGCCCCCACTCAAGTTTCATCTCTAGAAAATGTTGAGACTTCAAAGAGTATACTTCAAGGAGAAAATCCTATAAGTCTCTCAAGGGGAGAAGACAAAAATAATGGTGTTTTACCACCATCTTCACCAACAACTTCTTTGTTTTCTACAACATTATGCTGATATAGAAAGTCCTTCCAAGATGGAAGATGAAGATATTTGTGTTTTCTGTACACATGATGTGGGATAAGTTCAATCAGAATTTTATTTTGAGCAGAAAGAAGAATAATACACAAGAGCTCAAGAGGACACCTTGAGAATCCGAAAGGAGTTTGAAGCCATCTTTGTGTCTCACTCAAAAGATGAGAGAAATTGTGAGCATGCATATGCTTCTTCCTTGTATGCACATACTGATACAAATTATTTTGCAACCTTTGAAAGATATAGCAAAGGTATTGGGTCCAAGATCTTGACAAATATGGGATACCAAGAAGGCTTGGGTCTTGGTGTAAATCAACAAGGCCTCAAGAACCCAATAGGTCTAGGTATCAAAGGGTTTACAACTGGATAAAATAAAGAGCAAGGTAGTAGTGGATCTATGATGGATTTAGGATTTTGTAGGTATGGTGGAGGGTTTGAAAAAGTAGAGGGATTTAATGAGCATGTTCAATCATGAATTCATTAAACTGGAAGCATGAAACACAAAATGAAATTCCCATATAAACAAAGCTAAATGAATATAATTCTGCCTATGAATTTTAAGGAAAGCTACCAAAGATACAATATATGGAAAGAGGAGCTATATATCATTCATTAAAGACTTTAATAGATAAAATACATGATCATAAACTCACTGTACATGAATTCCTAGATAATAGCTGCAACTGCATCCTTTTATTTATGAATATGAAAGGGAAAGTACAAGCTACAAGAGTTACAATCCTCTGATGTCCAACCAGTCAAATGACTCTGAAAATAATAGATATGGACAAAAATAACTTCTCCCCTCTCTCAGGGGTCAAATCCATTAGTTGCGGAGCTGATTACATGATATTCTCAACAAAACTCTAATGTTTAGGGAAGGTCAACCAATTCACCTCATCATAGGAAACTAAATACATTTTACCAAAAATTACATCATCAAGTATGTATCTATCCTATTTCACTATTTACCAACTCAATTACACTTCATGAAATCACAAAATCATCACCATTCATCAATTACACATGTAAAAAATCAAACTAGGTTAAACTACCTGTGAAAAATGTCTGCTGGAGAAAGCACAACGTGTTGGGGAAAAAGGAAATTGCAGGTGTCCAAATGATAATATGAAAGTTGCTATGGAAATACATAGATGTCTGCTACATGATAATATGTTCAAGCACTCAAATAGGTGGGTTCTAGCCCTCCAAAAATTCATTATCCCAAGAGTACTCAGAAAGCGCAGCGTGGCCTCCATGAAGAGGGAAAAAAGGTAAGTTTTTGCTAGTTTTTGGGCATTTTGACCCTCCAAAAGTGGCTGACATGGCTCCACCAGTGACTAGGATTGAAGTATTCAACAAGAGAAATCCACCAATGCTGAGAATAGATCCATTGGACCTCCCCAACAAAAGCGCAGGGTGCCCACACTACGCTTTTGCTAGTGTGACTTGTTTTCAAAATTTCCAATTTTGACCAAAAATTGACAAAAATCAAAATTTTCTCCAAAATTCCTCAAAATTGGTTGAGAGATGCCTGAAAAGGTGTATTATGCTACTAAGGAGGCATCAACAAGTAGCTCCAAGTTACCCTTCTCCTTTTGACTAATTAGAGTTTCCTTCAGTTTTGCTTGCAATTGTTTGACTTTGACTTTGTAAATTTGATTCGTGGTGTAGTAGTGGTCAACCATGTGTTTTTGTAACTTTTTGTCTCTATTAGCCTTTTCAAGGAGCTTCTCCAAGTGAATATTGACTTTCTCAAGCCAAAACTCCCTATTCTAATTGATTCCCATGGCTATCCTTTCTTCAAATGTCAACTCTTCCTCTGGTGGATTTTGCTCTCTTTCTTTCTGAAGTGCCCTTTGGAGACCCATGGTCCTTGGCATTTTATTTTTCACCTAATCTTCATGCTTATCTAAATATTCTCTATCAGCCACTGCTTTTCCTTTCACATCTTGTATACTAGCTTGAAATTGATTCCTCTCTAAAGACAACTGCTTTACCTTCAACTGATTCTTCTCTTTCTCTAGGAAGGAAATTATGAAATTAGCCCTTACCAAATTGTCCTTGAGTTCTGTGATCTGAGCATATTTTTCCTTAATGATTTGCTATAGGTTTTCATGCTCTTCACTGGCCTCCAATTCTACTATTTCAATGTCATTATGGATGAGCCACTCATCATGCAAAGATGTCTCATGCTGTAATGGTAATCCATGCTCTGCTGATGTGGGCTTGGACCCTTCCTCAATATGAGGAGAAAACACAAGCCTTCTGCCTCTCTGGTATGTCTGAGTGACTTGAATCTTCCTTATCACTGAAAATGTGCAAGGTGAGCCAACCTCCACATGTCTAGATGGTGTTGATAGTGCTAATGGTGAACTAAGGCTAGTAGGCTGACTACTAGAAGGCAAAAAGACATCTGCTTGCATGAAGGTTTCCCAAGTGATTATCTTCTATTCAAGCTTGTGTAAAACAATGATTTTGATAAGAGCATGGTGGAAGAGGCTGCCTTCAAGACTACTATGCTTATGCTGAACTTTTTCTTAGATCAGCAAATCAATATGCTGATTTAAATCCTCCATTAGACTATCAGCTAGTCCCTCCTCCATATCATCTGTTTCAAGAATGTCTCCCTGTTCTGGTTCACAAAAATGAACTTCTTTGATTTGATGAATAATTCCTACATCCTTATCCTCTGTTTCCTGATTATTATTCAGGACAATTTCTTTGTCTCTCTCTTTTAGCAACTCACCCTGAGTATAGATCCTCTGCTTTTCCAACTGCCTTCTTTGAATATCTAACTTTCTATATAACTCAACAATATCAATTGGAGTAGAACTTGGAAACTTTACATAGCTTTCCATACCTTCACTTGCTATTGACCAATCATCAGATGGGCCTTCTTCCTTTGCTTCAATACTTTGTTGTTTATTCCCATGAGACTCTGTTGTATCCTTTTGTTTATGAGGTTTTACTATCTCAGCATCATTCTGAACAGATTTCAGATTCAACTTCTCCTCCTTAACAAAATTCAAAGTTTGTTCAACATCCTGTGATGTACCTACAATCACACACAAATCATTAGTCTTAAAAACATAAGACCTTGTGGTCTCACTTGATGCTTCAGTCATCATATCTCCTTGCTGCTCTGAATCCTTCATTTGTTTCAGTTCCTCTGTAGATTCCTCTTCTGTTACACCATTAATTTCAGAAAGCAATGGATCATATTCTGGCTCACATATCAAATATTTCTTTACATACTCTTTTAAACTGAGTAACTCTTCCTTCAATTGAACATTCACCCTATGCTCCCACTTCACTTGCAATCATTGCCATGTGAATTTCCTCTTCATACTCCATCCATATCTCTGGTCTACTTTACTTCTCCGTAACATTTCCATCAACAACGCAAGATGAAAATTTATCTTAGCTCTCTCTCTGTCAATCTTCTCTTGACTCATTCTCATGCCATTTGACTTCGCATATTACTTCTCCTTTCTTCTGCTATGGTCTTCTTCAGAACCTCTGAAATGACCTTCAGTAGTCATATTTATCTCTATCTTCATGAGTTCATCACTCACTCACCATGAGCTATACTTAAAGCCTCTACAACAGCAAGTCCTCCTTGCTGCCACTTACCTTACCAATCCTCTCTCTGGACTTGGTCTTTTGGAAAGCATTGGTTCTCTATTCTCTGGAACCTCTTTGAGCATCCTCTTTTCTCCCTCTAGGCTTCAACTCATCTGCACTTTTTAAGAGCACAACTATCCTTTTTATCCAATATCTGTTGGAATTCTTAAAGGTTCTTCTCCACACTTTGCTTTCATTCAGAAACTATTACTAGTCTCTTTCATCGGTACTTTTAAAACTATGATCTTCGTTTGCTGAGATTTCCTTCAACTGTCTACAACCTGAATTCTGAAAACATCATCTTCAAACCAGAGTTAAAATAAAACATATCATATCACCTTCAAGATCTCTGTGTGATCTTGTTCCACCTCTCACCTGTACTTTCATGCGCCATACAATTGCACATTATAAATGGTACATCAACTTACATCTCTTCACCTATGTACAGATAACAAGCTATTCATGTTTTCAATTTCTTCGAGGAATAATGTACAACTCGTACATCGTGTCCATCCTGAATGCTGCCACGTGATGGTAAAATAAATATTCTACAACATCAAGCAATTGTGTCTTACAATCTCAAAACACAAACCAAAAGAATTCTCCCACTGCCAAGCTTTGGTCCAAAAATGACTTAACCAAAACTGCGAGAATCCATATTTTTCATAATAAACCATCTCATAAAAATGGATACTTCTTTTTATTTCACCCAGGATAGCACATTTTCATTTTCCATTCATTTATACCTCTGCATTTGCAACATTTTCACTTTAATCTTGAACAACATGTTGACATATCATTTTCGCAAAAATACTTGTCTATAAATTTGATTTTGGTTAAGAAAACCCAAAAATGTCAACATGGGTTATGTTCACCCATAATTTTACTTAACATACCTTTCCAATTTTCTGCGCCCTTCTAATTTTTCCGAGTGAACCCACTCTCAACTCATTGACTGGTCTCTTCACAAGCAAGATCTCCAAATGTACTTCCAACATTTATGTCCATGCGAATTGTAAATTTGCAATTTCAGTTTTACTGCTCCATACTACGAACACTAGCTCGAGAGGGATGATTCTCAATTCTATCTACTCGTCAACAATGTTGTAGGCTCCAATAATGATGCATATCTACAACATTTCTTTACACAAAATTATTCGCTTCTATTAAGGTCAGAGTTACCCTTCATCCAAATGTAATTGATCAATTATTCAGACTTAGCATGCAATTCCCATAAAATATTCCATTGTATATGCAACTTCATTTACCATGTTCATTTGCATCTGCAAAGGACCATTAAAATTATTTAACATAGTTAGAGGCGCAATTAAAAACACAGTTCATTTGTTAAACCCGAGGTTTCATCTCATACCAATTCAAGCCAACTATCAATCTGTCATAATTGATACCATTACCTTTCAACGATCTCGACAAAGCAGTCATGCTAACTCCGCATTATGGATTTGGGTACTGGTGCTTCAGGCCACAATGGAAGCGTTCTTCGACGAAAGTGCTTGATCATGTGCTTCAAACCATCGTGCTTCAAGCCACCTATTGGCAACATCCTTCAACTTCGATGCTCTTCTACCTTTCAACAAGTAAGCAACATCAATTCTCTCTAACAAGTGTTTCTTCACAGTCTATCACCTTTGATTGCAGGGTTAGACACATAGAGGAATTCACACCTCAGTGTTGATGACCGATATCCAAGTGTATTTGCAGATGGGCCATCGACTGACGAAGTCGATGCAGCGTTTCAACATTGCTTTCGTTGGGTAGCTGGCCATAAGATGATGCACAGACCTTTGTTGCATGTGAAATTAACTGATTTCTTTTCGAAATTTTGATACCATTGTTCCCTTCAGCGTTAGCTGTAATGCAATTTTCAGGAAGTAGGGTTGAGCTCTATTGATGTCAAATCCATTATCTGGGTGTTGGTGTTAATTCCACCATTTAGAATTACCATCAGCCAATCCGGATCCTTTGTCCTACGATCTTCAACTATCTTTAATGATAATTCACCGATTGCGCAGACTCTCTTGATTCTATGGCTTGAGCGATTTCCAATTCACAGTTTTGACAATCTCAGTAAAATTATGTTTGTTGGCTGAAGTCACAGCGTTCATCTAATTGTGCGGATTCTCTCTGTTGCTTAGTATGCCCCCACTTACACACATACACCAGCCTTTGTCACCGTGAGTAAACTTAAACAATTTATTCCACTACTAACCCAGAAGGAATTATCTTGTGCTGGCTATCAACACCTTTCCCTGATGTGTGTATTCCTGCATTCACAACTTTCACACACATTATATGTATATACAAACTTTTTGATTCAAAACAAGAAGTATAATATATCAATCAACTCTCTCTCGCTCTGATACCAAATGATGCAGGGATTCTGGGTTAAATAAGATCCCAGCATATAAAAATAATTGTACTACCTTCAGCATTAAAATTCTCATAAAAACAAATCTTCATTAACCACACATCTGAAATTTCTCAAATCATATATAAATAAAAGAGACCTTCTAAAAAATATACTGATATAAGCCAAATATTACTTTCCTTGGCCAAATATTACAATGGAGAGCCTCTCTGGCTCTTGGCCCTTTACAAAAGCTCTCAAACCATTTCTCACATTCTCCTCACTTCTCACTCTCTCACTCTCTCTGAATTCTTCCTTACACAACTCTCCTATTTATACATAAATATGAATTTACTCCATTCCATAAATTCCTCCACACAAATCTCAACTAAATCTAAATTAGTTTTATTCTAGTTTTGGACTCAACAAAGTCCCGTATATGGAATTCCTACTCCCTAGATTATCTACCTAATCCCATTCCACTCATATCCTTTAATTATTAAAGGGATATTTATAATAATCCTCACCTTTACATTTTTTTCTCTTAATTTATTAAAAATGAGAAAAATAATTAAAAAACCTCACCCCCTATTTCACACAAATAAATAATGAAAATTGAGCTTAATGCTCTTGCATCATTATCCGTTTGCACACATGAAAGCACACACACATTGGATGAGCCCATGATACTTGCGTAGTCAAGGTAGGCAAGAATTCATCAATTCAGGGATTTCTTTCAACAGGGATTGCGCAGTGAAGGTAGGTTGTTTGGAGATAGTAAATTGGCTAAGGGATTTGCCAATTTTTGTATGACGGTGTGAGATAGTTAGTTAATGTACTAAGAGATCTTGTGATTAGAGTTTTTTATGTAATTGTTTCATGATCCATGACATAATATACAATAGAAGATAGTGGGGTTTTTAACTGTAAGCTTTCCCTGGGAAATTATTATGTTGTGTGTGATTGATCTTTCTTCATGCTTATGTAATTGGTGATTGTGTTTTTAATTCTGCAAATATTTGTAGAAGAGATTCAGTATTTAACTTTAGCATATTGTTAGATCAGGCGAATCCAAGATATATATGCATATTTTATAATTTATACACAGTATCATAGCATAGGAAATTGCAGAAGTGAAGCAGGAGTTGAGTTTGTGGCTGGATAGAATTCAAATTTGCAGAAAGACTTTCTTGGTGCTACAGCTGATTCAAGATCGAAAAGGATTTCAATGGCTTGAGGTTAGAGTATGCACTCGAGGTCAGATTGAACTACATTTCTTGGGAGGATAGGATGGAGGCGGTACTCGAAGACAATGGTTTGAAGGAATTCATTGAAAAAGATGTTCCTAAGCCAGATGCTGTAGATGCTGCCAATCTTGATGCATGGCAAAAGAAAGTGGAAAAGGCGAGAAAGATCTTGTTGGAGGGAGTATGAGACCACATTGTCTCAAGCCTCCATGGGAAAGCCACACCATATGCTATCTGGAAGGCTTTGATGGATCTATTCCAAAGCAGTAGCAACCATAGGAAATTAGTGCTCAAAGATAAACTCAGGAAGATCAAGATGGAAAAGGGTGACAACATTCTAAAGTATCTCACAAAGTTTGTCCAATGTCGGGATGAACTGGGGAGTGTGGGAATAACAGTTGTTGATGATGGTTTGGTGAGCTTGGATCTCCTGGGAATTCCTAAGAGTTGGCACAGTTATGAAGACTCTGTCAACTGATGGGAAAATTTTCCAGATTGGGAACGACTGTGGTCGGATCTGATGCAGGAGGAGTTCAGGCAGACTACCAGAGATGGCTCTTCATCAAAGCATGATGATGAAGAGGATTGTGCTTAGGATGACAAGGTGAAGAAGGGGTAGGGGAAGAAATTCCATTCTAAATCCAAGTCTAAAGGCAAGAAGTAGGACATGTCCAAGGTGAAGTGTTTTCACTGTCACGAACATGGGCATTTTGCTGCTAACTATCCACAAAAGAAGAAGAACAAGAAGGTTGTTGGAGTTGTAGCTGGTGAGGCCCTTGCCTCAAAATTTTAGCTTTACTTCTCCTTGATTGCATGCATGGTTTCAAGTGCATTGGGATCAGTGTGGTATTTGGATAGTGGCGCTTCCTTTCACATGATAGGAGACAAGGAAATTTTTAGTGACTTGGAGGAGAAAGATCTCCAGATGCATATTTAGATGGGCGACGATGGATGGTACATTTCCTACCAAGATTGGTACCATTACCTTTTAGAGGGATTCAGGTAAACCATTTAATTTAAAATATGTGATGCATGTACCAGGTCTGAAGAATTTTTTTTTCTCAGTCGCAACGTTGGAGGACAGAGTCTGTGACGTTTTTTTTTAGTGATGGAAAAGCTTTCCTGTGACATAAAACAATGGTTCAATCCAAGAGGATAGGAATTCAAGTTAAGAATATCTACAAGATGGAGGTAGATTGTTGCGCTGCCATGGTGGGAAAGGCAGAGAAAATTTTGAGCTGAGATGAGGGAAAATTATGGCACAGGTGATTGGGCCGTCTTCATCATGGAGCCTTGAAAGTCTTGCAGTAAATATCTACTGGGATTCCAATGGGAACAACTTCTCAGTTAGATCAGTGCAAGGCTTTCACCATGGGGAAGTATGTAAAGTCACCTTTCATGAGAAGGAGATCCGTGCTTCGGGGACCCTTGAGAGATTTCACATAGACGTGTGTGTACCTTTCTCGGTTGCTTCAACATCAAAACATAAGTACTATGTAATATTTGTTGTCGAATTTTCTCACAAATGCGGGATCTTATCCATGCAGAAGAAAGATCAAACATTCTCTAAGTTTTGTGAGTTTAAGGCATTGGTGGAGAAAGAGTCAAGGAAGAAAGTGAAGGCTCTTAGGAGCGATAATGGTGGAGAATACATCTCTAAAGAATTCAAGAACTTCTGCAACAAAGAAGGAATTCGAAGAGAACTCATAGCACCTCATTACCCACAACATAATGGGGTCGCAGAGAGGAAGAACATAACTATCGTGGGTGCAACACGAGTGATGTTGCATGATCAGGGCCTACCTGCATTTGTGGGCGGAAGCATGCAACACTGCAGTTTATGTGCAAAACCATTGTCCTCATAAATTACTTGGAATGAGTACACCTGAAGAAGCTTTCACTGGTAAGAAACTGGATGTTTCACACTTTAATATTTTTGGCTCATATATTTATGTGCATGTGACCAAGGTCGCCAGGAAGAAGCTAGAGTCGACTGCTAAAGTTGGGATTTTTGTGGGGTACACAGAAACACCCCAGAATTATTGTGTGTATTTTCCAAAAAAAAGAATGATTGTTGTGCGATGGGATATGAAATTTGATGAGGGGAAGGCCATGTGGTTGTCACTTGAGAGGGAGATAGACTTGCATGCGGAGGAGGAACTGATGGTTCCCAAAGATGAATCTCAAGATGTGGATCAGCCACATGAGGAGGTTCATGGAGTGGAGGAAGCCACTCATGTAGAGCCATCCATCAGAAATGGAAGAAAGCGCACCATGGAAGCTGATAGGCTAAGACTTGATGCTGCAGAGAATGTAGGAGCCCCTACTTCACAATGCAGACAGAGACAATCTCCTGACCGATTTACTAGATACATGGCTCTTATGAGAAAATGTATTGTGACTGAACCATCTTCCTTTCAAGAAGCAGTGCAACAGCCTACTTGGGTTGATGCAATGGTGGAGGAGTATGACTCCATTGTCAAAAAAACTATATGTGAAATTTTCTGAAGACCGGTTGAAAAATCAATGGTAAGTTTGAGATGGATCTACAAGGTAAAGCAAGTTGCTGATGGGAGTTTGGAGAAATACAAGGCCAGGTTTGTGGCCTAGGGTTTCTTACAGATCGAGGGGATAGATTATGACGAGACTTTTGCGCCTGTCGCAAGGTACTTGTTTGGTCAATTTAGTGTGTCCTAAATTGCTGCATTTAATTTGTCAATCCGGGAATCGTAAGCTGATGAAGTGCGGCGCACTATATGTGCAAGATAACCTATTTCTTAACTTTTTGTCGTTTTTTGTTTTTCTAAGGTGAAATGGAAATTCTAAAATGAAAACAAGTTTGGTTGTATTTGTTCAAGGAAGTGATATCCCCTATAATGATTTACCAACTTGAAACTTTAAAAGCAAACTGAAAATTACAATGACAGAACTTGAAAGAAAATGAAAATGTACTGCTGAAATGAAAAGATGCTGCTAATCTAATAAATCAAAACAGTAAACTAGTGAACATGAAAATCAAACTTATTCTTGCTGCCAACTAAACACAAAAGAAACTATGTTTAAGGAAATTCAAAATTGCAACAAAATAAATCTAAATCAGATTACATCAATTTATCTTCTGACCCTTCATCATTAGTCCAGCTATGATTTTTGGAAGTAATCATAAACAACTTGAGTAACTGATATTTAATTTGCAGAAAGTAAACTAATACTAAACCATACACTCATGATTCAATCCCTCACCATCAGTCCAGCTGTGGCTTTCGGAGGCAACAGAAGATGTCATGCATGATTTAATATATCTAAATTTGCAGAAAAGAAACTAATACTAAACTACACATTTCATAATGCAATCCCTCACCATCAGTCCAGCTGTGGCTTTCGGAGGCAACTGAAGATGCTATGAGTAGCTTAATATATCTAAATTTGCAGAAAAGAAACTAATACTAAACTACACATTTCATAATGCAATCCCTCACCATCAGTCCAGCTGTGGCTTTCGGAGGCAACTGAAGATGCTATGAGCAGATTAGTATATCTAAATTTGCAGAAAAGAAACTAATACTAAAATACACATTTCATAATGCAATCCCTCACCATCAGTCCAGCTGTGGCTTTCGGAGGCAACTGAAGATGCTATGAGCAGATTAGTATATCTAAATTTTAACTACTGAAGCAGATAAGCAAAACTGAAATGTACAAAGCAATACTGAAATTAAACAAAAGCTATGAAAAGAAAACTAGCAGCAGAACAATGTTAGTTCCATGTCATTAGTCAAAAAGCTATGAAAATGCCCGGGCTGCCTATCTAAAACCTGAAAAACATAAACACTGATCATTGACAATCATAAATCATGAAAGACAGAAATGAAATGGAAATTATGGAAATGTATAAACAGAAATGAAACAAATGCAATATATGAACATATGAATGGATTATGTCACAATGGAATGAAATTAAAATTATACACTAATACACAAAACCTTAGCTGAGCAGGGGCCCTCTACACAGCCTTGGTAACGGTCCTCAAACACGAATTAAGTTGAAAAACAGAGTCTTCTCATATTAAAAAGCAGTTCATTACAGAATGGTAATGTTACGGCATAGGTGCAGCGTAATCACTACAGAGCAGACTAAAA
Organism: Pinus albicaulis; assembly: GCA_034641835.2. Taxonomy (NCBI): domain Eukaryota; kingdom Viridiplantae; phylum Streptophyta; class Pinopsida; order Pinales; family Pinaceae; genus Pinus; species Pinus albicaulis. The sequence continues at coordinate 2,107,558 of MU968363.1, read as the reverse complement.
GATAACAGTGACTACATTCACTAACATCAACTATCAACTAACTTCATATGCGTATGCAAACGCACTATATATAACAACAAACTGTAACTGTCTCCTAAAGTTCATGCTGGCAGAGAGCACGTAGACCACTACGTCCACGGATATAGGAGTATGGCCGTGTTGGAAAGTGAATCTATGGAAGGTGGATGCTTGAATTCGGTTCTAGAGCTCTGCACAGATGTCGATTTAACCTCCGCAGGCTTAGAAACGGCCGTATGGATCTTTATGTGCCACGAAACAGAGTCCGGCCGACATGAAACTCCATGGTTGACTTCCATGTGGACGCCTTTGACCGCGGCTTCTTTGGACGAGTTTGCTTGAACCAATAGGACACGAACCATGTCCACGTCATTCCTGACCTACCCATGTGGCTCGTTTCCCTTGTAGACACCTGTAGCATAGAGTTTTACAAAATAGCTGCGGAAAGTTGTAGCAGCTGCGGAAAGTGGCAAGATTCCGCAGCTGAATGAAAAAAATCTAGATCAAATAGAAAACACAAAAATATAATTAAAAACCATGTTAGATGCCCTTTTGCACATGATATTGACAATTTAGGAGGTTTAGGTGAGTGAAAAAGGTATGGAAAAATGTATGGAAAAGATGCAAATTTGGGACTCAACATACCCCCACTGTGAAGGTGTTGCATGTCCTCATGCAACCAAAATTTTGATATTCTTTGTTCATTTCATGTGCCTTGATACCTCAGCCAGCACATCCAATCCCCTTCTCTTCTTCTTTGGTACTGCCATCATTCTGGGTTTCTTCATTAAGCACCTAAATTTGATATTCACAAGTGCTCTGCTCAATCTCTGGCATTTCCTTTTTAATTTCTTATTCTTCTTTTGCCAAATTCCCAAATGTAACATAGTATTATCATGGATGATCTTGTCCAGTTTTCCTTGTTCTTTCAATGTTTCATTTTCATTTTTGATGTGCCTATTTAAAAGCTCCAGCTCAAAAATTTCCTGTTTTAATGATTGAACTAAGTCATCCTGCAATGTATGAGGCTGAATGGAAGAAGTACTTGGACCTGTGGCTGCCTTTTCCAAGGATTCTATATAGTCATATACCTCCTGCTGCTTGGGGTCTACTTCCGGTGTCATTTTCATTGGGCTGTCCCCAAAATGCTGTAAAGGAGAATTATGTTCAAAATCTGGCCGAGGAAGGCTTACATCAATATTTTGCTGAGAATAAGATGGAGTATGCTCATTGTCTGATTGGGAATGAAAGGAATCAGGTTCACTAACTGACTGAGATGGACTATGGTCAGTTGGGGACTGTTCAGATGTCTCCTCACCCAAATCAATAAAATGAGGACCTTTAATTTGCGTTTTTCTCAATTTTCCCTTAAGCCTGCTGCTTCTCCTCACATGCTGTGGTACACTGTCCTTTTGTTCTTGTTTTCCTTTCTCTGCCTTCTTGGATATAGATGACTGTTTTTGAAGATAAACTAATCTTTCAGATAGTATTTGATGATCTTCTTCAGAAGAAGAAGGAGTTTTATGTACAGCCTCAATAGTTTCTTTCCCTTTTGGTATTATTGGCTTCTTAGCCTTGATTTCCTTCTTCTTCCTTTTTACCAATCTCTCTTCCCTATCAGTTCTTTTCATAGTAGTAGTAGAAGTATTTTGGATTTCATCTATTGTTCTTTTCCTTCTACTTCTTCTTGCTGTGCTAGCTGCGGGAATTTCCTGAGTAGGAGTAATTTGGGTTTCAACATTTATTCTTTTTCTTCTACTCCTTTTTACTGAACTACCTTCAGGAATTTCCTGAGGTTCCTCAAAGAAATTTCTAACTAGAAATTGTTCCCATGTGTCTTTTCTTTCCTTTAGCTCCTTTTCAATCAGAATTTTTATAAGGCCATGGTGATATAAATGAGGCTCTACATCTCCTAAGTGTTTTTGAACAGTCACAGCCATTTTCTTTAAGCTATTGAATAGAAAATAAGGGAGATTGAGAGTTTGGTTTTCTAGAAAATTCATCAATAGCCTGGTATGGACATGTACATAGACCCAAAACGGCCTTCACATGTAATGAATTTCTGAACAATTAGTAGTAAAGTGGCCCATTCTTCTTTTATTGCATGCACAGGGATTCCTCTTTTGAAAACAGTTATGTCCATACCTTGGTTTCGTAGGATTGTTCTCCATGCCTCATCACTGATGCTTTTACTTTTGAACCAACGCTCTCCCTCCTGAAGTAGTTCTGTGGCTGTTGCTATTGATGCTTCATTGACCGAAAACTTGAGGTCTCCAATTTCTGCTTCTGAGCCATCAAATGATCTTGCAAACGCTTTTGTAACTTCTTTGTGGTAACCTCTGAATTTCTGAATAAAACGCAGCCATTTAGCTTTCTTCAATATCTCTTTTGCTTGCGGATATCCCTCTATAAACTTTGGTCCTTCTGGCTCTGCCCTTAGCAATTTACCCATTTCACTTTTCTGTGCTTCACAAATTTGCCTTCGTGAGGGTTTAAGTGGAAATGGAACGACTGAATACACAGGATCAAACACAATGACTGTGGGAATGTATCATAAAATGGGAATGAGTACCATAAACGGAATGGAGTAAGACTGTGGGTAGATATACGGGAGTGAGAATGAGCAAAAGGAACGAAATGGAGTGAAACAGGGAGTGAGAATGAGTAGAGTGGGGTTTTGTAAACACGACAGAGACACGACAAAAGAGGTTAACAAAGTATAATGCATTCGGCCGCATTTTGAATTTTGGTGGCTGTGTAATAAATATGAACACGTTTCAATCAACGGTTATGAAGTTATGCGGCTTGTAAGAGTCCTTTGTCAACTCAAATACGTCTCATTATCTCCGGTGGGATATTGGAACATGAGTGAGAATCGGAATTTCAATGATGAAACCGTTTATGAATGAATGCAAGAGGATAGCATGGAGATCGTGACAGGTTACGCAACTGTCAATATAATCATTGCGCGTAATGGGTAGAGCTCATGGTTTAAAACTATATAAAAATGTGTTTTTCAATACTATTTGAAATAAACTTTATTCATACCTTTGGAATCCTTGCTTTTGCCCTTGGTCTTCAACTGATTGATCTCCATTAGTGTCTTGAATGCTCCATTGATCCTCTCTCCTGCATTTTATTTCATAATTATGAAAATAACATCTGACTGTACATTCCCTTTGAAAACAGAGTAGTAGCTGCGGAATCTGCTTCTGGCTGCGGAAACTGGAGTCAGCTGCGGAAACTGACACAGCTATTACTTGGTTGAATATAAATGAACAAATGACAAATGACCAGATGGAAATGGTCATGAAAAAGATTTTTATTGATGGAATGGAATGAAATGAAGTGAATGAAGTGGAATGAGATGAAATGAAATGGAATGAAGTGGAGTGGGTGGTGACAAAGCTTGTGAAATGAAGGAGAGATTTTTTTGGAAAATATATAGTGTCAGGTTTCCCTGATTTTCACCCTATATTTTCTGTATAATACTGCCAATCAATGATTGGTTTTCAGGCTTATACCATTATTATTATTATTATTATTATTATTATTATTATTATTTTTTATTTTTAACTGAAAAACAAAAGCTAGGCTGGTGGAGAAGAAGAATTCTTCTGTACTAGCCTGATTGCAGAACTTTCTTGAAACATCTTGACAAAGTCCTCTTTTGAGAGTGGCTTATGATAAACTTTCAATCTATGGCCATTCACGATAAGAGGAGTTTGAAACTCATCAATGGTCTTGATTCTTACAGCTCCATTACTAAAGATCTTGTCAATCTCATATGGCCCAAGCCAATGAGTCTGAAATTTCCCTTGAAAATATTTAAACTTGGAGTCAAATAACAATGCCCAATCTCCTTCTTGAAACTTCTTCTCTTTGATATGTTTGTCATGCCATTTAGTTCTTTGATATTGAACTAGATCAGTTCTTAGAATTGCTTCTTGTCTGATCTCATCTAGCTCATTCAACTGCTCCATTCTATGCTTTTGGGCTTCTGATAAGTCCATCCCCAATTGAACTGCTATCTTGAAGGTCTTGACTTGGAACTCAATGGGGAGCAAGACTTCTTTCCCATAAACAAGTTCATAGGGAGAATGTCCTGTTGTATTTCTCAATGTAGTTCTGTAGGCCCACAAGGCTTCAGGAAGCCTTTCTGCCCAATCTCTTCTATGTAGATGAACAGTTTTGGTGATGATACTTTCAAGAACTTTGTTTGTGGACTCCACTTGAACATTTGCTTGTGGATGGTAAGGAGTAGATCTTCTGTGCTTGATTTTGTATTCTTCCATCAACTTCTCCACCAAATTTGATGTGAATTGGCTCCCCTGATCTGTTACAATTTATCTTGGAACACCAAAGCGAGTAAAAATATCCTCATAAAGAAAATGAACAACTGAATTTTCAGTAGCAGATACTAATGCTTTAGCTTCTACCCATTTAGTAACATAATCGGTGCAAACCAATATATACTTCTTTTGCTTAGATGGTGGATTAATAGGTCCAATGAAATCTAAAGCCCATTTTTCAAAGGGTTCAATGAGTACCTGTGTTTGCAATGGCATTTCATTTGAAAGGGCAGGTTTCCCTACTCTTTGGCAGCTGTCACACCTTTTGACATATTGTTTTGCATCTTTGAAGAGGGAAGGCCAATAATATCCTAAAGAGAGGATTTTATAGGCTGTCCTTTTGTCAGCAAAGTGTTCGCCGCATGGTTCATCATGACATGCCTTGAGGATATCAGGCATTTCATCTTCCCTGACACATCTTCTGATCACAAGATCTGGCCCTGTTTTAAACAATTTGTTAGAAATCCATGAATATTTTGAACTCTCCTGAATAATCTTTCTTCTTTCACTTGGAAATAAATGTGGAGGCAGTTTCCTTGTAACCAAATAGTTAGCAATATCTACATACCAAGGGGTCTTAGTAGTTACTGCAAACAAGTATTCATCAGGAAACTTATCCTCTACAGGAGAATCTTCTTTAGTATTCTGAATCCTAGACAAGAAATCAGCTACTGTATTTTGTTTTCCTGGTCTATCCAACACGGTAATATTGAATTCTTGCAAAAGTAAGAGCCATCTTGTCACTCTGCCATTAGTAACAGGTTTGTTCATTAAATATCTAATTGCAGAATGGTCAGTATGAATAAAAGTTTCATAGCCTGTTATGTAATGTCTAAACTTATTAATTGCATGAACAACGGCTAAAAACTCTTTTTCAGTCACAGTATAGTTCAACTCTGTGGGAGTCAAATTTTTACTGGTGTAATAAATGGCATAAGGAATTAAATCTTTTTGACCCAACACAGCTCCAAGAGCTGTATCTGAAACATCTGTAGAAATATGAAAAGGAAGTTTCCAATTTGGTCCTCTCAAAATAGGTGCTTCAGATATTCTTGTTTTCAAAGTTTCAAAAGCTGATTGACAATCAGGATCCCATTTAAATTCACAGTCTTTTGTAAGCAATTTGAAGAGTGGAGATTCTATTTTAGTGAAGTTTTCTATAAATCTTCTATAGTAACCATTAAATCCTAGAAAACTTCTAACATCTCTTTGACAATTTGGAATAGGCAACTTGGAGATGACTTCAACTTTTGATCTATCAACCTTAATCCCATCTCCTGAAATATGATGTCCTAAAACAATCCCTTCGGTAAACATCATAAAGCATTTTTCATGGCTTAATGAAAGGTTTGTTTCTTTACATCTTATGAGAACTTTTTCCAAATTTTCTAATGCCTCTTCAAATGAATTACCATAAACTGTAAAATCATCCATATAAACCTCTACACAATCATGGATTAGATCAAAAAAAATTCCTAGTACTGCTCTTTGGAATGTTGTTGGTGCATTACATAACCCAAAAGGAAGCACTCGGTAGGCAAAAATTCCCCATGGACAAGTAAATGTAGTCTTATCTTGATCTTCAGGTGCTACCTGTATTTGATTATAGCCACTAAAACCATCCAAAAATGAAAAGTACTTTTTACCTGCTAATGTATCTAATACCTGATCAATAAAAGGCAAAGGAAAGTGATCCTTCAAAGTTGCTTTGTTCAATTCCCTATAATCAATGCATACCCTCCATTTACCATTCTTTTTAGGTACTATAACCAGAGGAGAAACCCATCGGCTATCTGAAATTGGATAAATGAAGTTTACATTGAGTAGTTTTTGGAGCTCTTCTTTCACTATCTCCCTAAGATTTGAATTCATCCTTCTTTGAGGTTGTCTGATTGGTCTACTGTTTTCCTCAATATAGATATTATGGATGCAAGTCTTAGGATCAATACCTTTCATGTCAGTATACTCCCATGCAAATGCAGTAGAATGTTTTTGCAAGATTTTGGTTAGTTCTTCTTGTTATGACTTTTCCAAATGTTTGTTGATATTCAATGTTTTTCCTGGAAAAATCTCAATAGTAGAACTACCAAACTCTTCCATAGAGTAAAGAGACATTTGTCTTGATGATAAATATTCTATGTCGGATTCCAACTGAAATTGTGTGGGGTCATATTCTGAAGATGTCTCAAAATTTTCTAATGTGTTCAGAATTTGACTATCCTCACTGATTTTAGAAATGGTAAAGACAGGTTGTATAGTGTCCTCATCATCGACCCATTCATTGTATCCTACTTCTGTGATTGCTTTTGCTGGAGGATACAAATTGAATTTCTTTGTCGAATTACCATTAGAAATGTACATATCCCCAGATCTACAACTAATGAAAGCATCAGTTATGGCTAGCCAAGGTCTTCCTAAGATAAGTGGGTGCCCTCCTAGATTACTCTTGGGAGTCAAAATCATAAAATCTACTGGATATTCCCAAGAATCTAAGGAGACTGAAATATCTTCTAATACACCATCTGGTTTAATAATTGATCGATCTGCAAGTTGCGGTAAAGTAGGTGTAAAAAGAAGGTTAGGAAGTTTTAGCTGGTCCATAGTCTGTCTACTCATAATGTTGATAGTAGCCCCTAAGTCAATCAATGTGTTTGGAATTTCTATCCCATTTATATGTGTCTTGACAATTGGACTTCCTGGATCTACATACTTTTGCATGGTAATTTTTCCCATCATAATGTCTGCAATCTTTCCTACCAGGTGGATTCTTCTTGTGTTCTTTAGCTTCCTTCCTGGTCTTTTGAAACTCAACTCCTTTATGGTTTTTGCTAGAATAGGAATTTCTCGAATGGCTTGTAGAAATGGAATCTTGATACAAACATTCTTCAATTCATCTAGAAAGTCATAGTTAGGCAACAAGATTTGTTTTTCCACCCCCTTGTCAATTTGTAGTCTTTCAGGAAAAGGAGGTGTAGATGAAGATGCGGGTTGCTCAACTATAGGAGTTGTGGGTGTTAACTTTTCTTTTTCTTTTTGAATGTTTGAATTTTGAAGAGATGCTTCCTCAGAACCCTCATTGACTTTAAGAGAGTCCTCCTCAGAGGTATCTTGCTCTTGAATATCTATAGAAGGTTTTCTAAAACTCTACCAAATCTGAGTTGTACATCATTGAGAGGAACAATCATATAGGTAGGAAATTGTTGTCCTTCTACCATGTAAGTATTCTGAGGATTTTTATTATTAGGATTTGGCAATGGTTGAGCTGGAAGTTGATTTGTCTTTTGTTGGTATGGGAGCATGAGTTGAGGATTTGGATTTTTTTGAGAAGGTTGTTGTTGTGGAAATGGCAATGAAAGTTGTGGATTTGGGTTTGGAAGTTGTGGAACTTGTTGATTTTGAAAAGATGGAGGATATTGATAAAATTGAGCAAATCTCCCATAAGGATTTTGCATCCCTTGTACCCATGGCTGATATGAATTTTGATGTTGGGGCCAAGGTTGTTGCCAAGGATTCCATTTTGGTTGGGTTTGAAGATTCATAGGGTTGTTAAACCCTTGAGATTGTTGTCCCTGCCAAGGTCTCCTTGCGACAAAACAGAGAGATTCTACTGAGTTTGGATCTTCTTGAAAAACAGCTTTGAGTCCAGGAATTGAAGGACAATCCTTGATCTCATGATTTTCTGAGCAAATCATACATGTTTCTACAACTTTTGCATCCAAGGGACATTCCCTTAAAGCATGTTTCTTCCTACACTTCGGACAAAAGATGGCTAAAGCATCTGTTTCTGCTTTTTGCTTGTTTTGGATTTTAAGGGTGTCTAGTTGTTCACTAAGACTCCCTAAGATATCAGTTTTAAACTCATCAAGCATGTTACCAATCTCTGCCCTACTTACTGATCCAGTTGCAGATTTGTTAGCCCTAATAAGAGAAGAATCCCTAGGCCCTTTTCCAGTTTTAGATTTTCCCCTTGAGAGATGGATACATAGTTCTGTTATATCATGAAATGGAAGTTGAGAAATGTCTCCTTTTCCCATCATGTTTAAAATGTCTATCCATTCATCCCTAATGGCTTTTAATAGGAGGGCTTTCAAGGTTTCATTATCTAAGTTGCTCATCTTTGCTCTTTTCAAGTTGTATTGAAATCTTTCAATTAAGTCTTCCAAATTTTCATCTTCTTTTTGCATCATTTTGAATACCTCATCCTTGTGATTGGTGGGCGTACAATAGTCCAAGTATCTGTCCAAAAATGTTTGTTTCATATCATTCCAAGTCCTGATAGATTGAGTGGCTAATCCCATGAACCATTTCAAAGCAGATCCCTTCAATGTTGAAGGAAACAGTTTGAGTTTTTGAGAATCTTCCATATAGTCATAAGTTCGGCACACAACTTCAAACTCAAACAGAAATGTTTCGGGATCCTCACTTCGCAATCCATAAAAGTTAGGGAGAACAGATGGTGAGATATTTTTCATTGTTGCATGAGTTTCCTCATCAACTATAGGGAACCCAAACAAATTGTCTCCTTCCCTATTTCTACCATTATTTTCTTCACCATTGTTATCTCCATTGTTTCCTCCTCTTCTACCTCCACCTCTATTTATTACTTCCTCTGCCATGATAGTTTCTTTAGAGTCCTTATAGTCCTCTAGTTCTTCTACCAAGGAAGGATGAGAGAAAGTCTCTTTGTTTTCTAAGTGGTTTTTAGTAGGTGGTATAGGAGAATCCTCTAATTCAGTTGTTCCTTGACTTCCAAAAATCTTAAGGCTAGGGGTAGATGGTGGTGAATCTGGTCTATGCCTTGAAGAAGATGGAGTTGTGAAAATCGAACTCTTGGCTTTAGCTATAAACCTTCCCCTAGAATCTCTTGCTCTGTGCATGTCATTTTTTATTTTTTTTAAAAGTTAGGCTAATAATTCTCTTTCTGATCTTCCAGGTCACACTAGGTGCAAGAAGAGAGCATACTTAAGAAATTACTAAACCAATAACTCTCTTTTCTGATCCTCCAGATCACACTAGGTGCAAGAGGAGAGCATACTTCAAGAAGTTATCAAGTTTCCCTTCTTTTATGATTTTATGTTTTTTTTTTAAGAAATTGGCTACCTAGTTACACTTCCCCGGCAACGGCGCCAAAATGTTTGGTCAATTTAGTGTGTCCTAAATTGCTGCATTTAATTTGTCAATCCGGGAATCGTAAGCTAATGAAGTGCGGACACTATATGTGCAAGATAACCTATTTCTTAACTTTTTGTCGTTTTTGGTTTTTCTAAGGTGAAATGGAAATTCTAAAATGAAAACAAGTTTGGTTATATTTGTTCAAGGAAGTGATATCCCCTATAATGATTTACGAACTTGAAACTTTAAAAGCAATTTGAAATTTACAATGATAAGACTTTGAAAGAAAATGAAAATGTACTGATGAAATGAAAAGATGCTGCTAATCTAATAAATCAAAACAGTAAACTAGTGAACATGAAAATCAAACTATTCTTGCTGCTGACTAAACACAAAGGAAACTATGTTTAAGGAAATTCAAACTTGCAATAAAATAAATCTAAATCAGATTACATCAATTTATCTTCTGACCCTTCATCATTAGTCCAGCTATGATTTTCGGAAGTAATCATAAACAACTTGTGTAACTGATATTTAATTTGCAGAAAATAAACTAATACTAAATCATACACTCATGATTCAGTCCCTCACCATCAGTCCAGCTGTGGCTTTCGGAGGCAACCGAAGATGTCATGCATGATTTAATATATCTAAATTTGCAGAAAAAAAACTAATACTAAACTACACATTTCATAATGCAGTCCCTCACCATCAGTCCAGCTGTGGCTTTCGGAGGCAACTGAAGATGCTATGAGTAGCTTAATATATCTAAATTTGCAGAAAAGAAACTAATACTAAACTACACATTTCATAATGCAATCCCTCACCATCAGTCCAGCTGTGGCTTTCGGAGGCAACTGAAGATGCTATGAGCAACTTAATATATCTAAATTTGCAGAAAAGAAACTAATACTAAACTACACATTTCATAATGCAATCCCTCACCATCAGTCCAGCTGTGGCTTTCGGAGGCAACTGAAGATGCTATGAGCAGCTTAATATATCTAAATTTAATTACTGAAGCAGATAAGCAAAACTGAAATGAACAAAGCAAGACTGAATTTAAACAAAAGCTATGAAAAACAAACTAGCAGCAGAACAATGTTAGATCCATGTTATTAGTCAAAAAGCTATAAAAATGCCCGGGCTGCCTATCTATAACCTGCACAAGCACACTGATCAGTGATTAACAATCATAAATCATGAAAGACAAAAATGAAATGGAAATTATGGAAATATATGAACAGAAATGAAACAAATGCAATATATGAACATATGAATGGATTATGACACAATGGAATGAAATTAAAATTACACACTAATACACAAAACCTTAGCTGAGCAGGGGCCCTCTACACAGCCTTGGTAACGGTCCTCAAACACGAATTAAGTTGAAAAACAGAGTCTTCTCATATTAAAAAGCAGTTCATTACAGAATGGTAATGTTACGACACAAGTGCAGCGTAATCACTACAGAGCAGACTAATCAAAAGATAACAGAGACTACATTCACTAACATCAACTAACTTCATATGTGTATGCAAACGCACTATATATAACAACAAACTATAACTGTCTCCTAAAGTTCATGCTGGTAGAGAGCACGTAGACCACTACGTCCACGGATATAGGAGTATGGCCGTGTTGGAAAGTGAATCTACGAGATGTGGATGCTTGAATTCGACTCTAGAGCCCTGTACAGATGTCGATTTATCCTCCGTAGGCTTAGAAACGGCCGTATGGATCTTTATGTGACATGAAACAGAGTCCGGCCGACATGAAACTCCATGGTTGACTTCCATGTGGACGCCTTTGACCGCGGCTTCTTTGGACGAGTTTGCTTGAACCAATAGGACACGAACCATGTCCACGTCATTCCTGACCTGCCATGTGGCTCGTTTCCCTTGTAGACACCTGTAGCATAGAGTTTTACAAAATAGCTGCGGAAAGTTGCAGCAGCTGCGGAAAGTGGCAAGATTCCGCAGCTAAATGAACAAAATCTAGATCAAATAGCAAACACAAAAATATAATTAAAAACCATGTTAGATGCCCTTTTGCACATGATATTGACAATTTAGGAGGTTTAGGTGAGTGAAAAAGGTATGGAAAAATGTATGGAAAAGATGCAAATTTGGGACTCAACAGTACTCTTCCATAAGGACCATCCTTTCACTCTCAGCGTGGATAGGCTAGTGTATTCATCAGATGGATGTGAAAAATGTGTTTCTCAATGGGATCATTGAGGAAGAGGTGTACATAGAGCATCCTGAATGTTTTGAGATCTTCAACAGCGAGTCGTATGTGTGCCGACTATAAATAGCGCTATATGGGCTGAAGCAAGCACTCCGTATTTGGTACACTCAGATAGACAACTATTTCACCAGACTGGGCTTCACCAAAAGTGAAGTAGATGCAAACCTATACCAGATTGTGGATGAGGGTAAGATATTGATCATTTTTCTTTATGTTGCTGGTTTAATTTTGACTGGTGATGAGCAGCTAATACACTCATGCAAGGAGGATCTTGCAAGGGAGTTCGAAATGAAGGATATGAGCCTCCTTCATTATTTCCTTTGATTGGAAATATGGCAGCGAGATAGTGAAATTTTTGTGTCTCAAGGAAAGTATGAAAATGAGATACTAGGTAAGTTTAACATGGAGAGCTGCAAACCCATGGATACACCTCTTCCAGGAAACTGGAGGAAAGATGATGCTACTTCTGGAGAGGTAGTGTATGCTACCATCTATCGATAGTTAGTGGGTTTTCTAATGTATCTAGTGAACACGAGACCAGAAATTTGCTAAGCGGTTAACCAGTTGAGTCAAGCTATGGTTAAGCCTCCCAAGATTTTTTGGAAGTCGGGGAAGCATGTCCTAAGATACTTGAGGGGCACGTCAGAGTATGGTCTATGGTATAGAAGAACAGATGGAGTGAAGTTGCATGGCTTCACAGATGCGGATTGGGCTAGCAGTCCATCAGACATAAAGAGCGCATCAGGGGGGATCTTTAGTATCAGGTTTACAACTGTTTCTTGGTACAGCAGGAAGCAGATATCCATGGCACTCAGTTCAGCAGAAGTGGAATACATGGCAGCGAGTCAAGCTACATGTGAGGCTATCTGGATGAGAAAGATCTTGGTTGGTTTTTTTGGTTCTCAGATGGATCCTGTTGTACCTTAATAGACAGTCCCTTAGCTATGATAAGTAATCCATGCTTAAGACATTTATATAATTATGTCACATAAATATTGGTCTTTTTTTAATCACCTCCAAATATTTATCATTAAACCCTCAAAGCTCAAATACAATGAATGTCCCACAATGCTATTATCTATTGATATAGAATCAAATGATCAGAAGAACATGAAAGAAAGAAGCCCAAACTGATATGTTGTTGTACAAAATATATCCCCTCAAACTTCAGAAGAATTATAAGGAAATGAACAGTTAAAATGAAGGAGCGCCTATTAAGGGTTTTAACTCTTATTTACACAAGTAAAAAGAGACCTGCAGCTTCATTACTTCATTTTATTCAGAGACAGAAAACACACAATGTAAACTGGTAGACACATCAATATCAACAAATGCCAGAAACTTTCTTTTCATTCATTAATCATTTGAAATCTCAGTAAAAAAAATTGCAGTCTGAAGGTCCAAAACTCGGAACCTTTTTCTTTCTTGTTTTCTTCCTTAAATACAATAGAAATCAGTTTGTAACTGCTGGAACTAATCCTAACTGCTTCAACTATTTAGGACTTCGTCAACTTCCTATTACATGTCATCAAAATGTCTTATTACAATTACATTCTCTTTAAAAGAGGAAAATAACATAAAACATAAATCCTAATTTATTTGCTGAATGTGAATGGATGATGCTGCTGCTGCATTTCCTTGATTGACTGCTTTATCTTTCTTTGAAGTCGAGGGGTCCTTTAGTAAATCTGCCATCCAGGATTTGCATTTCTTCCATAGCTCGATATTTGTTTTAGGTGAATGGGTCAACTTGTGATATTCCAATCTAAAAGTAGTGATTATGTTGAATGATGGCTTCTCTGAAAATAAAGCCTTCACTAACCACAGTAGCTGAAAATGTCTTTGAAGGAAATTGATCACTATTGCTCCTTTAAGAACCTGAGTCTTTTCATGAGTACTGTCTACCTTAATTTTTTCCAACACCATTAAGGGCTCACAAGAATCCCATGATAAAAGACTACCTCCAAGATCCCAACATGATGGAAAACCTGCTCTTGCTATTTTGTCAAATAAATTATCAAACTGGCTCACTGCTTCCTTAAGCTCAATCAACTTCTTTTCTGTAGAATTCTTGTAATCATTCTTGACAATCATCTTATTGATTTCCACTACATATAAAATCATGTCTTTAATTTCATTTTCTTCCAACTCTTGATATGTTTTGGAATCAATGAAATCAATGAATTTTCTTGCCCATATGGCCCTATTAATTGTCTTTTTCTTATCTATCATGACTTGTTCTTCAAAATACCTGATAATACTTCTTTCCTCTGCAACAACAGTCAGAAAACCCAAAAATGCTTTCATTTCTGCAATGATATCATTCCAGATGATATCCTTAGCCTGTATTAATGATATATTTCCCTTCAATTTTTCTTTAAGATTTTTAATCGCAGCATCAGCATTCTGGCAGTCTATTTTGTATTTGCTGACTTCACCCTCTATGGCTTGTATGATCTTTGTTTCTTTTTCTAAATTATCTTGTGCCTTTTTCCGATCTCTCTCTGCCATCTACAATTCAGTGGTTAATTGAGATATTTGTGCTAATGGATCTTCATTACCTGATGGAAAAACAAAAGTGCAAGTATGAGATCAATATGATTCTGCAATGACAATGCAGTTTGCTTTAATTTTTGGATTTCTTCTTCCTTTTGTATGAGTTGCTGAAGAAGTTTCTCTTTCTCATTTTCCACCTCTGCAACCTTTGCTGCCATTCTCCTGTAGGCAATTTCAATTTTTTCTTCAGTACATATATTTCTGATTCAACACTTTGCAGAAGCTTCTGTATAGTAGACCTGTCATTGGGATCTACCCCAATATTGACTGTAATATTTTTGAGTTCTTCATTCTGGATTGTCAAAGCCCTGGAATTGGATTTCTCTAACTTCAACTTCTTGATCAATTTTCCAAGCATATATTCAGCCTTCAATGCCATTGCATTAGTTTTGGTTAGGTCATTCACAATCAGTTGACCTGTTTTCATATGTAGATTTACTTTGTCAAGCAATGGAATTTTCTTCACATCTACTGTCAGATTCACAGTATTAAAATTATTGGATGAACCTATAGACATATCAGAGGGATGTGAAAGGGAAATCTTGAATTGATCCTTTTCAAGATCCATTGCAGTTAGAAGTCTCGTTTGATCTGGGGCTATCTGGTACTCAGCTTGAGCCTCCATGCTTGCCTCCATCTTCTGATTTCTTTCTGCAATTTGGGCAAACATTTTTTTAATTAAGGGCACTTGTTCCTGAGTGCTTTCATGTTTCCTGGGTGAAGCAAGGACATTTTGCTCATCTCCCAATTGTAATGAGAAACTAGGTTGAGCATCTACAAAATCTTCACTGGACTTTGTTCTCTTCTCCATCCTCTGTTCTTCATCTTCTGAATCAATCACTGCCTCTTTACCTCTCTTATTTAACTTCTTTGATATGACAGGAGTCTAAACATTTGAGTTTACTGAACCTGCAAAACCTTTACTTGCCACTTTTTCTATATCAAGTATGTTCTCATGAATGAATGTTGAATATCCATTTTAAATTCTCCTATTAGAAATCACATTGTGGGGGTCATAAGGCCACTTCTCTCCTAAAAGAAAGTGCATTTCATCTAACATCTTAGTGGCTTCATCAATTGCTTGTCTCATATCAACTATAAAATGACCAACAATCATTGGTAATTTAAGCATATGACCTTTCTTCATAGGCACAAAGTGTACTTGATCAACATTTAAACTTTTTCTAATGAACTCCAAAGAAAATAATCTCATAGGCACAAAAACATGAAGCCTGTAAGGCTCTACACCAGCTCCATAAAATCTAATTTCAGAATATTCTTCAAAGACAAATCAATCACCAAACTTACAACTTGTCCCCAACTGCAAGAACTCTTGAGCTTTTGGCAGAAAGCAAGGAGGAGTAATTCCATTCAAAATTTTATATGCAGTAGACATGAAATGACTAAAAAAATGAAATAAACCACCCTCATTTCGTTATTTCCCCACTATGTCTATCCAGAAAACCACTGAATTTCTTTTCTTCATATGCATTATATTTAACCCCAGATGCATGAATTCTTCTACATTTTGATATAAGAAGAGGTAAATAACAAGAGAAGGAAACCTGAATGAACCTGTCAGTGATAGGCTCATGAGATGAGAGTTGACAGCTTCTTGCCAATAAGATGGAATATCCAGCACCACTCCTGGATTCATCATCATGGTGAACATTCCTAGAACTAATTTTTCCATTGTACTATCATCATCTTTTCCAAAAATCTTTGCAATACACTTCAGCACTGGTCTAACTTCTATATCAAAAACCTCCATGGAGAATTATTTATTATCAGGTGCAAACTGTTGTGTATTTGGCTTCAGAAAAGAGATGAATTGGTTGAACTCCTGACCTGCAAGACTATCATAATGTGCCATCAATGAATCCTCAGTAAAATAGACATATGGCTCTGACTTAGGGTAACACAGAGCTTGACGAATTAAGTGGGATAAAACTTGCATAACATTTTCACCTTGATATTTCATTACAAAACACTTCCTTGGGTACATAACAGACACTAGCCAATACACGAATTCAAGAAAAAGATGCATTCTTGGAATACATGCTAACAATACACCAGTTTTGGCCATGGCGGTATAAATTAGAGAGGCCTTATCATTTAAGCAGACTTGCTGATAAAACGAAAGGTGGTCAAGGAAAAAAATAGTATCCTGGATATCCCTCTCGGTGTCCATGAGAGGGATGTGACTGGAAGAACCTAACAGGGATGAACGCTTGGCCATAATTCAATTTAGGATGGCAGACAATCAACAGGGTGACAGGTAGTAGAGAAGGACATGACACAGATGAAAATTCAAAGACAAACTAACAATAATAACCTCAGAAGAATGAGAATCCCTCTTAAATAGGTGGTGCGGTCTTAACAATTAAATGCTGAAAAGACGCACCAAAAGACCGTTAGGAATACTCGACGTGGACCACATCTATCACTAGCTGGCTGCATACATCACTGTAGGAGGTCTCGAGGTACTAAGAACTCATTGGGCTTATGTCCCCACAGTGAATCTCGACTGTTGATCTGGATTTCCCCCACAGTCAACAGGGTCAACTGCGGAGGCACCCTCCTCTTTAACCTGCGCGCTGAAAGTGCTCGCGGATTGAGACTTTTATACCCTGTCTATCAAATCGTTAGATACCGCTCCATAAGATGCTTGCTTTTTAATCTGTGCATTGGGACCTGCTTCCACAAAGGTTTAAAGTTTTAACTTTAAACTTAATATAACAAATATTACATTTTTATGCTAAAGTATATGAATCTTTAGACTTTAACATATATTTTGATAATTTTCCTTTTTTTTGTATTTTTGAAAATTAAAAATAAAGGATATTGCAAATGAGCCTCAACATCTGGCTCTACCCGAGTATAGTGTTTTTTGCCATGAAACACTAAGAACTGCAGATTAGTGCCTTCACTTCGGGCATGGAGTTAAATGTTGTTTGATGAAAAATGTACAATGAAAGAAACTGAATATGTACAATGGTGAACCATAAAACTTCAATGCTAGAAGTAATGTTTTAGATATTTCCCGTTCACAGGCAGCTCTATCATTTCTCCATCAAGATTTTCCATCATGAAAGTGTTATTCGATCTTGCTTCAGTAATCCTGTATGGGCCATACCAAAGAGGATCAAACTTACCATGCTTTCCTTTTTCTTCTCTTCTGGTATCCCATATTAATACCAAATCTCCAGTTTGGAAAAGAATCTCCTTTGCCTTCCTATCAAAAATGGACTTCATCTTTTCTTGGTAGGTGACCAAGTTTTCCCTAACTTTATTCCTGCTCTCACTCAATTCTATCACCTTATTCAATCTTCTTATCAATGCATTAGGTTCTTCTTCTGCTTCTTGAAGAAAATAAATTACTGGTCTAGCTAGCTGAGTGGGAAACAAAGCTTGAGTACCATATACCAATTCATAAGGGGACTTACCAGTATATCTTCTAGTAGTCATTCTTACTGCCCAGAGAGAAAATATCAACTTTAAATCCTAGTTCTTATGATTCTCATTAATTGTTTTCTTCAAAATATTAACCAAGCCTTGTTGGAAGATTCAGCTAGCCCATTCCCTTGAGGATGATATGTTGTAGAATGAGACAAAATGACATTATATGTTTGACAAAATTTAATGAATCTAACTTAATTGAATACCTTAGCATTGTCTGTTACAATCTTCATTGGACATCCAAACTTGTTGAAGGTGTTCTCTTCCAGAAACTTCATTACTACTAGATCATTTGATTTTCTGGTAGGTATTGCCTCCGCCCACTTTGTAAAATAATTAGTGGTAGTCAGAATCCACTTGAACTGCCCACTTGATGGTGGATTAATTTATCCGATGAAATCTAACCCCCATTGTCTAAAGGGTTCTTCAAAAAATACAGGGAGAAGAGGTAGAGGAGCTAACCTTTTCTTTTCTGCAAACAATTGACATTTCTGGCAACTTCTAACCACTCTGTATATATCAGTAAACAAGGAAGGTCAGTAAAAACCTGATTTCAGGATTTTATGACAAGTGAATTTCCAGCTATAATGCCCCCCACACATACATTCATGGTACTTTTTGATAAATTCCATTGACTCTCCTTCTATCAAACACAACAACAAAATGCCAGCAGGATCCTTCCAATATAATTTAGCATCAATTATAACATAAGGTTGAGCTTTGAGTTTAAGAGCTTTGTAGTTTGTTCTATTTATTGGGGAGGACAAGAGAAAAAGCACAAATAGTGAATAATATCCTTATACCAATCATAGCAGAGAAATTTGTACTCGATTGCTGACTTTGTGCTACTTTGACTTGTTTCATCAACAAATTCATCCAAGGGTGAAAGCAGATTAATTCCCAGAGCTTGAAAATTAGACTCTGTCAGCAATTTTTCCAAGACCTGTCCTTTTACCAAGTTATTAGGCTTGATATCTAAATCATATTCTTAGATTTTAGCAATCCACTTTCCTCTTTTTCCTCCCACATCACTTTGAACTAACACATATTTTACAGCTGAGTTAGGTACATATGCTACTATTTGAAAATGAATCACATAAGTCCTGAAGGCTTTCAATGATTTAACTAAAGCATATAACTATTTCTCCAAGATATTGTATTTAAGTTCTACATCTCTGAGAACTTTACTGAAAAATGCTACAGGTTGCTCTTTTCCCTCTTCATTCTTCTGCAGCAACACAACAACAATGGTAGAAGGTGATGCAAATGAAAGTATTTGGAAAGGATTTTGATAACCTGGGATGATCAAAACTGGAGCTTCTTGAAGAGCCTCTTTAATCCTGGCAAAGGATTCTCTTGCATCTTTATCCCCTTTTACTACATCATTTTTCTTCAGCATATCTATTATGTTTTTGAAAATCTTAGCATAATTTGGGACAAATCTTCTCAGAAAATTAATTTTCCCTATAAATCTTTGGATATCTTTCTTACTTCTAGGCAAAGGAATTGTTTGTGTAGCCTCAAATCTTGCTGGATCAATTTTCACCCCCTGATTTGAAACTATATGTCCCAGCAACTTACCTTCCTCCAAAGCAAACAAAGATTTTTTAGGATTCAATGATAACCCAAACTTCCTGCATTTCAGGAAATCCTTCTGAAAATGCTCCAAGTGCTCATCATCAGAACCTGAAAAAATAGTCACATCATCCAAATATATGACTACAAATTTGTCACATGAACATTCCCCAAGGTGTGGTAAAAGTTGTTTTCTTCTGATCTTCCTTTTCAACAGCTACTTGGTTGTACCCAGATAAACTGTTAACCATGGATAACCTATAATCTCCAGTCACTTTCTGTAAAACATAATCCATCTTTTGCAAAGGATAATTGTCTTTAAGATAAGCTCTGTTCAGATTCCTGAAATCAACACATAGCCTTATCTCTCCATTCTTCTTCCTCAGAGGAACTAGATTAGAAACCCAGTTTGAGTATCTAAGTGGGACTATAATTTTTTCTTACAACAATTTCTTCACTTATTTTTCAATTGGGGAAAATAATAGTGGATTAATCTGCCTGAGCTTCTGTCTATGAGGCTTGACCCAATATTTTAATGGTATTTTATCCTCAATAATATCTAAATCATATGTCTTTAAATATTCATAGGACCATAAAAACACATCCATATACTTCTTGAAAATACCATCATACCTTTCTTTATAATCCTTAGGAACTCCTTTGAACAACTTAACCATATTGGGCTCCTGCTGAGTTCCTAGATTACAATCTTCCATTTTGCCCTCCTGAGATACTTTCTTCTGGTTCACTGCTACATCATTTGCATCAAACAATCTTTCAAGAGGAACCAAACCTCTGGGCAATGTATTATCTTTCAACTAAATTATCTTTTGATCACCTATTAAATGCTTCAGGTTTTTCAGGACATCATTCTGATCAGTTTTTTCACTTTCTTGATCTATTTCACTATCTTCAAAATTTCCAATCATTAATAGGAAATGATTGGTCTTCTCATCATCCTCAAAAACCTGCCAATTATTTACATTATCAGGAATTTAAGGTCTATGCCTCAATTCAATCTCATATCTCAGTCTTGGACTAATGGGTGGCTTAAATGTACTGGTTGCAACTGCCAGTGAATCTGCCATTTTGTTTTCTTTTCTTGGAATAAACTAAAGATTCAAGGCTTAAAAATAATTTTCAATCAGGTCCCACACTTCATTTCTATAAGATCTCAATCTGGGATGTTTGATTTGACACAAATTCTTAATCTGTCTTATAATCAACTCAGAATCACCAAAAATGGAAATACATTGAATTCCCATTTGTTTAGCAGTTTGAAGACTCAAAATAAATGCTTCATACTCAGCTACATTATTGGTTAATTCAAATTCAAGCTTAAAAGAAAAAGGTAAAAGATTACCTTTTGGAGATATGAATAAAAACCCAGCTCCTATGCCATCCTTTGAGTAGGCACCATAAAAATAACACTCCCAAATTTTATTTTAATCCAGCTTCTTATGTACAATTGCTGAAGAGAGCTACTTTTGTGAGTCTTTAGCAAATTATGCATCTTCATGTAGCACAAAACAAGAGAGATCCTCCTTCTCTTGGTCATATATAGGGGAATTTGTTGCATCCTTCTTTGTGGTAGTCTTAAAAAATCTGGTTTCTCCGTATAACCTTCTTTCTTCCGCATTGAATGCAGGAATGATTACATATGTAAAGTCCATTTTTAAGACACCTCCAAGCTATTCTCCCCAAGATCTGGACAACATCATACCAAATATGGCTGGAATATATGCAACTACTACATCCATCATGATACTCTTGGCTAGAATTTGAGCCAGGGATACCACCATGTCTTTGATAAGCCCAACACACTTCACCCTTTTTGAATCAAATGAATAAAGGTTTTAATAGGGCTTATTGATTTGTAAATTTAATTATTTCATCATAGATAATGCCATAAGATTATGTTATGCACTAGAATCTAACATACAATTATGCAGAATGAAATCATGAAGAAGCACCGATATATAAAATGGAGGAACAAAAGAATCTACCTCTTCAACATGTGGACCAAAAGTGACCACTGGATTTTCTTCTTGCAAATTCACAGTATCACCAATATCATCAGACTAAGAAATATTAATTAATTCTGCAATTTCCTTTTTGTAACCAGGTGTCTTAGCTAATTCAAGAAAAGGTACTTGAATTTTGATCTTTTCTAATTCTTTGGAAAGACTGAAAATTTGATTTTGTTTATTAATCTTCTCAGGTTCTTCTTGATTATTGTTAGGATTAGCATTATGCTCAGGTACAGTGAAAATCTTCTCCAAAATATTAGAATCAATAGACTTATTCTGGGAAGCCTCAGCCTGTTGTTTTTCATTTCCACTCACTAAATTCATAGGTTGTTTCCCCTTGTCTGATTGTTTTACTGAGTTCCTTGGTTGTGGAGTCACCATTGGAGAAGGGACTGACTCTGACTCTTTTTCCTCATCATCCTGAGCTAGCAATCTCTTTTTTTATCTTAATTCATACTTCTTATGCAACTCTGCTTGCATAAAATTAGTGAATTTCTTACAATAATCATCCATCTCTTCCTAATCAAATGATACATCAGGTTCTGTGCATTCTTCTTCACATTTCTCTTCTTCCTCATCATCTTCCATATAAAAAACAGATATTTGACCTTCAATATCTTTCTAATCATCCTCAGCAGACTGTGAAGGTGCTGCTTCTATATATAAGGGTGCCTGGACTTGATCCTGGTCTCTTCTTTCCCTCTGGAAAATCTGCAAGGGCTGCTTTCTCAACAATGGATTAAAAACACCTCTATTTTGTTGTGCAGGTTTCTTATTATCCAATTCCATCTTCACTAATTTATTTGATAATTTATTGATAACCTTAGTCATGTCATCAATCCTTTGATCATTTGATGACTCTTCTTTTGCCTTACCTTTATCTTGAACTTATTGCTTTTCTTGTGTTTTTCCAGCAGCAGTCATATTTGCTTCAATCTCCAAAGCATCAATTTGGATTTGTTCAAGAGTAGCAGATATTCTCTCTCTTAAAGTAAAACTAAAATCTGATACAAATGCTCCAACAAAAACAACTTTTTCTCCAACAAGAGGACGTTTCATTTCTGTGGGAAAACTATTATATAATTTGTTAAATCTTTTAATGAAATAATTCATGCTTTCATCATAATTTTTCTTAATAGCATTAAACTCTGTCAATGAATAACCATGATCTCTCTTTTCACCCCATCTTTGGATGAATTGTCTTTCTAATTCGTCCCAATTATTAATTGAGCCATTTGGTAATCCTTTAAACCATTTTCTTGCCTCTCCATTTAGGGACTGTACAAAAAGTCTCATTACTAATCAAGATGTTCAACATTTAAATTTTCAGCAAAAGTGCAAAACAAAGGCAAGTGTTGTTCTGCAATTATTTCATCTTCACCAATAAATCTAAGAAGCAAATTAAGGTATTCTTGAGGCATTGCATTCATAGGTTGTGGAAGATTTAATGGTGCATATCTATTCAATAAGAAAGCAAGGACAGGGGTTGCCATGTTTATACCTTGATTAATTTCTCCTTGAATAGGTGGGATCTGTGTACCAGTTGTAGATGTGGATGAATGTGGTGAAACAACTGATATGGGAAGGGGTTGATGAACAATAGTAGAAGAACTGGAAACTGTATTAGGCTGAGCTTCTGTAAATGTGAATGAAACAGACTCAAAAGATTGTTCTTCTAACTTTGGATCTTGAAAATGAATATGTGGGGAAAAGGATTCGTGTTATGGGAAAATGAGTTTCTGGGAAATATCCTTGGAAGAAGGGCTATGGGAACTACTGCCTAGTGCAGGCAGTGTAACATCAGGTGTAGAAAGCGTTCTTGATTTCTTGCCTTTTTTAGAAACCAGCTTTTCAGGATCTAAGAGAATAGGAGCTTTCTTATGAGAGGTATCTGACCTCTGATATGTGGCATTTTATACGCCAGAATTATGAAATGAAGACAAAACTTGATATTTACTCATCTCTGAACAACCAGAGGAAATATAAAATAAACCCAAGGAAAAAACTTCGCTTCTTCATCCCCAGCAACGACACCAAAAAAATGTTGTACCTTAAGAGACAATCCCTTAGATATGATAAGGAATCTGTGCTTAATACATTTATATAATTATGTCACAGAAATATTGGTCTTTGTTTAATCACCTCCAAATATTTCTCATTAAACCCTCAAATATCAAATACAATGAATGTCCCACAATGCTATTATCTGTTGATATAGAATCAAATGATCAGAAGAACATGAAATAAAGAAGCCCAAATTGATATGCTATTGTACAAAATATATCACCTCAAACTTTAGAAGAATTATAAGGAAAGGAACAGTTAAAATGAAGGAGTGCCTATTAAGGGTTTTAACTCTTATTTATACAAGTAAAAAGAGACCTGCAGCTTCATTACTTCATTTTATTTAGAAACAGAAAACACACAATGTAAACTGGAAGACACATCAATATCAACAAATGCCAGAAACTTGCTTTTCATTCATTAATAATTTGAAATATCAGTACAAAAAATTGCAGTCTGAAGGTCCAAAACTCGAAACCTTTTTCTTTCTTGCTTTCTTCCTTAAATACAATAGAAAGCATTTTGTAACTGCTGGAACTAATCCTAACTGCTTCAACTATTTAGGACTTTGTCAACTTCCTATTACATGTTATCAAAATGTCTTATTACAATTACATTCTCTTTAAAATAGGAAAATAATATAAAACATAAATCCTAATCTATTTGCTGAATGTGAATGGATGATGCTGTTGTTGCATTTCTTGATTGGCTCGTTTATATTTCTTTGAAGTCAAGGGGTCCTTTGGTAAAGCTACCATCCAGGCTCTTCATTTCCTTCATATCTCGATATTTGTCTTAGATGAATGGACCAACTTGTGATATTCCAATCTAAAAGTAGTGATTCTGTTGAATGATGGCTTCTATGCAAATAAAGTCTTCACTAACCACAACAACTGAAAATGTCTTTGAAGGAAATTGATCACTGTTGCTCCTTTAAAAACCTGAGTCTTTTCATGAGTACTGTCTACCTTACTTTTTTCCAACACCAGTAAGGGTTCATAAGAATCCCATGCTAAAATACTACCTCCAAGACCCCAACATCATGGCAAACCTGCTTTTGCTATTTTGTCAAATAAATTATCAAACTGGCTCACTGCTTCCTTAAGCTCAATCAACTTCTTTTCTGTAGACTTCCTGTAATCATTCTTGACAATCATCTTATTGATTTCCACTGCATATAAAATCCTATCTTTAATTTCATTTTCTTCCAACTCTTTATCTGTTTTGGAATCAATGAAATCAATGAATTTTCTTGCCCAGGTGGCCCTATTAATTGTCCTTTTCTTATCTATCATGACTTGTTCTTCAAAATCCCTGATAATACTTCTTTCCTCTGCAAAAACAGTCAGAAAACCCCAAATTTATTTCATTTCTGCAATGGTATCATTCCAGATGATATCCTTAGCCTGTATTAATGATATATTTCCCTTCAAATTTTCTTTAATATTTTTAATCTCAGCATCAAAATTTTGGAAGTCTATTTTGTATTTGTTGACTTCACCCTCTGTGGCTTGTATGAACTTTGTTGTTGTTTCTAAATTAGCTTGTGCCTTTTTCCAATCTCTCTCTACCATCTGTAATTAAATGGTTAATTGAGATATTTATGCTAATGGATATTCATTACCTGATGGAAAAACAAAAGTGAAAGTATGAGATTCAATATGATTCTGCAATGACAATGCAATTTGCTTTAATTTGGGGACTTCTTCTTCCTTTTGTAAGAGCTGCTGAAGAATTTTCTCTTTCTCATTTTCCACCTCTGAAACCTCTGTTACCATGGGGTATTCCCCTATAGGCAATTTAAATTTTTTCTTCAGTACAGATATTTCTGATTCAACACTTTGCAGAATCTTCTGTACAGTAGACTTGTCATTGGGATCTACCCCAATCTTCACTATAATATTTTTGAGTTCTTCGTTCTGGATTGTCAAAGCCCTGGAATTGGCTTTCTCTAACTTCAACTGCTTGATCACTTTTCCAAGCATATCTTAAGCCTTCAGTTCCATTGCATTAGTTTTGGTTAGGTCATTCACAATCAGTTGACCTGTTTTCATATGTAGATTTACTTTGTCAAGCAATGGAATTTTATTCACATCTATATTCATATTCACAGTATTAAAATTATTGGATGAACCAATAGACATATCTGAGGGATGTGAAAGGGAAATCTTGAATTGATCCTTTTCAAGATCCATTGGAGCTAGAAGTCTCATTTGATCTGGGGCTATCTAGTACTTAGCTCAAGCCTCCATGCTTGCCTTCATCTTCTGATTTCTTTTTGCAATATGGGCAAACATTTGTTTAATTAAGGGCACTTGTTCCTGAGTGCTTTCATGTCTCCTGGGTGAAGCAAGGACATTTTCCTCATCTCCCAATTATAATGAGAAACCAGTTTGAGCATCTAAAAAATCTTCATTTAGCTTTGTTCTCTTCTCTGTCCTCTATTCTTCATCTTCTAAATCAATCAATGCCTCTTTACCTCTCTTATTTGACTTCTCTGATATGACAGGAGTCTGAACATTTGAGCTCACTGAACCTACAAAACCTTTACTTGCCACTTTTTCTATATCAGGTATGTTCTCATGAATGAATGTTGAATACCTATTTTCAATTCTCCTATTAGAAATCACACTGTGAGGGTCATAAGCCCACTTCTCTCCTAAAAGTAAGTGCATTTCATCCAACATCTTAGTGGCTTCATCAATTGCTTGTCTCATATTAACTATAAAAGGACCAAACATAATTGGTAATTTAAACATATGACCTTTCTTCATAGGCACAAAGTGTACTTGATCAACGTTTAAACTTTTCCTAATGAAATCCAAAGCAAATAATCTCATAGGCACAAAAACAGGAAGCCTGTAAGGCTCTACACCAGCTCCATAAAGTCTAATTTCAGAATATTCTTCAAAGACAAACCAATCACCAAACTTACAACTTGTCCCCAACTGCAAGAACTCTTGAGCTTTTGGCAGAAAGCAAGGGGGAGTAATTCCATTCAAATTTTTATATGCAGTAGACATGAAATGACTAGCAAAATCAAATAAACCACCCTCATTCTGTTCTTTCCTCGCTATGTCTGTCCAGAAAACCACTGACTATCTTTTCTTATTCATATCCATTATATTTAACCCTAGATGCATGAATTCTTCTACATTTTGATATAAGAAGAGGTAAATAACAATAGAAGGAAACCTAAATGAACCTGTTAGTGATAGGCTCATGAGATGAGAGTTGACAGCTTCTTGCCAATAAGATGGAATTTCCAGCACCACTCCTGGTTTCATCATCATGGAGAACATTCCCAGAACTGATTTGTCCACTGTACTAACATCATCTTTTCCCAAAATATTTGCAATGCACTTCAACACTGGTCTAAATTCTATATCAAAAACCTCCATGGGGAATTCTTTATTATCAGGTGCAAACTGTTGTGTATTTGGCTTCAGAAAAGAGATGAATTGGTTAAACTCCTGACCTGTAAGACTATCATAATGTGCCATCAATGAATCCTCAGTAAACTGGACATATGACTCTAAATCAAGGTAACACAGAGCTTGACGAATTAATTGGGATGAAACATGCAGAACATTTTCACCTTGACATTTCATTACAAAACACTTCCCTGGGTACATAAAATACACTAGCCAATACACGAATTGTAGAAATTTCTTGACTTTTCCCACCCCGGTTTTCATTTTCACCTTATTTATCCTTTTAGTTAAATGCCCTTTCCCATATCCTTACATTCAACAACAGGAAAATAATTTTTTGCTGAAAACACAAATTCTGGAAAATTTACAGAATGCTGGAAAATGCAAAAATAAAAATCAGCAAATACAAACAGCCATTCAACACATTATAACACAGAGATTTTTGGTCAAGGTGACCCTGGAAAAACCCCCTACAACTCTTGGGGAAAACCAGTTCGAAAGCTCCTTCTTATTTCTAAAAATGCTTTTTACAGAGAGGTGAAATATACAGGAAAAATTCCAGCAAATTAATTACAGACTTATCTGGGTTTCCGTGCTTGCCTCCGCCTTGGAAAACATGCCAGAACAACAAAATACTCAAAACAGAAATTTATTACAGCAAACTGCCTTTCTTGAAAACTGTGTTGGCTACCTCGAAAAGCATGCCCAGCAACCTTGGAAATCGAGCCCTTTGTTGCTGTACTTTTCCTAAAAAATTTTGCTGCCTTTCTCCTCGAAAAACGTGCCACAAAATAGCTATACGGATAGTTGTACAGACTGTTGTCTCAGTTTTCATGCTGTTGTATGGCCTTGTTGTCTCGATATTCATGCACCCTCTTACTGCCTCGAAAATCGTGCCCTCCTTGCTGCTGTACGGATTTGCTGAGTTTGCCTCTCCTTCACCTTCTCAAGCTCTGTTCAGAAAAAGTCTCCAGCTCTCCTTCTCCTCCTCTCTCAATCTGCTCATGAAAGAATAAATGACCTTTTCCTCCTTTAACCTAACCCTAAGTGACTTTTGGGGAATCCCTAAATCCAATGGCTGAAATAGATTGAGATCTAGGGCTGAGATTAAATGCTCATTTAAATCTCACTTTCTATATTTTAATTCACCCCACTTTAATAAAGACCCACTTAGTCATTTATTTCCAAAGTCACTTTTCCTTTCTAATTTTACATTGACTTTATTAAAGTCACTTTAAAATTAGACTTTAGTAACTTTATCACTTAAAGTAACTTTTAAATTAGATTTTACTTTATAACTTTATAAAGTCACTTTAGGAGAAAAATTAAATTCTTTTGGACACTTTTCCCTAAGCCAAAGATCAAAGCCTTAGGGAACCACCTGTCCTCCGGTAACCAAATTTCAACACTCCCTCTTACCGAGGAAGGTGTTCCTCACCACACCCATCTTGTCTCTGAAGTAGACATGCTTGCCCGTGGTAAGGCTTTGGTAAGAATATCTACAACCTGCTCATCAGTGGGAATATACTCAAGCTTCACAGCTCCTTTCTGAACATAGTCTCTGATGAAATGATATTTGATCTCGATATGCTTTGACCTGTCATGAAATACTGGATTCTCCGTGAGTTTAATGCAACTCTGATTATCATAGTAAATCACTGAAGGTCTCAACGGCTGACCAAATAAGCCAAACAACATCTTGCGAAGCTAGATGGCCTCACAACTAGCTAGACTGGCTGCCATATACTCTGCTTCTGCTGAACTCAATGCTACTGACTGCTGCTTTCGGCTGAACCATGACACTACTGCCGAACCCAACCCAAAATAGCACCCTGAAGTGCTCTTCCTATCAGAAGCACAACCTGCCCAATCAGAATCAGTGTAACCTGCCAATATCACTCCATCCCCCTGCCTGTAGTCCAGACCATAATCCACTGTCCCCTGCAAGTACCGCAAAATGTGTTTTGCAGCCACCTAGTGAACCTTCCTAGGCTCACACATAAACTGACTCATCGTGTTGACTGCAAAACAAATATCTGGTCTAGTGTTGACCAGATACATCAAGGAACCAATCAGCTGTCTGTACAATGTGGGATCCACCAACTCGGAATCCAAAGCATGAAGCTTCTTCCAGTTGGTGATCATCGGTGTCGACATGGGTTTACAATCCTCCATGTGGAATCTGCCAAGGATGTCCACAATATACTTCCCCTGCCCTAGGAAGAAATTCCCCTCCTCCTGCCACACCTCCAAACCCAAAAATTAATGCATCAAGTCGATATCCTTCATCTCAAACTCCGCCGCAAGATCTCTCTTGCAGTGCTCTATGAGTCTCTCTGCACCTGTAATGACTAAGTCATCCACATACAGCACCAGAATGAGAGGCTCCTCACCTATCACAATATAGTAAAGGTTTGGAACTGCCTCACTCTTTGTGAAACCCATCCCTTGCAAGTATGTATCTATCCTGGAGTACCAAGCTCCGGGATCTTGCTTCAGGCCATAAAGGGCCTTCTTCAGTCTACACACATGGGACTCCTTCCCATGCACCTCAAAGCCCTGTGGCTGCTCAATGTACACATCCTCCTGTATGAAGCCATTGAGAAATGCGGTCTTCACATCCATCTGGTGGATCTTCCAACCCATCTATGCTGCTATCGATATAATGGAGTAGATCAAAGTATATCGAGCCATGGGAGCGAAGGTCTCCTCATAATCAACTCCATACACCTGGGAGAACCCTCTGTAGCATGCTTTACCTTGTAAAGCCATCTGGAAGTAACCACGGATTTTCCCTCAGGCCTCGGCACCACCTCCCAAACATCATTCTTCATGATAGAAGAATACTCCTCCTACATGGCCTCTCTCCAGACCTGCTGGCTAGCTACCTCCTCATAGCTAGAAGGCTCAGAGTCAAGGATGTTGGTAGCCATTTCCATATAGCTACAAAACCTCTTAGGTGGTATGCTCTCTCTGACCGGCCTCTTAGGCCCAGCAACAGATGTGGCCTCTCTCAAGGTGTCCTGAAGCCACTTGGGCTTTCTCTTCCCTGAGCATACTTCTTCCATTGGAGAATGAAACTCCTCCTCATCATCATCATCAAGAGCCTGAACTCCTGACTATTTGTCTGTTGTCCTCCTGCCTACACTTGAACCTGTAGAAGTTGAGGCACCATGTGAACTGTCCATCAGTGGAATCCATAGTGAACTGCTCTATGGACTTCTCTGCATGCTGCCCAAAGCACCACCCCTCTGACTCTGCAATCCAATACTCACTGACAGACCAGACATCGTCATAGATGTACCTCCGGATCCTCCTGATCCCTGCCCACTAGATCCCTGCGACTGACTCATCTGCTACTGAGGGTCTGGCTGATCGAAATACTCTAACTCTCGTGACCTCCTGAAGGCCCTGTCCTCCTCGAACTTCACATCCCGCCTGACAACAACTTTCCTCTGTGCAGGAATGTAAATCCGAAAGGCCTTTGAGGTCTCACTGTAGCCCAAAAAGATACCCTTCTCTGCAATGGGCTCTAGTTTGGTCCTCTTCTCCTTGGGTATGTAGGAGTATGTGATACACCCAAAGATACGAAGATGACCAATATTAGGCTTCTTCCCAGAAAAAGCCTCCTCCAGATTCATGTGCCCCAAGGCACGATGCGGACTCTTGTTCTGCAAATAAATAGCTATGTTGCAGGCCTCTGCCCAGAAAAACAATGGCAACCCCTAATCATGTAACATGGCTTTGGCAGCCCCTCCGATGGATCTGTTCTTCCTTTCCGTAACTTTGTTCTGCTGGGGATTGTAAGGAACAGTGAACTCCCTCCTAATGCCTGCCTCCGTACAATAGTCAACAAACTCTCCAAGGGTGTACTCTCCTCCATTGTCTGACCTCAGGGACTTGATCTTCCGACCTGTCTATGTCTCCACAAGAGCTCTAAACTCCTGAAACCGCTTGAAGACCTCACTCTTGGTCTTCAAGAAATAAATCCAGGTCCTCCTAGAGTGATCATCAATGAATAAAACATCGTACTCATATCCACTCAAGGAAACATGAGACATCCGACCGCTCACATTGGAATGAATCAAATCAAGTATCCCAATCACTCTGTTGTCACTGCTAGGAAAAGGGGATTTGGAGAACTTTCCCATCGCACATCCTCTGCAAGTATCAAAGTGATCAGTACTGAAATCTGGCACACCTGTAGTGATCTCCCGCAAAGTCCTCAAGGCTCCATGATACATATTCCCCATCCTGCGGTGCCAATCTCACACAGCTCAAAACTGCTAGCTCTGCTGTCAGTACTACTGCTCAATGCCAAAAGGGGCTGAAATGCAAACTTGTACACCTTTGCGTGGCGTACACCTATCACTCAAGCTGAATCAGCTGGAGCACCCCTAGGATACATCAGTACCTGTCCTCCCCTGAACAGTATCTCATATCCTCTATCCTCCAAAGCTGAGATGGATATGATGTTCTTCCTCATCCCTAGCACATAAAGAACATCTGACACCTTCAAGGGAGGTTTAGACTCCCTCTGAAATGTCATTGTTTCCACACCAACTACTCTAACAATTCTTTCATCACCAAGTACTACCTCTATATCAGTGCCACTCTCTGAAAGCTCTGAGAAGTACTCACGGGCTCCTGTCATATGACGTGAAGCCCCACTGTCCACATACCAGATACCCGAAGATGATCCGCTAGTCGAGGGAAATGCATGCTCCCTCTGAACCTCTATGGCAGGTGATCCTGCACTAGAGGACTCACACGCAATGAACCCAAACTCCCGGTCAAAGCGATCTGCAAAGTCCTCAACCTCTGTTGAAGCTGCCATGCTTTGGTTCTTCCCCTTCTTCTTCTTCTTCTCCTGACACACAACTGCATAGTGTCCCATCTTCTGACAATTCCAACACTTCACCTTGGAATAGTCTTTCTGTGTGTTACCCTGTTTATCTTTACCTTTGCCTTTTCCCCCACCATTGCTTGTGGAAGCTTGCTTCTTCCCTTTGCCTTTCTTGCCTCCTGCCAATAGTGCTACATCCTCATCCTGCTCAACTGGCTTGGCTACCCCAAGCTGACCTTTCCTGATCTCTGTTTGAATTCAATCATCCCAAAACCTCTCCCATGAGGGAAGGGTCTCACGTGCACAAACCCCATTAGCAAAGTTCATCCATGAACTGGGGAGGCCATTCACTGCAATCTGCACCAACTCAGTGGGTGGAATGACCTCTCCAATCACTACCAACTCATCTCTCACATTAGTAATCTTTGTGAGATATCCAGCCGCACTATCAGTCTTACCCATCTTAATGGTCTTCAGCTTCTCCTTCAGGACCATTTTCCAGTTCTCATTGGTACTCTAGTAGAGATTGGTCAATGTTGTCCACATCTCATGAGCATTTCTCTTTCCTCTCACATGAGGAATGAAATGGTATTTGATTTCGTCTAGAATCAGTCTCTTACCCTTTTTGTTCTTTCTATTATATGCAGCCAACTAAGTAGCATCAGTAGGCACAACAACAAGGTTCTGTGTGGTATGCACCATGATGTCCCAGACTTTTGCCTCCTCAAAGATACTCTGCATTCTCTCCTTCCAAACACTGTAATTGGTATGCCCATCCAACCTATCCTCCACCCTCAATCCCAATGACATCCTGCTGTCCTAAAGCTGAAAAAATAGCACTGCTGTAGTAAAGATAAAAATTATGTTTGTGAAAAATCAGCTTGCTGGAATTTTCTGAGTGAAAAATCAGCAGGCTGTATTTTTCTCCTTGCTGTCCCAAACTGTACTTTCAGCACCCAAGCTCTGATACCATGTAGAAATTTCTTGACTTTTCCCACCCCGGTTTTCAGTTTCACCTTATTTCTCCTTTTAGTTAAATTCCCTTTCCCATATCCTTACATTCAACAATAGGAAAATAATTTTTTGCTGAAAACACAAATTCTGGAAAATTTACAGAATGCTGGAAAATGCAGAAATAAAAATCAGCAGATACAAACAACCATTCAACACATTATAACACAGAGATTTTTGTTCAAGGTGACCCTAGAAAAACCCCCTACAACTTTTGGGGAAAACCAATTCGAAAGCTCCTTCTTATTTCTGAAAATGATTTTTACAGAGAGGTGAAATATACAGGAAAAATTCCAGCAAATTAATAACAGACTTATCTGGTTTTTTGTGCTTGCCTCTGCCTTGGAAAATGTGCTAGAATAGTAAAATACTCAAAACATAAATTTATTACAGCAAACTGCCTTTCTCGAAAACTATGCTGGCTTCCTCAAAAAGCGTGCCCAGCAACCTTGGAAATCAAGCCCTTTGTTGTTGTACTTTTCCTCAAAAACTGTGCTGCCTTTCTCCTTGAAAAATGTGCCACAAAATAGTTGTACGGACAGCTGTACAGACTTCTATACGGACTGTTGTCTCAGTTTTCGTGCTGCGGTACAGCCTTGTTGTCTCAATATTCATGCAGCCTCTTACTGCCTCGAAAACCGTGCCCTCCTTGCTGCTGTACGGATTTGCTGAGTTTGCCTCTCCTTCACCTTCTCAAGCTCTCTTTAGAAAAAGTCTCCAGCTCTCCTTCTCCTCCTCTCTCAATCTGCTCATGAAAGAATGAATGACCTTTTCCTCCTTTTCCTCCTTTAACCTAACCCTAAGTGACTTTTGGGGAATCCCTAAATCCAATGGTTGAAATAGATTGAGATCTAGGGCTGAGATTAAATGCTCATTTAAATCTCACTTTCTATTTTTAATTCACCCCACTTTAATAAAGACCCACTTAGTCATTTATTTCCAAAGTCACTTTTTCCTTTCTAATTTTACATTGACTTTATTAAAAGTCACTTTAAAATTAGACTTTAGTAACTTTATCACTTAAAGTCACTTTTAAATTAGATTTTACTTTATAACTTTATAAAGTCACTTTAGGAGAAAAATTAAATTCTTTTGGACACTTTTCCCTAGGCCAAAGATCAAAGCCTTAGGGAACCACCTATCCTTTGGTAACCAAATTTCAACACGAATTTGGGAAAAAGATGTGTTCTTGGAATACATGCTGACAATACACCAATTTTGACCATGGCGGTATAAATTGGAGAGGCCTTATCGTTTAAGCAGACTTGTTGATAAAATGAAAGGTGGTCAAGGGAAAAAATAGTATCCTGGATATCCCTCTCGGTGTCCATGAGAGGGATGTGACTGGAAGAATCTGACAGGGATGAACGCTTGGCTATAATTCAATTTAGGATGAAAAACAATCAATAGGGTGACAAACAATAGAGAAGGACACGACACAGACAAAAATTCAAAGACAAACTAACAACAATAACCTCAGAAGAATGAGAATCCCTCTTAAATAGGTGGCACAGTCTTAACAATTAAATGCTGAAAAGACGCACCAAAAGACCGTTAGGAATACTCGACGTGGACCACATTTGTCACCAACTGGCTGCATACGTCATTGCGGGAGGTGTCGAAGTACAAAGAACTCATCGGGCTTATGCCCCACAATGAATCTCGACCGTTGATCTGGATTTCCCCCGCAGTCAACAGGGTCAACTGCGGAGGCACCCTCCTCATTAACCCGCGTGCTGAAAGTGCCCACGGGTTGAGAATTTTATACCTTTTCTATCAAATTGTTAGATCCTACTCCATAAGATGCTTGCTTTTTAATCTGTGCATTGGGACCCGCTTCCACAAAGGTTTAAAGCATTAAATTTAAACTTAATATAATGAATATTACATTTTTATGCTAAAGTATATGAATATTTACACTTTAACATATATTTTGATAATTTCCCATTTTTTTTGTATTTTTGAAAATTAAAAATAAAGGATATTGAAAATGAGTCACAACAGATCCGACAGTGATTCATTGTGATAATCAGAGTTCCATTAAACTCTTGATTAATCCTGTGTTTCATGATAGGTCCAAGCATATAGATATTCGGTACCATCATCTCAGAGATTCTATGTAGAGGAGAATTATGTTGCTTCAGTACATTCCCACAGAAGATCAGGATGCAGATATTCTAACGAAGGCGCTCACCAGGAGAAAATTATAATACCATAGAGATAGGATCAGGGTGAAGGATAATCCCTTTCTTGTTGAGATGGAGTGTTGAGATTCAATTAGAATTTTTTTTGGCACCCATGATCCTAGTGAAAATTAAGAACCTACACTAGGGTGGGGCCCACAGGCTATTTTTAGGTGCATGTCTATTTTTATTATCCCTTAATATAGATGGAAACTAAACTATAATCTATTCTCAATGTGGACTTGAAAATAGTTAATTGAAGTGATAAATTAGTTAGATAAGTGAATTTCGAGTTAAGAGGTTGGTTGGTGGGACATCCAGTTTGACTTTAGTTGTAACTGAGTGATTCTAGTTGTAACAAAGTTGGAAGTGCAGTGGTGCATGAGTTGGTGCAAGTTGTAAATATTTTAACTCAATTAAGTGAGTTAAACTCAGTTGTGCTAGTTGTAACTGACGATACACTAGTGAGAGATCAAGTGAATT
This sequence comes from Pinus albicaulis, assembly GCA_034641835.2. Classification (NCBI taxonomy): domain Eukaryota; kingdom Viridiplantae; phylum Streptophyta; class Pinopsida; order Pinales; family Pinaceae; genus Pinus; species Pinus albicaulis. The sequence goes on along the minus strand of MU968363.1, from coordinate 2,072,182 downwards.
AATTATTGATTAATTCACAAGTAGTGATCTCACATGCAACTGAAGATTTACTATTATTAGCTGCATGCATGTCAGATAAAGTGGAGACCCAGTTGAGTTCTAGGTGAAAGGGAAGTAAACTATCAGTTGTGACATTACCGCTTGTACACATGCAAGCACACACACATTGGATGAGCCCACGATACTTGCGCGGTAAAGGCAGGCAAGAAGGCATCAATTCAGGGATTGAATAGTGAAGGCAGGTTGTCTGGAGACAGTAAATTGGTTAAGGTATTTGCCAATTTTTGTATGTCAGTGTGAGACAATTCGCTGATGTACTGAGAGGCCTTGTGATTAGAGTTTTGTATGTAATTGTTTCATGATACATGACATAATATACCATAGAATATAGTGGGGTTTTTAGCTGTAAGCTTTCCTTGGGAAATTATCTGTGTTGTGTGTGATTGATATTTCTTCATGCTTATGTAATTGGCGATTGTGTTTTTAATTCTGTAACGACTTGTAGAAGCAATTTAGTATTTAAATTTAGAGTATTGTTAGACTGGGTGAATCCAATATATACATGCATATTGTATAATTTCTACAACCACCTCACCCTCATCAAATATAAATATGACTTTACAATGATCCACACCGGATTAATAGGCCAACACCATAAACATGTCATACCCATATTTATCGTGATCTACACCCGATCACTAGGCCAACACAAGCATGGATATCACCGAATTCTCCTTGCCTAATCTGTGAGGAATTTTCTTGTCTCCTAGTCTCTCAAGTTTTACCGCAACCCATGGTCCAAATAAAGGGTCACTAGGCCCTAAACTAAGATGCCACCCTCTAGGCTTTATCGTATATCCTTCCATTCGTCGAAAAGGATTTGTAGGCCTAATCAAGGGAAACCACCTCTCAGGGTTTACCACAATCCAATCCCGGATCACTAGGCCCTAAACTGAGGCAACACCTCTCAGGCTTTAACACAATCCAAACCTGGATCACTAGGCCCTAAACTGAGGAAATACATAAACTGATTATGTGTCATAATAATAATATTCAGAGATCCACCTCACTCAGCTTAGAATCCATCCGGTAATCCAGCTAAACCAAAACATGAGAAATCCAAAACACCATGGTTATCCGTAAATGGAAAGGCTAGGCTGAAAACATTATCACACCTGGAAAACCCCATTCCATGATAGAAAATAGCCACATGCAATACCATGGATGCCATATCTAGAAAGAAAAATACACATGCAAATCGATACTTGCCAATAATACTGTTGGAGATGCTTCATTCCTACTCCTCCTTGCTTTCTTCCTCATTATTTTTTCTTTCTTGCCTTTCTTGTTCCAATGCCAAAATTCTCCAAGAGACTGTAAGTATCCAAGAATATGAGAGAGAGAGAGAGAGAGAGAGAGAGAATATAATTAGAGCCATAAGTGTGAGCACAAGCTTTCCAACTGTTCCTCAGAAGCCTTTTTATTGATGAGACCTTTATTTTCTTCATTTTCCATTATTTTCCTTCATTTTTCTCCTCACATGCAACCTGTGACCTTTCATCTCCCTTTTCTCCTATTTTACATTATTTTCATAAATAAATGTGCCACATATTCCATTTTTCCTTTCCAAAGACTTTGCCTCCACCTTTGCCAATTTCCTTAGCTATATTAACCGAAATGAACACCCACTAGGATGTTTTGCCTAACATTCAACTTGGAATAAGTGTCCTGTTAACTGTGGTTAGTATTTTGAGCTTTATTACATGGAATATTAACGAGGGTTGTTACAGAACCCTCCCCCTTATGGGAACACTGTCCTAGGTGTTCAATGACACCTACAACAAGCAAAACGGCTAAAAAACAAAACATAATTCCTATGGAGCTTTATAACACAACTCATTGCAGTGTTTACAATGAATAACCTGCTCAAAAGAAAAAATCACCATGACAATCATACAATGTACTATTTCTTTATAACATAGCTCATTACAATATTTACAAATACACACATATACATATTTTCTCAACCAAAAAATAAAAGGATACTATGCCTGTATCAGTAATAAGGGAGTCTAAAGGCTCACACCTCCACCCTCAACGTAGTACCAAGATTCACTTCCTTCCCGGGAAGTCCAGAATCCACTGTCATAGTCAAATTTGCATCCAATTTATAACGCTACAATCCTGTGCTAGTGTACCCTCAGTGAACAATTACCAGCTCATTGTTCTAGGGCACACTCCCAATGTGCATTTGATTCCATATCGCAATGCTAATGGCCAAAAAAAATCCATACCCGACCTTCCCTTCTCTGCTATGCATTCCCTCAAGTAATCTGGTAATCCCCTTCCGTGAAGTCACTCACCTTCCAAGTTCCCTGGCATCCCCTATCTCGGGCAATCTCTCCCTTCATAAGGATTACTCACATCAGAAGATACAAAACCCAAGGCATATACTTGCCTCAAAACCATCATACCGGTCATAACATACTCCTAGAAATAATTGGACACTATTGGGTACCAATGTCCCATAATGGCCCTGCTCCTGAAGTGCTTTACCAACATACTACTACCTGTTTCAATTCCTTTTTTTGTTTCTCCCATTTCTTGCAGTCAGTTTCAACCATCCCAAACCAGTCATTTTTCCATGCTTTCCTGTACCAAACACATAATTTACATTATTATCAAAATAAATTGAAATAACCTCAAATAATACCTCATTGGTACCTTAGCAATAAGGTACACTTGTAACTATATTCACTTCCTGTCACAACAAGTCAAACTAGCTATTTTATCAAATCATTGTGTATAAACATATCACACATGGTTAGCTCAAAACACAACCATCATAAATTAAAATCATGAATCACATGAAATCACCATAAACCATAATCATAAATCACATATAACCATCATAAGTCAGAATCGTAGATCATATGCATAATAGAACTAAAATAAAATGTTGATACTTATCCTTCATCGATCCTTACTTCATGCAATTTGGATCAGTTGCCACACTTGAAAAACACCTAGTGCCTTTGCTTCTCTTCAATCACGTACACATAGACACAATGTACATCACAACGCATACACCCACATATGACATACAACATCATACAATACATACAACCACACTCGATGTACAACACAACACAATACATACGCCTACATCTGGTGTACAACACAACACAATACATAAACATACATCTAGTGTACAACACAACACACACACCTATACCCAATGTACAACGCAATACATATACATACATGTAGAGTCCCACATTTTTTTTGTTTTGACACCCTTTTTTCATCCATATTTTCCTTCTTTTCATATCACTATCAACCTAATAAGGCAAAAAACACATTTTTTTGACAAGGTAAAGTATTTTTGTACCCTATTATTCATATTTGTTAATATACCCTATTGTTTTGTTAAATATTACATTCAACTACATAATTAAGACAATTCTGCAGGTATTCCACAGATCTGCAACTACCTTCATTGTTAGCAGGGTTCCAGTGCATCAGCTCAGCAAAGGAGTATATGGGTGGATAGAGGATGATCCCCTCATGGATTTCCTCCTACTTATCCGGGCCTATTCACCAAGAAGATCATGCATTGCCTCAGTCAAAGATAGCAGTCAACACATTGCAACGTCCAGGAACAGAGTCCAGAAATTCCACGACTGTGACGATTTACTTTCTAAATAACAAATCGACAAATAAGCAATATTTAGTATGATTTTAAATTGTATAAGGATTCTAATAGAGATCCATAGGCTTATAATTCGCGTATTGTTGAACACATTCTATAAAATCATAAGAACTCTATGTATTCGGGGCGCGCCAACTTTCATTTCCTAAAAATTTTGTTTGAAGATTTTTATGTTAATTTGAAGTTCCCTTTCGTGCAATTTGATGTGTTGATAGTGTTAAGAACCTACTGCGTTGCAGAGGGCCCCTGCAAGTAGACCAATTCATTTTAATTTCAGTTTTTATGCATCTCAACCGCATTACTATTTCATAATTCCGTAAATTCTTTTGATTCCTACTTTATTTTCATAGATCAGTTTCAGTAGCTCAGTTCTTTGGTTGTGTTTATTTTGTAGAATAATTTCTTGAATTCATTCTATTATATTTCATATAGTTTAGTTTATTTCATTTACATTCCAGACTAGAATTTGTAGTATAATTTAGTTTATTTCTGTCTTCATAGCATTTCAATTTTCATGCTTTCCTAAAATCAGAACTGTATCATATTTCATGCTTTTGTAATTTAGAATTAGTTCATTATTTTCCACAACATAAAAATTCTAAAATCAACTTGATAAAAATAAAACTCATCATTTATTTTGAAAAGAGTCATTTGAAAAACTATTTTTAAAACTCAATTCAATTGAAAGTAACCATATAAATAACATTTAACATATATGATAAAATTTCTTTAAAATCATCACTGATCTATAGGAATTTAACTCTGTTCCATAAGTTAAAAAATGAACAAAATTCTAAAAATTCAAACCTCACTTTAAACGACAAACACTTCTAGCACATATAGTGCACTTGCACTTCATCAGTTTACTGACTTCGGTCGATAATTTATGCTTTCAATTTAAGAACATTAAACTGACTAAACATTTTGGCGTCATTTCTAGGGAAGTGTAAATAGAAGTCTTAGAATTAAAACATGATATGCATAGAGAGAGAGAGATTCTAAAGGTAGGTTTATATGACGAGGGAGAAGTTTTATTCCTGCATCATCACTCACTCCACCCTGACCTCAAATTTCTACACCACCCACTCAAACTCGAATTCCATATGTAGGTGGTCCACATAGGCTTCCTGAAATATTAAGATCCGAAATCCAACCTACTTTACCCACTTCATCTACTAAAGCTTTAATTGAAGAAGAAAATCCCCTATATCCAAATACAGGAGTAATTTTTCTATCTCCAACAAGAGAACTACTTCTAGGACAAGAATTAGAAGTCCTCAGTGAAGAAGAAGAACAAGAAAATCATTCAAATTTTCCATTGATAGAAGAACCAGAAGAAGTAGAAAGTCATATTGTAGAAATAGATACTTACATTACTTATGAGGAATCCATCATGGTTGAAGAAGGAGAAGGAGAAGTACACAATCTGAATGGTGAACAACCTAGGATTGGTGGAGGATGAGGAGGAAATAGAGGAGGTGGAAGAGGAGGAGGAAGAGGTAGAGGAGATCCAGAACCTTTCAGATTCCCTATCCACGATGAGGATACAACATATACAATGAAACATATTTCATCTAGTATCCTACCTAACTTTCATGGAATAAGGAGTGAAGACCCAGAAACATTTCTCTTTGAATTTTAATTATTATGTAGGCCATATGGTTATCTACATGATACTCAAAAATTAAAACTATTCCCTGATACCTTAAAGGATTCAACATTAAAATGGTTTATGAGTTTATGGACAATTGCTATAGGAACATGGGCAAAAATGAAAGATGCATTCTTAGAGAAATATAAGGACTATTGTATGCCACATAGCATGAAAGATGATGTTTTTAAGATGGCACAAAAGGAAGATGAAAATCTTGAAGATCTTGTCGAAAGATTTGTTTATAACATTAAGAAGGAAAAAATGTATAATCTGGATGAATAAACTTTGAAATCTCTACTACTCAAATCTATCATAGATGAGTGGATTGATCTCGTCAATTTAATGGGTAAAGGAGACATTTCTCAGTTACCATTCAGAGAAATTTGTGAATTATGTGTACATATTTCAAGGGGTAAATCACGAACCGGGAAAATTCCAAGAGATCCTCTCTTATCAAGAACAAATAAATCTGCAGCTGGGACAATTAGTAGGGCATAATTAGGCAATTTTCTTGATAATTTAAAAATAGATATTTTAGGGAGTCTAATTGAGAAAATTGACACCCTTAAAATAAAAAGCAAGAAAAAAGCTGAGAATGTTGCATTATGTATCTTCTGTCCTAGATGTAGAAAGAAACGCGCTCTGAGAGAATTCCCTTTAGACTTAAAAACCATATAAACCTATGTAATATGTACAAATAATCATGGTACTAAAGAATTCCCCTCTATACTAGGTCTAGGGCTGTATATAGTGAAGAGGGAATGCCAAATCAAGTAGATCCTCTTTACTGATATATTGCCAGAAGACCATGGCAAAATCTTGAAAATCAAAATAAAAAATTTAATTCCAAAAAATTTGCACAATATTCATAAGGTAATTGTAATTCACCTATGCCATGGCAGCCTTGGGCTCAACCACAACCTTGGAATCAAGGGTGGAAAAATCCCTATGGAAGATATGCTCAATATCAACCATATCCACCACCCTATCAAAATTTCCCACCATAATTCTTTCCTCAGAATAATCAAATACCTCAAGCTCAAGCTCAAGCTCAAGCTCAAAATACAAATCCACAACTCTCTCTACCATTTACACATAAACCAAACAAATTACCCGTTCAACCACTTCCGAATCCAAATAATAAACCTATTTACAACATGGAAGGGAAAAATTCTCAAACTTATATAATAACTCCACTAGATCTAAATAGTGTTGAATTAAGATCTAATAGAGTATTAGAAAATAAGAAACCCTCTATTGTTATTCGGGAAATAAAGAAAAATTCTTGAAAAAATAGCAATAAACCTAAAGAAGAAGAAACTTCTCCTCCTCAGAAAGAAAATGGTCAAACATAAAACATTCCCATAATTTCTTATGATACTCCTATTATAGAACAACATTCAGTATCTATTAGACCACCTTTTTCTGAAAGGTTGAAAATTGATAAAGGAGTAGAAAAATAATTCATATTGCCTGATTATGATATGATGGATGAATTTAAAAATATCTGTATAAAAATTGCTTTACTGCAAGCCATAAAAGAAATACCAATTTTTGCAAAAACAATTAAGGAATTGAGTACTCAAAGAGAAAGAAAATACATAAAAAGAATCTAGCTAGTTGGGAGAATTGCATATATTATGATGGGGAAGGAAACAATGCATAAATATTTAGATTCAAGAAGCCCCATTGTGAAAATTCACATCAATGGAATCGAAATACAAAACACACTGATTGATTTGGGAGCAGCCATAAACATAATGAGTAAACAAATTATGGATCAACTAAAAATTCCTAACCTTCAATACACACCAACATTATTACAATTAGCAGACAGGTCAATAATTAAACTTGATTGTGTGCTAGAAGATTTTTTTGTATCCTTAGATTCTTGGGAATATCCTATCAATTTCATGGTCTTAAGACCGAAGAATAATTTAGGAGGACATTCATTAATTTTGGGAAGACCTTGGTTAGCTACAACCGATGCTTTCATCAATTGTATATCATGAGACATGCTTATCTCAGATGATAGTTCAACAAAGAAATTTACATTATATCCGCCTGCAAAAACAACAATAGATATAGAAAGTGAAGAATGGATAGACGATGATAACGATATACAACCCATTTTTACTATTGCACAAACAAGTGAGGATGACCAAATTTTAAATTTAATAGAAAATAATGAACCCTCCTTATACTGTGACAATAGTCAAACTTTTCAAGAACAATGTAATATCGAATATTTATCATCTAGATAAATGTCTTTACATTCTATGGAAAAATTTGGAAACTCTTCAATAGAAATTTTTCCAGGGAAAACATTGAATATTAATGAAAATGTGGAAGAATTAAAAAAAATCAACTGGTAGAGACCTTGCAAAAACACTCTTCTGCTTATGCATGGGAATATAAAGATATGAAAGGAATTAATCTCAAAGATTGTATGCATCATATCTATATTGAAGAGAGTGGTAGACCAGTTACACAACCTCAAAGAAGAATGAACCCAAATTTAAAAGAAATGGTTAAGGAAGAGCTACACAAGCTATTGAATGCAAATTTTATCTACCCAATATTAGACATTCAATGGGTTTCACCCCTAGTAATCATTCCTAAAAAAATGGAAAATGGAGGGTATGCATCAATTATAGGGAATTGAATAAAGCAACATTGAAAGACCATTTTCCACTTCTTTTCATAGACCATGTCTTAGACACATTAATAGGGAAAAAATACTTTTCATTTTTGGATGAATTCAGTGGGCATAATCAAATTCAGGTAGCACTTGAAGATCAAGACAAAACCACATTTACTTGTCCACGGGAAACTTATGCTTACCGAGTACTTCCTTTTGGGTTATGCAATGCTCCAACAACATTCCAAAGAGAAATTCTCGGAATTTACTCTAACCTTATTCATGACTGTGTGCAAGTGTATATATGGATGATTTCACAGTTTATGGTAATTCTTTTGAATAAGCATTAGAAAATTTAGAAAAAGTTCTAATAAGATGCAAAGAAGCAAATCTTTCATTAAGTCATGAAAAATGTTTTATGATGTTTAATGAGGGAATTTTTTTAGGTCACCATATTTCAGGAAATGGGATAGAGGTAGACTCATCTAAAGTAGAGGTTATTTCCAAATTATCAGTGCCAAATTGTCAACGAGATGTTAGTATTTTTCTTGGTTTTACTGGGTATTATAGAAGATTTATATAAAACTTGACAAAAATAGCATTCCCACTCTTTAAATTATTTACCAAAGAATTTGAATTCAGTTGGGACTCTAATTGTCGAAATGCCTTTGAAACTCTGAAAAAGAAAGTCCCTGAAGCACCCATTCTAAAAGGACCTAATTGGAAATTTCCTTTCCACGTATCTACTGATGCTTTAGATACAGCCTTAGGGGCTATATTGTGACAGAAAGATCTTACTCCTTATGCCATTTACTAAAATAGTAAAAATTTAACTCCGCCAGAGCTAAATTATATTGTAATTGAAAAAGAGTTTTTAGTCGTAGTGCATACCATTAATAAGTTCAGACATTACATCAATGGCTATGAAAATTTCATTCACACAGACCATTTTTTCATCATATATTTAATGAGCAAACCAATCACTAATGGCAGGATAACCATATGGCTATTACTATTCCAATAATTTACCATCACCATTTTAGATCGACCAGGAAAACAAAATACAATTGCTGACTTTTTATCTAGGTTTCAAAATGATAATAATGATATGCTTGTAGAGGATAATTTTCCATATGAATATATTTTTGCAATATCTACTAAATCGCCTTGGTATGTAGATATTGCTAATTATTTGGCTATAGGAAAATTACCATCTCTTTTTTCCTAGAGAAAAGAGAAAAATAATCCAAGCAAGTTCTTCTTACTCATGGATCAATGAATAATTATACAAAACAGGACTGGATATTATCATCAGAAGATGTGAGTGAGAAGATGAGATACCAGAGATACTCAAAGCTTTCCATGATGAACCATGTGGAGGACATTTTTCTGGCAAAAGAACTTCTTATAAAATCTGTTTCTTATGATATTATTGGCATTCCCTTTTTAAGGATTGCAAAGAATATGTTAAGAGATGTGACAGTTGCCAAAGGATGGCGAAACTTGTTCTTTCAAGTGAAATTCCACTGCAACCTGTAGTACTCATTGAACCTTATGATAAATGGGCCTTGGATTTTGTTGGTCCAATTAATCCACCTTCTAAACAAAATAGGTATATTCTGGTATGTACTAATTATGTTACTAAATGTGTAGAAGCTAAAGCACTTTCTTTTTCTACTGAAAATGTTGTAGTTTCATTTCTTTATGAGGACATCTTCACTCATTTTGGTGTCCCAAGGGAAATTGTTACATATCAAGGAACACAGTTTACATCCAGAGTAATAAAGAAGTTGGTGGAATAATATAAAATCAAGCACTAGAAGTCCACTCCATACCATCCCCAAGAAAATGGGCAAGTTGAGACTACAAACAAAGTGATTGAAACCATTCTCACCAAGACTGTACACTTGCACAGAAGGGACTAGGTAGAAAAACTTCTAGAAGGTTTATGGGCCTACATAACTACATGGAGAAGCACTACAAGACATACCCCCTACGAACTTTTTTATGAAAATCAAGTCTTATTTCCAATAAAGTTCCAGATCTAGACTTATAAAACAACAGTCCAGTTGGGACTTGACTTGTCAGAAGCACAAAATCAAAGGATGGGACAACTCAATGAGCTTGATGAGGTAAGATAAGATGCTATCCAGAAGACTAGCTCGATTCAACAAAAAAGAGCTAGATGGCATGATAAATACATCAAGGAAAAGAAATTTCATCCAAGAGACTAGACATTACTCTTCGACTCAAAATTCAAGCTTTTCCAAGGGAAGTTCCAAACTCATTGGCTTGGGCCTTATGAGATCAAAGAAGTTTTTGACAATGGAGCAGTAAGAATCAAGACTATTGATGAAGAGAAAACTCCTCTATTAGTAAATGGACATTGATTTCAGATCTACCAAAATCCAATGACAAGAGAGGAATTTTTCAAGATTTTCCAAAACCACTTTGCTTTAAAGTTGGTTGAGAAGAACTCTTCTTCTCAACCTTAAAAACTTATTTTTCTCTTTCACACACACACACACTTCTATTATATATATATAAAGAATAAAAAATAAAAGAATCAATAGAATTTTGTATAAACATGAAAACCAACAAATTATTGGCATGTTTTATACAGAAAATTCAAGGTGAAACCAAATTTCTTTGGCACCTTAAATTTTCTTTTCCCATGTTTTTTCTAAGAAAAATTCTATTATTCTAAGCATCCCTTTCTTAAAATAATTAAGCTACAAAATTGATGATGTTCTGTAGTTTTATAGGTCAATTTGGGCACCATTCCCAATGAACTGGTTAACTGGGCATCATCTCCAGGACCAATGATCAAGGGTCTATCATTCCCTATCATTACAGTTGCTACATGCCCTAAGACAAGAAACAAGACAAATAAAGCAAGACTTTCATCAAGCAAAGGTTTCCATGGTTTGAAGCTTATTATATAGCATATGATAGCTCACCAACGCAGGCTCTAAGGGGCCTAAGTGCATTGCATATGTAGGTAGCCCCATGCAAGGCTACTCTGGAAAGCACTTCCCGACATTCACAGGTGCGTTGGTCACATTGGGAGCGAAATTCTCATTGTTCCGGAATCTCCACTTGGCCAGTGCCTTCTAGAAGAGTTCACATGTGTCAAGCTTCAAATCCAAGTGTCCATTTGACATCTACATGATTGGGAACATGTCTTGCCTATTATTGGAAAGTCATTGATTGCAAAACAACCTACAGTTCATCTATAAATTGAGCACAGATCTAAGTGCTTAAGAAGGAAGAATTTGAGTAGAGAAATGCTAGATAATTTTCAATTGAGAGCTAGATTTGTGTAGCTGCTGCTGGAGAGATTTATACTATGATGATTCTTCGGAACGTTGCTGGAAGGTCACTTCAAATCAGTCACTAGGTTGTAACCTCTCCTTCTATCATCAATAAAGAGTACTGCTTATTTTTCCCTATATGCATCTGTATTGGCTTTGATTTTCCATATTGCAAGATCTTAGTTGATGTGTATGGTTTATGCCTTACTGATTTAGCTAACTAGCTTGAATAGATATCTATATTATTGCATCTTCTGTTGTTTCAGTGTTCTTTCTTGCAGGAAGCATTCAGCCCAAAAAACCACTTGAATTTGAAGCTGCAACAGAAGCGATAGAAGGAGCCATTTGGAAGCGACTGAACAAGTAAGCCTCCAATCCTCTCTGTGTATCTGTTCTGAGTTAAGAGAAATAGTCGTATAGTCTTTCACCTATTGTTATAGACTAGCACCTATCTAGGGAAGCGTGATTTATCCATAATTCACAATTTTGGCCCAACAAATTGGCGACTCCACTGGGGAGAATTTCTCTTAGTTCTAGGTGTTTACGCCTTTGATTTTATTTGTTTATCCACCCAGTAGTTGTTACTCATAAAGATTAAACCTTTTCAGATTTTAATTTGCAAAGACAGTGAGTTAAAAAGTAGTATTTTTCTTTGTATACTGTTCCCAATGCAACCTTAGACTAGACACAGTGCTTTGTAGAGCACTGTCTCCCTTCCTAGCCTGCGTTGCAGAGCATTGTCTCCCCTTGGAGACTGCGTTGACTCCTGAAAGTACCCAAATTCCCTTGAATTTGACTTTGCAACTTGCTTCAGTTTTGTTTGCTGCTATGTTTTGAAAAGTTTGATCCTCAATTGACCAATGACTCTATATACTTCTTCTTTGACTGAAAATTTGTTCAATGTTGTTTTAAAAAAGTTTTTATTTGTCATTGACAAGTTGATTTCAAAGTATTTTTTATGGTCACATTAAGAATCATTTTCTTTCAAAATAGGAAATTGTCGTAAAATCTTCATTTCCTTGATAGGAGAAATTGTTGTTGAAATCCTCATTTTTCCTTCAAAAGAGAAATTGTTGTTTGTATTCTTTGTTTCTCAAAAGTAAAAAGCATTTGAATTGTTGATTTAATGCACTTAGTTTCTTTTCTGAATTTACAACATTAAGGAAACTGAAAAGAAAAAATTGCATTTGCATGTAGATAATGTGTGTTTTGCAAAAGGAACATTAGGAAATCTTCATTTAGTTTGTGCTCATTGATTTGTTTACTCACAAACTATTTGCTCTCTTCCCTTAGTAGCTAGGCTTTTCATTGAAGAAATCGAAAGTGAAAGATTGTTTATCATTCTTAGCTTGCATTTTAGGAATTTCATACACATCATCACGGTGAACCTTTGAAAGGCAAATTGTTAAGCAAGATCAAGATAAAATTAATCTCAATTTACTTAACAATGCATTGGAACCATAACGATAAAATTTAGAAGGTCTAGGCTAGAGACGTGTTCCAGCGTCACAGAACATAACAACTGTCATTAACTTGTCTGCGATACATTCCGAGTGTGATACCTCACTCCACGTATGTAAGTATATCATAGCTCGTCCACTTAATTTCGGGTATATCGGGCGATGTTACAGTACGATAAGTATAAAGGGGTGCTCTCACTATGCGGTTTCACATCAGACAGCGCTAATACGGACTTGGGCGTCCACATACCTTCAAGTATATTTGGGAGGAAAACTTTTAGGTGCTATCCATCCATAGTGAACTGAGTCGGCCGCCTTGAAATTGTGATACACCAAACACGACATTCGGGGAGATTGTCTGCCTGTACTTCTTGGTTCGCCAGGAGGTATTCTGCAGTTCACAGTTTCTTGGTAAACCCTTTTGCCTAGCATTAACCTCTTTTTTCTTATTTTTTTTTTGGTTAAAATAAATCAGTAATCGTGGAAGAAAAAAATCCTATTCCCCGTTGTTCACGTATATTAGCTTTAAAACCACCTTTACCACCGGAAGTTACTTCTGGTAGATGAAGGCGATCACAATCTTCCGAATCAAGTACAATTCGTACCTCTGGAGAAACATCATATTTCAAACCAGAGCTAGATCAAATTTTTTCCACACATCTCGGTTCATCTACTGTTTTCGAAACGGAGTCTTCACAGCTACCTGTGGTCATGATCCATTCAATTGCTGAGACCATACCTCCTGGGCCCAACGTTGTTCAATCACAAATTGATCCAGATCCTGTCTCTTCTTTGCCAGAACATCTGAATCCTGAAGTCAAACAACCAGAAGTTGTTCCTACCTTGGTCATCCCACAAATTTTTGTAGCTATTGAAACTACTATATCACACAGTCAACCGTCTGAAATATATTTTGGGCCTCATGGTGAAGTTGTTCCTCCTGGTTTAATTGTGATTGAAGAAATCCCACAAGACAATACACCTTTAACTCCAGCCCATTTTGGGGGGGACCTTTACCTGTACAAGTCTTTTCCTCAACCTCCTCCCTCTGCTTTTGTTGATTCTTTTTCACTTCGAGTTCCCATAGATTCTATATAAGGGTATACATTGGGTCATTTGACCATGGCTGAGATAACATCCGAGACTGAACCATCTATTTCAGCTGCGACAACATCTGTTGTTTCTTCATCTTCGATGTTTTGTCCATTGAATTCACCCTTGTCATCATATAGAATCCTATCAGGTTCCTCCTTTATGAGTACTGAACAACTTGATCCTTTATTCACATCTTCAGTGCAATATCAAGTTGATCCCATCAATTATTCTCCTTGGTGGCCGGTGATACCACAAAAATTACCCTCAGAAATTCCAAAACTCAATGAAAACCTTGGAGAAGTCTCATCAACGCATGTTATAACTTATCATTTGTGGTATTCATCAAACTCCTTAAATGATTACTCCATTAGACTACTTATTTTCCAACACACACTCACTAGTCCAACTGCACAATGAGAATGGTTCTTTTTTCCTGTGTCAACCTCGTTAAAAAATGAAATAGGTGTTGAGGATAGTTCTTTTCCTGTGTCAACCTTCATAAATGAAACATCTTCCCATGAGGATGGTTCTTTTTCTGTGTCAACCTCATTAAAAAATGAAACAGAGTTATGAGGATAGTTATTTTTTCTTGTGTCAACCTCGTTAAAAAATGAAGCAAGTGCCTTTGAGGAAAGTTCTTTTACTGTGTCAACCTCATTAAAAAATGAAACAAGTCATGAGCATAGTTCTTTTCCTATGTCTGTTGGCTCGAGGGGTCCTGACCCAGGTTCGGTAAGCAAGTTTTACCAACAAACCCCTATACTACTGGCCCTTTCAGCAGTGACCTACTTTCGCAGGTCAAAGTCTCACCTGAAGTAGTATGGGTGGGTGTTGGAACCAGGTTTCTGTACCCTAAGAAAGGATGGGTAAAGCAAGAAGAACAGTGTTAGGTCCTGTAATCCCCGATTACCTTATTCTACGCAGAGATAATTAAGTCTCTATTCACATCCACGTGCACTAGATCTATAGTTATATGCTTGTTATAACATCAACACAACAGTACAGATCTAGATCCAAGAACGCAGTATACAGATCTTTCGCAGCTTAAAGACAGAAAACGCATAATACAGCAATTATCAGTAATTCGCATAAAAGTACTCATAGATTTAGTTCTCTAACAACCTTTCGCATTCATTCATTCATCAATTCTTCCTTACAATTCCAATTCCTTTCCCAACCTGCACACACAGTAGTAGGGTCCGCACATAGCTGGACTTGGATCTCTGCGCACACAGCCAGCAGGAGTCCATTCCCCAAAACCCAAAAAAATATCTTAAATCGCAATTCGCATCAATAGCCCATCATATCCTATCCTTTACAATACAAAATGCATCTCTATTTATAACAATCTAGCCTCGAATTTCCTATGGTCCGCAACCCATGGTTTTCAGACCCCTAGTTTACCCTTTGACCCATTAAAATGCGTTCGGGGCTTTGACCCACCCCAAAACCCCTCCGCTAGGCTAAATATAATAAAAAATATTTAAAATGAACCAGTTTTGTAGCTTGTTAAGAGACCCCATTCCAACAGTCCCCCAACACAATCTTGTGACTCGTCCCGAGTCATTGTAGTGGTGCAGCGTCAATTTGCACGTGCAAGGTAGCCAGAGTGTGGAGGAGCGGTGGAAGAACTTCCTTACTCTAGGTCGCAGCTTGTTGCATAATGTTGATAAGTGTCAGGGAGGCAAGGCCATCTGGAGCCGCGATAACCCGTTCTAACAGCCGTTGGAGGCACGTAATGGCAGACTGAGCTTCTTTGGCGAGCTGGAGTGTAGTATTGGCCCATGGTTTCAATTGTTTTCGAATGACATGCTTGTTGTGGCGAAGGTTCTCAATCCTGTCCAAGATGGATAGACGCTACGAGGAGACAGCAGAGGGTGAGGAGGCTCTGACTTGGTCCAGAGCAGCTTCTTCCTACTATAATTCCGTTTGGATATGCTGAAGCGCGGAATGGTGTTGCACTGCTGTCCATAATTGTGTAGTTGTTTCGACCAATTGTGTTCCCTGCATCAGCTGCTCCTAGATAATACATGTTGCGTCTGTGACTACTATAATCCGCTGGTCCCATACTTCCTAAGGTATTTCATATTGCTGTCGCTTGGCTTGGTCACTGTGGTGAACTTCGCCAACACTCTAGTGTTTAGTCCTTGTAGCTCTCTGCGAGATAGTTGTGCTAAATCAATTTGGATGTCCCCCGCAGTTGGATTAGGAGCATCGACGAGGGAAATTCAAGGGAGGGAACACACATTGCTTCAGCTGGGCGGGACTCTGGAATTGCGGAGAAGTCACAGCATGTCCCTGTATCACAGCGTTCCATCTGCGTGTGGCTTGCATACAATCCCTTTCGTCGAGAGCCAGTGCTCACCCCTGTGACTGCACTCAGCATTCCCAGGCTCTCTGGTTGGGTTCATCCTAGCAACACGAAAGCGGGCAACCCAAAGAATGTTAATGAGTGCAAAAAAATAGTACGCAGATAGCAAGAGCATGGTGTAGGGTGAATAAATAGCCTGGTGCGTAATTATCGAGCCATCCTCACACCGTCCGGAGCTATTTAATGGTGAAGTAGCCCATTTGTGAGACTGAACATCGATCAGGTAGATCAATCTTACCATAAATGGCTGCATTGATGATCTGTCGCCGATTGTGCGTACTTGTAAGATCCCTTTTTTATTAAATCGGGATGTGCTGATGGTCATCCTATGTGCCTGAGGTTGTTTCCACGGAATGTCAGACCACGGATGACACCTGTATGTTGTTCGCATACCCTGAATGAAGGTCGAAACGAGGTGTGTCTGAGCGTTGGCCATTAGTATTTTCGAGCCATGCGCTTCGCCCTTGGTTAGAACGTCCTTGCACCATAGGGCTACATCACACGTCCTCATGCCATTTATTTCTTGAGGTGTCCGCAAATCCTTCAAATTACACGTGGGCCTGGGCAGATTCGTAACCCGACACATGCCTAGGTCAGCGGTACCCCGGCAAACCTGTTCGTGCAGGGCTTGATCGCACCCTTGAGTGTTGTATGTCATCAAATGTTAAGTAAGTCGATTGACCTCAGAGTCCATCTGGAAACTGGGGTCCCTATGCATAGGATCACCCTTCTCCAATACTTCTCCTGAGTGAAGAATACCGGTCCTTGCGAGGTAGGTGCTCCACGCACTGTTAGTGATAGTGCCCCTAGCCTGCATTCTGTGGGAATTGTTTGGTCTCAACCTAATTTCCTAAATTGAGTTCATATAATTGTCAACCAGGGTTGGTAAACTGTTGAAGTGAAGTGCACTGTATGTGCCTAGGTGTTTGTCTCTTAATGCGTTGTGTTTAGTGTTTTATGATGTTTTTGGTCTTTTCTGATGGTTTTTATGTTCACAAGAAAAATGACTAGAAAGCTAGTGGAAAGAAGCTACTGGTTAAAAATAGAGTGAAGCCTAATTGGTTGATGAAAAATGACAAATGCAAATGCAAATACTGAAACAAAATCAAACCTAAAATATGACTAAGCAGAATACAAAGCTTGATAATGACTTTAAGGAAATGAATCAAAACTTAAACTTAACTTGTCCAATTCTTTCATCAAAGGTATTTTGGGAGAGCTTGAGAAATGGTCAAATAAGTATACAAATTCTCCTAACTAAACAATTAAACAACCAGCTTATAATGATGCAACATTTTATACATGATTAAAGATTTGTTGAAACATATTTGGAGGAAAACATTGGTATCATCATAAGATCTCTACTCTAAGACTAGTTCCTAACTCTATTCTGCAACTTAGTTTAACATCACTAAACCTTACCCAAGAGTTATAGATTTATTTTTAAAGTAGTCTTTTGAGGAAAGTCTTTGTTTATGAAGTGGTAAAGAAGTTGCAAAAGTACTTCAGGCCTTGAAATGATACTGTCTTCTGTTCATATGGTTATGAATCAATTATAGATTTGGAACAAGAAGAGGTTTTGTAAATAATGAAGGTCGTATTGTTAAGTTTAACAACTAATGTAATCTAATATGCAATGGATGACAACTAATTGTGGAGTGAAAATGCAATGAGTTGAGCTAAAACTGAAATTAAGATGTCACTAGTCTAAAACAGTGCTGAACTAACAAGCCATTATCAAACTTAAAACAAAATAACAAAGCATGAATTGAATGCAATTTGACTCCGGAGTACCCTAACTAAGTTTTCATGCATTAATCTATGGGATTCTACAGCCTATTTTGTCCATCATGATTGGTATTTTGGAAGAGCTTCTTAGAACAATCCTGGCTGTACAATTCAGTGCAAATGCAAACATAAAGACTGAAAGCAATTTAAAAACTAAGACATCACAGCTATCTCCTACCCATCATTATGGTATTTTGGAAGGGCATTTTAAGAGTAAGATCAGCTATGCTACTTAGTGCAAACAAAAAACTGAAACGTTCAGTATCACAGTCATGCCTTAGACATCATAAGGATTTTTTGGAAGATTTTGCTTAGTACAAGTTCAACTGTGATAGTGAACAAAATAAATTACAAGTAAATCCTACAACACTATAGCCATTTCCCATTCATTATCATAATCTTTTGGAAGAGTTTCTTCTTTTGGAAGAGTTCTTAGAACAAGTATAACTATAGTGGCTAATGAAATTAACTACGAACTCAAACTTCAAAAACGTAAAAACAACTAAGATACTTATCTAAATTATGAAAGTAAAGCCGTGCAGGAGGCAGGGGCCCTCTACCACCAGACGAAATCTAACTCCAAATCAACTCAACGCGTTCAAAGCAATGTTGTCCTCTTTATTAAAGTAGAAATAACTTGAAACAGAGTATTCTTCGTTTTTAGAAATATAGCATGAAATCTAAGCAAAATCTAGCCTATCTCTCGGTTTCCCAAGTGTTTTTATAACAAATTTACATAACAGAACTTGCAACAATACAGGGATCCTTGTCTTTCCTTATCAAAATCACATTAGGACACTGAAGATGGCAACGTAAAGAGAAAAGGGACATCTAGACTAAGACAGACCTATTAGAAGTCTGCTTCCTTAAATGAGTTCCCACGTACCAAAACCACGTCCATAATTCGGTTCTTCCTTCATGGTGAGTAATGAATGATGTGGACATGACGTGGAATATACCCATATGTGGTTTTTCTTGAGAGGACACCTGGAACATGCCTGAACGTGAAGACAGCTGTAGAATTTCCGGTTAGCTACGGAATGTCTGCATTCTGCAGCTAGTTCCGGTCAAAATTCATTACAATGACAAAAATCACAAAACTTAGCAAGTTAGCCATGTTAATCATTCTAAAAGTAATTTTAACTAATTTCATTGATCAATTGGGTCTAGGATAACAATGGAAAAAGTAAAATGAGGTAAAGTAAGATGAAAGAAAGCACAATCTTGGGGCTCAACATACCCCCACTGTTGTCTTCTTGCATGTCCTCATGCAATTTATTCCATAAACTCAAAGACTTCTGCAAGAACATCTAATCCTCTCCTTATTCTTTGCCTGGAAGCTAAAGGTCTTCTGGATTTTCTAATGACAAGTTTGAACCTTAAGTTGATAAGTGCCCTGATTAGCTTCTTGTTCCTCTTTTTCAACTTTTCATTAGCCTTTTCCACTTTGTCCATTTGTAGAGATAAGGTTGAGTTTATACTGGTTTTGAGTTTGACTTGTTCCTTTAGAATATCATTCTCATTTTTGATGTGTCTATTAAGTATTTCCAACTCATACCTATCCCTTCTTAACACATCTATTTCGGACAGTGGAGGACTAGGGGTTCTATCTCTACTCTCTGAAGCTTTCCTTTCTAATGTTTCAACATAGTCATAAACTTCTTGCTGAGCAGGGTCAATTTCAGGGGTTTCTTCATTAAAATCCTCCTCAACATCTTCTTCAATAGATGTTTCCTCATCTTCTATATTTATCACCCATGTTTGTTTGATCTGAGTTTTCCTTATTTCCCCCCTGAGTCTATGGCTTCTTCTTGGCTGGGATGATCCCTCTCCTTTTTCTGTGGCAGACTTTCTGATTACCCTTTCTTTCTTAAGTTGTCTCTTAATTTGAGTCAACTTCTCTGAGATGATTTCTTCACTACTTTCCTGTACTATTTTGTCAATTTCAATTTTAGAGGCTCTTCATTTTTTTCTTCTCCTTGTAGGCTGATGTTTAGGTGAGGGCTCTTTTGGCTCTTCAAAATGATTTCTTATCAAGAAATTATCCCATGTATCATTTGTTTTGGCTAAATGGTGTTCAATTAAAATCTTAACCAAGCCATGATGGTATAGAGTTGTCTCTAAGAATTGGACCCTTCTTTGAACACAAGAAGCCATCTTTTTCAAACTTTGAAGCAAGAAATAGGGAAAATTTAACTCTTCCTCCAGAAAATGCATTATCAATCTAATATGGTAAACATAAAATGTGCCATATCTACCTTCACATGTGATAAATTTTTGCAGAATAAGCAATATATTTCTCCATTTATTTTTCAATGCAGAACCTGGAATTCCCTTCTTAAACACAGTGACATCCATACCTGGTGATTTTAGAATTTGCTTCCATGATTCGTTATGGAATTCTATGTTTTTGAACCATATTTCTCCATTTCTAAGCAATCCTATTGCTTCTGCAATGAAAACCTCAGTGACAGTGAATTTAACATCTCCCACTTCAACCTCAGCTCCTTTAAATGACCTTTCAAATGTTTTAGTGACTTATTTGTGGAAGCCATTAAATTTCTCAAGAAATTGTAGCCATCCTACCTGTTGCAACATTTCTCTACTTTGAGGGTATCCTTCTAGATATTTTGTACCCACTGGTTCAGTTCTTACAATGAGGCCCATAATTCTTTCTTCAATCTTCAGATTAATACTCTTTTTGCCCACGGAAACAATAACTTCAACCTTCAAACTGATATACTTTTGGTTCACGGTGACAATGGCTTCAATCTTCAAACTGATATACCTCTGGTTGACACAATAGCTTCAAATTCCACACTGATATACCTTTGTTTCTCGGTGATAATGGCTTCAAATTCCACACTGATATATCTCTGCGTTTACGGTGATAATGCCTCAATCTCTGCTCATGGTGACAGTGCTTTAGTCTCTCTGCTCATGGTGATAATGTTTCAATCTCTGCTCATGGTGATAGTGGTTTGATATTTCAAATTGATATACCTCTGCTCACGGTGATAGGGATATCTCTGTTTTGCGGAATGAAATGATGAAGGGTTGGCCACGGAATGGAGTGATGGAGGTAGTTACAGAATGAGTTAATGAAGTGAGGTAAATAAAACAAATTAATGAGTGAAAAGACTGCGGAGATTTTTACAACGAAAAAAAAATCATCATTAAATGATTTGGCTGGGTGACGTGAGGAAATCAAACACTTCAGCCTTTTTAACCGCTTAAATGATGGTCGGGTATAGAATTTGAAATGAGAAATTTTTATCCAAAGTTTGTGGAGGGTATATTGGACATGATCAATAAAAATAATCAAAACAAATTTTTCGAATGATTCATAACTAAAACTATGCTAAAGTTTATGATATGCCATTATAATCAAAACTTGTTACCTTTTCTTTTCATTTGCTTTTTGTGGTCTTTGTCTTCTTTGTTCTCCTTTGGAAGAGTCTTCATAAACCTTCTTGATTCTTCTTATTCATGGATATACTGGATCATCTTGTTGCAATTCAAATGTCTGTTGATTAGTGCCTTCAGGATTTGTAGCTGCAGAATGACTGTCTGGCTGCGGAAAGTCTGATCAGCTGCAGAATGTCTGTTTAGCTGCAGAATGTACCTGTAGAGCATTTTAATCATGGAATGGAGTGATTTGGAATATAAGTGAAATTTTATATGGCATGAATGAAGATGGATGATGAGACATGATATGTATGAAGTGGATGATGAAATGGAATGGATTCAATTTATGAAATGGAGTGGAAGAATATAAGAAATGGCCTGTAATCCATGACATGTGTTTTTCATTTGCAGCAAGACATCAAACTTTAAATTTTGACATGGAAATTAGGTGGATGAAGTATGGAATGAGATGAATGATATATGGAATGAAGTGAAGTATGAATGAATGAATGGAATTGAGTATGGATGGATAAGTGAATGGAATGAAATGAAATGAGATGGATCATAAGTACAATGGATCTGAACTTATGATTTTGTAACAGCTGCTTGCAAAAACAAAATGGGAAAAGTTAGAGTGTCAGAAAGACTCTGATTTTCACCCTATATTTTCTGTATAAACATGCCAATCAATGATTGGTTTTCATGTTTATACCTTTTTTTTATTTTTTATTTTTATTTTTATTTTTTTATTTTTTTATTTTTTTCAAAAGAAATGCTTCAGAAAATTCAATCAAGTTGATGAAGAAGAAAGATTCTTCTTCATTAACTTTACATCACTGTTTTCCTGGAACTTCTTGACAAATTCTTCTCTTGAGAGTGGTTTGTGATACAGTTTCAATCTATGACCATTCACAAGAAAATTGACCTGTTCTTCATCTATTGTCCTGGTTTTTACTGCTCCATTGTCAAAAATTTCAAAAATTTCATATGGCCCAAGCCAATGTGTTTGAAATTTACCTTGAAAATCCTTGAATTTTGAATCAAACAAGAGAGCCTAGTCACCTTCTTTGAATTTCTTCTCTTTGATGTACTTGTCATGCCATCTAGTCCTTTGATGTTGGACTAGACTTGTTTTCTGAACTGCATCTTGTCTGATCTCATCCAATTCATTAATCTGCTCCAATCTATGCTTTTGTGCCTCCATTAAATCAAGTCCTAGCTGAACTGCCATTTTGAAAGTTTGAATCTGGAACTCTATGGGGAACAAAACTTGCTTTCCATAAACAAGTTCATAAGGAGTATGGCCTGTTGTGTTTCTCCATGTAGTTCTATAGGCCCACAAGGCTTCAGGAAGCCTATCTACCCAATCTCTTCTATGTAAATGAAAAGTCTTCGTTAGGATTCCTTCAATGACCTTATTAGTAGATTCCACTTGACCATTTGCTTGTGGATGATAAGGAGTAGATTTTCTATGCCTGATTTTGTATCTCTCCATCATTTTCTCCACTAGCCTTGATGTAAATTGAGCTCCTTGATCTGTAACAATTTCCCTTGGGACACCAAAACGAGTAAAAATATCCTCAAAAATAAAAGTAACTATAGATGCTTCATTAGCAACAAGTAATGGCTTGGCTTCTACCCATTTAGTAACATAATCAGTGCAAACTAATATATATCTCTTTTGTCTTGATGGAGGACTAATAGGTCCTACAAAATCCAAAGCCCATTTTTCAAAAGGTTCAATATGTACTTGAGGTTGTAATGGCATCTCAGCTGAAGGAGAAGGTTTCCCTACCCTTTGGCAACTGTCACACCTTTTGACATACTCCTTAGCATATTTAAACAAGGATGGCCAATAATATCCTAAATTAAGAATATTATAGGTTGTCCTCTTATCAGCAAAGTGTCTGCCACAAGGTTCATCATGACATGCTTTGAGAATCTCAGGCATCTCATCTTCATGAACACACCTCCTAATGATCAGATCTGGACCTGTCTTGTACAACTCATTAGCAACCCATGAATATTTTGCACTGTCATAAATGATTTTTATTTTATCTCTTGCATTCATTATTGAAGGAAATTTCCCTGAAGCTAAATAATTAGCAATATCAGCAAACCAAGGAGTTTGAGTAGAAATTGCAAAAATATATTCATCAGAAAATTGATCTTCAACTGGAGTGTCATCTTTGATATTTTGGAGTCTAGATAGGAAATCAACTACTGTGTTTTGTTTTCCAGGCCTATCTAGAATGGTAATGTTGAATTCTTGTAAGAGAAATAACCATCTTATGATTCTGCCATTAGTAATTGATTTGTTCATTAAGTATCTAATTGCAGAATGATCAGTGTGAACAAAAGTTTCATAGCCTGTTATATAGTGTCTGAATTTGTTTATGGCATGAACAACAGCTAAAAACTCTTTTTCAGTTACAGTATAGTTTAACTCTGCAGGAGTCAAATTTTTACTGGTATAATAGATGGCATAAGGAATCAGGTCTTTTTGTCCCAATAATGCTCCTAGAGCTGTATCAGAAGCATCTGTTGAGATATGAAAAGGTAACTTCCAGTTAGGTCCCCTTAATATAGGTGCTTCAGAAATTTTGGTTTTCAGGGTCTCAAAGGCTAACTGGAAATCAGAATTCCACTTGAATTCACAATCTTTGGTAAGTAATTTGAAGAGTGGAGATGCTATCTTGGTGAAGTTTTCTATAAATCTCCAATAATATCCTGTAAATCCTAGAAAACTTCTAACATCTCTTTGACAACTTGGAATAGATAAGTTAGAGATGACTTCAACTTTTGACTCATCAACTCTAATCCCATCCCCTGAAATGTGATGCCCTAAAACAATACCTTCAGTAAACATCATGAAACATTTTTCATGACTAAGTGAAAGGTTTGCTTCTTGACATCTCTTTAAGACTTTTTCCAAGTTTGCTAAAGCTTCTTCAAAAGTGTTTCCATAAACTGTGAAATCATCCATGTATACCTCTACACAATCATGTATTAGATCTGAAAAAATTCCTAATACTGCCCTTTGGAATGTTGCAGGTGCATTGCATAATCCAAATGGCAATACTCGGTAAGCATAGGTACCCCAAGGACATGTAAATGTGGTTTTGTCTCGATCTTCAAGTGCTACTTGGATTTGATTGTAACCACTAAACCCATCTAGGAATGAGAAGTACTTTTTGCCAGCTAATGTATCTAACACTTGATCTATGAAAGGTAAGGGAAAATGGTCTTTAAGAGTAGCTTTATTTAGTTCCCGGTAGTCAATACATACCCTCCATTTACCATTTTCTTTGGCACAATTACCAAAGGAGAAACCCACTGACTATCTGAAATGGGATAGATGAAGTTGACATTTAACAATTTTTGCAATTCTTCTTTAACAATCTCCCTAAGATTTGGATTCATCCGTCTTTGAGGTTGTCTGATTGGTTTGCAATTTTCCTCTATATAGATGTGATGGGTGCAAGTCTTGGGGCTTATCCCTTTCATGTCAGTGTACTCCCATGCATATGCAGAAGAGTGTCTCTGTAATACTTTGACTAACTTTTCTTGTTGAGATTTCTCTAGGTTCTTATTTATATTCAAAGTTTTTCCTGGAAAGATCTCACTTGTAGAGCTGCCAAATTTATCCATAGAATGAAGAGACATCTGTCTTGATGACAAAAACTCAATATTGGATCCCTCTTGAAATGATTCATGTTTGTGTTCTGGAGAGGATTCAAAGTTTTCTAGAGTATTCAGAATTTGATTATCTTCACTAATTTCTGAAATTGTGAAGAGTGGTTGTAAATATTCTTCATCCTCTATCCATTTAGTGTCATCTAGATCTGTAATTGTCCTAGCTGGAGGATATAAAGTGAATTTCTTAGTTGAACTACCATCAGAAATATACATATCACCGGACCTACAACTAATAAAAGCATCAGCTGTAGCCAACCAAGGTCTTCCTAATATAACAGGATGGCCTCCTATATTATTCTTAGGAGTTAGGATCATGAAATCCACAGGGTACTCCCAAGAATCTAGGGACACTGGAATGTCTTCTATTACCCCATCTGGTTTGATCACAGATCTGTCTGCTAATTGTAATAATGTGGGTGTAAAGAGAAAATTAGGAAGTTTTAGTTTATCCATGATTTGTTTACTCATGATATTGATTGCTGCTCCTAAATCAATGAGTGTGTTTTGGATTTCAATTCCATTGATGTGAATTTTAACAACTGGATTTCCTGGGTCAAGATACTTTGGAATAACAATCTTGCCCATCATAATGTCTGCTATTTTTCCTACCAGTTGAATTTTCTTTGTTTCTCTTATTCTTTTTCTTGTTGTTTTCATACTCAACTCCTTTATTGTTTTGGCTAAAATTGGGATTTCTTTGATGGCTTGTAATAATGGAATTTTAATGCAAACATTTCTCAGCTCATCTAAGAAATCATAATTAGGCACCATGATTTTTTTTTCTACACCTCTATCAATTTGTAATCTTTCTGGAAAGGGAGGTATAGAAGTAGATGTGGATGGTTGCTCTAATACAGGAGTTGAAATTATTGGATCTTTTTGCTTTGATTTTTCAGTGTTTGGGTCTTGAAAGGATGTGTCTTCCTCAAGACTTTTATTCACCCATAGAGAGTCTTCCTCAGAGTTATCTTGTTCTTGTATGATCACAGAAGGTTTCCTCTTTTCAAGTATTCTTCCAGACCTAAGTTGAACATCACTAAGGTCTAAAGGAGTAATTAAATAAGTTGGAAACTGTTGGCCTTCTATCATGTATGTGTTCTGAGGATTTTTATTATTAGGGTTTGGTATGGGTTGAGCAGACAATTGATTTGATTTTTGAGGGAATGGTAATGAAAGTGGTTGATTTTGATGTGGTAGGTTCTGATGGTGTTGTTGAAAATTTTGTTGAAGATTTTGAGGAAAATTTTGTTGAGGATTTTGAGGATAAAAATGTGGGTATGGTGGATAGGATGGTGGAAAATGATAGTATGGGGAGTATCTTCCATAGGGAATTTGTGATCCTTGTGCCCAAGCTGGAGATTGATTTTGAAATTGAGGCCAAGGTTGCTGCCAAGAATTCCAAGGTGGAGGTTGATTATACATTTGATCATGGAATCCTTGTGTTTGAGGTCCCTGCCAAGGCCTTCTAGATACAAAATTGAGAGACTTTGTGGAATATGTAGGAGTTTCCTCTTGAAAGACAGCTTTAAGACCAGGAAGAGAAGGAAAATTCTTGGTCTCATGTTTTTCAGAACAAATGACACAGGTCTCTACAACTTTTACATCCAATGGACACTCTCTTAAGGCATGTTTCTTTCTACATTTGGGACAAAAGATTGCCAAGGCATCAGATTCAGTTTTTTGCTTGTTTTGTATCTTAAGGGTGTCTATTTGTTCACTAAGACTCCCTAAGATGTCAGATTTGAAATCATCAAGCATGTGTCCTATTTGTTACACAGTAATTTGTCACCGTCCTTACCATTCCCCATCCCGCACAATGGAGGACCCATTATGTGACCTGTGAACACTGTCATGCCTTGAAAACATCATCAATGCATCCCTCTGAGTATGAGCTTCATTTCCCCTTGAGACATCTCTTTGCAAAATCCATGAAAAACAGCTCTTTTTGCATTGGCGCGGGTAGACAGTTCAGTGCTCGCGCCAATCAGGGAAATCCTGTAAAGAGGTCGCGCCACTTCGCGCTCTGTCATAGAGCAGCAATCGCGCCACCCATTTTAGGGACTGTTTTTTAAATATGGATGGCGGAAGTTGAGTTCAAACAAACTCACAACCATTGCCTATCTTGAGTTGGGAGGTTTGGCCGCGGGAGTTCTATGGAAGGGAAGTGGTTTTGCCACCTTCCATGGAACCTTCCTTGTTGATAGGGCCAATCCCATAATAATAGGGATCCCAACTCCCTCCTTCCCCATCTATAAAAGCCTGCTCAAATCCATGGCAAGCTAGTCTTGAAGTGCTGAAGCTTTGCATCTCCCTATTCCCAAGTGCCTTTGTGCCGTAAAGAATCCCTTCTTTCCCTTAAGGCCCATTCAAGCGAGGAGACCATTGTTACGAGACTCTGGAGAGGTTTCCCTTTCCTTGGCGAGCTTTGCGAGACATGGACAACCGGAGACCCGTTCGAAGGAAGCTGCGACGTCAGAACTTGGTTGTAACTTCTATTCGTTTATCACTTTAATAGATGACTATGATTATGGTTCCACTCCTGTTTCTATCATGTTAATGCGAGTAATATCTTTTCTGACCGATGTTTAGTTACGTATGCCGGTTCCTATGCATGTATCTGTTCGTTTCTTCTGTGTGCAGGTGTTCATCCACGAAGATCGTGGAAGGATTGTGATCTGCCAGGGCTGAAGGACGGGGACATCTTCTTCTTCAGATCTAGCGTTGGAATCCAGGTAGGCTCTTATCCCAAGTCTTTCATTCGTAACTAGGAGCTTGCGTCATAACATTGTTTGTTTGTTGCTAGACCCCTGCTGGGCTAGTAGGGATCGCCTCTGTCCGCAGAGGGGATTTACCTCCTCAACAAATTGGCGACTCCGCTGGGGATCGTCCGGTTTTCCTTGTCCCATTTATGATTGGTTCGCTTTGATTGTTTCTCCTTGCTTGATGAACCTTCTGGGTTGGATTCTTTCATTATTTTAGCCTCTTGGTTTGCTTAGCTTGTATTGGTCTACTTTTAAGATAGCTTGTTTTTTAATTTTTGTTGAAGAACTCGACCGGCGCGGGTTTTAACCCGACAGTCGCACCACTTGGCGCTTGTTGCATTTGTCTGTCTCGCGCCACTCGGCCTCTGGCGCTAGTTTCAAGGCCACAGTCGCGCCACCCCTGTGACTTTTTTGAGTTTCTTCATTTTTTGGCTTTCTAAGCTTGACCAGTACTTTTCTTCTTGATTTCCTGATTGTCTGAGTGTGTTGGAGTCTTGTTTGACTGGAATTCACCGCTATCCTTTGGTTGTTTGCCTCTGTCTATCGATTTCACGATTTGAGCCCTAGGGCATCTAGTGGCATAGTGAATCGAGCCCTCCTTGGGAGTTTTGGTGTCTTGATTGTCCCGTCAACTTGTTGATTGATTCTCCACGCCCTCTTAGCAGTCTTTGATTGTTTTGTTGCGTCTTTTGAGTGATTGTTCATTCTTTCATTCAGAATTCGTTTGCCCTTGCTTTGGACCCAGATCACACGGTCCATTGGGTGTTTTCTAGTCTTTCTTCGATTTGAGAGACTTTGGGTCGATTTAGAGATTTGGTTGCTTGCTTTGTTGAGTGAATGTTGTTTGCTTCGCTCTCTTAGTTATCATTTCTCAAATTGTTCCTTTTGTTTTCAGTGCACATTAGCCATTAAACATTGAAAATTTAAAAAAAAAAAAATGATCTCTTTTGTTTTTTAATTAGTGCAAATTGTGATCTTTTCCATATTACTAGTGATTAGTGTTTGAATGAAAAGTGTGCAATTGCATTAGTTTCATTAGAGACATTCTTGTTTGTATTCCGTTCATTTCGTTTGTATAAAAGCTCTCAACTCTCATTTAACTAGTTTTCATCGAACGAAATGTTGCATCGTGGCATATAGCTTGCATTTAGGAGACACTACATACGATAGGACCTGGAAATTGAAACTTAATTGAAGATCAACTATAAAATTTATTCAATTAACCTAAGGCAACATTGGAACTTAACGCAACATATTTAGAAGGTCTAGGCTAGAGACGTGTTCCGGCGTCGTTAAACCTAGCAGCTGTCGTTCGCCCGTTGGCTTTAGACAGCGCTAGTACGGACTTGCGCTCCCCGTACCGTCGCGTATATAAAGGGAGACCCCTCTAGGTTTTCAATCCTTTATCCACAAGAAGCCGAGTCTGCCGCCCTATACCCGTGATACACCGAACACAGCATTCGGGGAGACTACCTGCACGTACGGAAAGTCCTTGGTCGATTTCCGTTTCATTTTTGAAACCAAGGTGTATATTGCAGTTCACGGATATTTGGTACACCCTTTGTGCCTAGTTTTTCCTGAGCAATCATTTGGTCTTTTCTGACTCCCTAAACTTGAAAATACCGTCAAGCGCTTGTCCTTTCACGCTTGTATCAACTCTGAAAGAGATAGAGTCATCTTTTTATCGTTTCTCGACTCTTAAAACATGAAACGGTAGAATTTGTTTATTTTCCAATGTGGTAAAATCAATCTCCCACGATAACACACCCGTTTAGAGATTGCTCGTGACTTTTTGATCGTGTGTCTTAATTCATTTTCAGCCCGTGTGTGTGTGTGCTCTCTTCTTCTAGTCTTTTGTCACGGTGGCGGAACCCTCGGTTTCGTCTACTGGTAGTCCTTACACGGACGATTCTTCAGAGGCTTCTGAGCCTTCTGTTGAACCACAGCAGCCTGTTGTCTTCGAGTTCCCTGACGGGGGACCGGTCCTCGCCGAGCAACCCTTTGGAGAACCAGTTGAGTTCAACTGGCCCTTTTCGGACCCTGTGTCTGAATTGAGATTAGGAGCTGATTTCCTTTCTCTTACATCGGGTTCACCGTTTATTGCTGTTGTTTTTCCTCCTAGTCCTCGCCGTCTTCTGCGTGATTTAGCGGCAGGATCAACCATGAGTGATTCTGGTGAGGAAATTCCCGGGTCTGATGACTATCAGCGCATCCCTCGTAGATTGTTCGAGGGAGACGAGTCTGAGCTGGCTACCACATCGTCAGCTGGTCCTTCTTTGCCACATGGATACAGATCTCTGGGTCAGATTATTTCAGCTGCTGCCTCTATGGGAATATCATCTCCTGCTTCGAGGCCAGCTGCCACTACACCCGGGGTGTCTCCTTCGACGCCCGTCACTTCTGTTCCCGTGCGACCCACTGTTTGTGTGGCTGCCTCTTCTGTTGTTGCCTCAGCATCTGCTTCTAGATCTGGGCCAACTCTAGAGGACATTTATCTAGCTACTGTTATACCGGAGAATATCTCTCCGGAGGAGTATCGGTTGTTTTTACAGCAGCCGAACGCCGGAGCTGGACAGCTCCCCCAGGATCCGTACCGATCTTTCTTTTCGCACTATGCACAAGACGGCACTCCCGTGTATGGTTTTCCGGGTCAGCTTGATGAGCATGGGGACATTTTGCGTCTCCCTGCTCCTGAGGCCTATCTTTATGTTCAAGGTTTACCGTACAACCAGGCTCAGAACTTGCAGGCACAACCTTTCCAAGGCCAACCTGCAGGCCAACCTGGCTATCAGTACGACCCACAGGGACAGCCCAATCAAGGCTACTCTGCGGGCCAGCAAGGGCCATTCTATAATCCGCAAGGACCATATTATAACCCTGCTGGTCAACCTGCTCAGCCTCAGCCGGGGTATCAACAGGGACCGGCCTATGGACCTGGGGGGCAAATCCAGCCTTTTTTACCGATGCAACCGCAATATCCTGTTGTCTCTAACGTTGCATATCAGCCAGGACCACTTTATGGTTCTGCTTCAGGTCAAACTGGTTTCCAGCAAGCACCTGGTCCTGTTCCACCACCAGGCCAGCCGGGTCATCCGGTACAACCTGGTGTCCCGCCTCCAGGCCAACCGGCTTATTCGATGCAACCTGGGGCTCACTTGCAACCAGGTCAGCCTGCGCAACCAGCGCCGCCTGTTTATCCGGGCCAACCTGTTCATTCAGGGCCGCCCCCTCATTCGGGCCAACCTGTTCATTCAGGGCCGCCCCCTCACTCGGGTCAACCTGTTCATTCAGGGCAGCCCTCTCATTCCGTTCACTCTGCTCACCAGCCTGCTCACTCAATGCCGCAGCCAAATCAATAGCTGCGCCCTACGTACCAGGCTCCACGGGGTTCCACTTATCAGCAGTCTACTCATCCTCAGAGTGGTTATTATCCTCATGGTCAATCTCAACCGAACTATAACCACTCTGGAGGCTCTCAGTATCATCCTCCTCCACCCGGTTCTAACTATGCTCAGCAGCCAAATCCAAACGCTGCTTATACGGGGCAGATGCCTAATCAGGGCCCGAACCCTGGTTATCAAGCCCCACACAATGGTTACCAGCAACCAAATCAGTCTGGCTATACGAATTATGCCCCTCACGGTCAGAATCCTACGGGACAGAACCCATGGGGGCAGGGATATTCACAACCATCGTGGAGCATGGGTACCGGACCTTATTCTGGGACCGGCATGGGAATTAACCCTCCATTGCCGTTCCTGGCTACCTTGGATCTACCGGACGTTTCGAAGTTGACCAATGATCCGATTGCTCATAATCCATATTGGCCCCCGGTTCCGACCAAGATACCAGGAGACTGTCCCAAGTTTGAGGGCAAATCTGGAGAAGACCCCCAGGCGCATGTGATGACGTATCACCTCTGGTGCTCGTCTAACTCTTGGACTGACGATTCGGTTCGTTTGCGTCTTTTCCAGCGTACGTTAACAGGAGCTGCTGCTAAGTGGTACATAGAGCTATCCTGTGGTATTTTTCAGGATTTCAACTCGTTAGCTATGGCTTTCCTCACGCATTTCTAGTTACCAGTCCGGTATGAGACTGGGACGCACCTCCTGTCTTCCCTGAAGCAGGACTCGGCCACTCACATCTCGGATCACATCCATGAGTGGCGGCGCCGTCGTCGACTGATCAAGTTTCACATACCTGATCAGATTTTGACTCACTGGTTCACCACCTCCTTTGTGAACAAAATCGCTCAGGATATCGCAATGGGAGCGTGTGTGACGGAGGAACAAGCTATCGCTCGTGCCCAGTACTTGGATCTTGTTTATTCACAATCTGGCACGCTTTATGACATCCTGCCTGATGCACCACGGCCCGGAGCCAAAAAGGCCCCGCCCACCCCTTCGGTGGATGGTGTCATTGTTTCCGTTTCTCAAAATTCGAAGAAGTCTTCGAATGGGAAGCAGAAGGCTAATTCTTCCAACAATACCTCTGCTAATCCCGCCTCATCCGATTCTGGTAAAACCGCGGAGGTAAATGCCGTTCAGGCCAATCCTGCGGACAAATCCTCCAAGGGAAAGGAGAAGGGCAAAGGCAAATCAAAATCTGATGCCCCAAAACCGGAATCTAAATCTCGATCTGAGGATGGCTCACAACGTAAGCCGAAATTTCCTTGCCTCATCTGTGAAGGTGACCATTACACTAAAGATTGTCCAAGACGATCCGAAGTCAGTCAACTTCTTAAAGGCTCAAAGGGAACTCCGGCTGTTTTAAAAGAGCCATTTCCATCTCAGCAGACCCATATGGTCGAACAAGGTTCATCATCTGTACCGTTTGGGTCTCAAGTTTTCATGATGAAGACTAATGCACCTATCACTATCGCTACAAGGTCCAAGGATTACAATAATCAGCAGCAGGCACCCGGGAAGGCAGTGGCGGATGGACCGCCTCCCGCATCTTCTTCTGGTTCATTGGAAATTGAGAAGCCGACTCTCGAACCCGTTGTGAAGCCACCTCCCAAGGGTGTTCTTCGGAGATCCTCTTATAATCCAAACGCCCGTGCCGCCCAACATTACAGTATTGTTGAGGATCTGGCCCAGGCGCCATGTGCCATGTCCGCACTTGAGGTTCTTCAAAGTTGTCCTTCACAACGGAAGGCTTTGCTGTCTGCCATCGGTGGTATTGACCCCGCCGATTCGAGCCTTCTCACCTTTGATCTGGAGAATTTTACTCCCCGGCTTCCACATCAAATCGCTTTGGTTATTCAAGTCGGGATTAACGGTCTGAACGTTCACAGAGCTGTCGTAGATGAGGGTGCATCTACTTGTGTTATGTCCTCCGCTTGTTGGAAAGCCATCGGCTCTCCAACCTTATCGTCATCTCCCAATGCCCTTGAGGCATTTGATGGCCGGGAATCTAAACCCCTGGGAGTTCTCGAGAGTCTGGCGATTACATTACAGGGAAAAACTGTCAACGTGGAAGTAGAAGTGGTTGACGCTAAACTCAACTACAACATACTTCTTGGCCGCAGCTGGACCCATGCCATGCTCTGCGTGCCGTCTACTGTCTTTCGATTCATCAAGTTCCCCCACGAGGGCAAGATTGTCACAGTAGACCAGTTGTCATTTTTTACCTCTAGCTCCGAGAACAACGTGCCGTATGTGGATCAAATTCCGAATCCACCAGACAGCATAGGACCTGGTCTTTTCAAAGACCCAGTCCTCATGGGTATTTTCCATGCGCCGCCACCGAATACCGCTCAAGTCAACATGTTGTCCAGGACTGATGACCCCTGGCTGATTCCTACACCTGAGCAGGTATATGAGTTTGGAGAGTCCCTGCCTTTAACGCCAGTAGAGATCAGCTACTGTGAGATTGTTGCTGCATCGGACCCTCCACCTCCTCAGCATGCTCCGATGAGCATGGCTCTTGACGTCTACTCACAATCCCCCTGGCTTGGTCAGGCTGATTCGCCCGATCCTCTTAGAGAGATTTTTCCCTCAGATGAGGCTATCATTGAAACTATGTCTCTGGAGGAGCTACCCTGGGGCGATGGGCATCATCGTTCCTCGTTTATGCCTAGCCTGGGGGCAATGACTGACTGTCTCGAGCGCTATGCTACTCAGGTTCCTTCCCCTCCTCTTCAAACACCGATCTTGATGCATGAGGTCTTTTCGGAAGGAAATCTGAGTAACATTACTCAAACGGTTCCTATCAACATCTCTGTCAAACCAGGGATTGTTGAGAACATTCATGTGGGTGTGACCTGTTCTCCCGAAGAGATCCAGGTCTATACGAAACTTTTTAAAGAGTTCAGAGATGTTTTTGCATGGTCCTACGAGGAAATGCCGGGAATTGATCCTAGTATTGTCGTGCACGAGATTCCAACCTATCCAGGTGCGAAACCCGTGCGCCAACGCTTGCGTCCCATGCATCCTCGGAAAGCCGCCGCCATCAAGGCAGAGGTTGAAAAACTTCTGAACGCGGGGTTTATTTATCCTATCCCCCTTACAGAATGGGTGTCCAATATCGTCCCCGTCGATAAAAAGCAGGGTACCATTCGAGTCTGTGTAGATTATCGCGATATCAATCGCGCCTGTCCGAAGGACAATTATCCCACTCCGTTTATCGATCAGATTATCGACGATTGCGCCGGAAGTGAGATCTACTCCTTAATGGACGGTTTCTCAGGTTACAACCAGATTAACATTGCACCCGAGGATCAACATAAGACCACATTCATCTGTCCGTGGGGCACTTTTGCATAT
Organism: Pinus albicaulis; assembly: GCA_034641835.2. Lineage (NCBI taxonomy): Eukaryota > Viridiplantae > Streptophyta > Pinopsida > Pinales > Pinaceae > Pinus > Pinus albicaulis. Next base: position 2,037,511 of record MU968363.1, on the reverse strand, counting down.
AAAAAACTCCCGTTCGGCTTAAAGAACGCTGGCGCCACGTTTCAACGTGCCATGTCATATGCTTTTCATGATATTCGCCACATTGTCCAGCCTTATCTGGACGACTTGCCTGCCCATTCGGGTAAGCGAGAGGATCATCCGGAACATCTTCGCCAGATATTTCTTCGTTGCAGACGCTACAATATTAGGCTGAATCCTCATAAGTGCGTCTTCTGCGTCGATTCCGGCCGTCTTTTAGGCTTTATAGTCTCGAAAGACGGAATTCGCCTCGACCCTCTGAAGGTTGAGGCCATTATAAATCTCCCGTCACCCTCCTCCCTTTATCAGTTGCAGAGTCTGCAAGGGAAAGCGTATTTTCTTAGGCGCTTCATCCCGAATTACGCCGAGGTGGCCAAAGGATTCACTCGTTTGTTAAAGCAGAATGTTCCCTTTCATTGGGACGAAATCACTCAAGAATCCTTTGAGAAGCTGAAGACATTGCTAGTCAATGCTCCGTTGCTTCGTCCTCCGGACTACCACCGCGACTTTACTTTGTATCTAGCCGCCGCATTAAGCACCATCGCCATGGTCTTGGTGCAAGATGACGAGAACGGTGATGAACATGTTGTTTATTACCTCTCTCGGAACCTTCTCGACCCGGAAACGCGTTACGCACATGTTGAGAAGTTGGCCTTAGCAACCGTACACGCTGTACAGCGCTTTCGCCATTACATCCTTTTGCGCACGATAACAGTGGTTTCAGACTGCAACCCCATGACATATATTCTTTCTAGACAATTGCTGGGGGGCAAGTACTCCAAATGGATTGTCATCCTGCAGGAGTTTGATTTGGAGTTCACCACCGCCAAGTCAACGAAATCACTGGTCTTCGCGGATTTGATTTGTTCTCTCCCTACAGACTCTCTTCCTGAACACACTGAAGATCATATTCCGGACGAAACGTTGTTTCTTATCGATACTCGTGATCCTTGGTACGGGGACATCATAGTGTATCTTCAGACCGCGACATTCCGGTCTGAGTTGGATCAAGCTGCACGCCGTCGGATTCGGCACCAGTCCCAACCCTACCGCATAGTGGGAGATACCCTATATCGTATTGGAGTAGATTCGGTGCTCCGACGATGCCTTACCTTGGACGAGGCCGAGAAAGTCTTGAATGACTGCCACAGTGGCGCCTGTGGTGGACACATGTCCGGATATGCCACTGCCCAAAAGATTCTGAGGGCAGGTTACTTCTGGCCGTCTATATTCAAGGATTGCATCACTGCAGTCCGAAAATGCCATCCGTGCCAGATTTTCCAGCGCAAGATGCGCGCGCCGCCGTTGCCTTTGCATCCCGTTATTACCGTCGGCCCTTTCGCGAAATGGGGCGTAGATTTTATGACGTGTAACCCTCACTCGGCCGGGGGGCATGCGTATATCATCGTCGCCGTCGACTACTTCACTAAGTGGGCCGAGGCGATGCCTACACTTGCTGCTGACGGAAGAACGGCTGCTTTTTTTTTATTCAGCCATGTTATTGCACGATTCGGGGTCCCTCAAGCTATCGTCACTGATCACGGTACTCATTTCCGTGATTACATGATGGCAGAGCTGACAGCTGCGTTGGGCCTGCGTCACGACAGCTCAACGCCATACTACCCTCAAGCGAACGGTCAGGTTGAAGCGGTGAACAAGGTTTTGGTCACTATGCTTCAACGAACAGTTGGGATTCATAAATCCAGTTGGCATCTCCAACTGTTCTCAGCTCTCTGGGCGTACCGAACATCCGCTAAAAGTGCAACCGGATTCACACCATTCCAACTGGTGTACGGTCTGGAAGCTACTTTGCCGGTTGAATGCGAAATTCCTTCGCTTAAGTTAGCTGTGGAGCTCTTACCGGGTACTTCTCCTGAGGAAGAGCGTCTTCTGTATCTCGAACGGTTGGATGAAACCCATCGTCTAGCTGCTTTGATCATCGAAGCACAAAAGAAGAGGGTCAAATCTCATTTTGATCAATCTGTTTCTCCTCGTTCTTTCATTGAAGGAGACCTAGTCCTCTTGTACGATCAGGCACATGATAAGCTTGGTGCCGGTAAACTCCAGCCCATGTGGCACGGTCCCTATATAGTAAAACGTGTTTTGAAAAATGGGGCCTACGAACTTATAGACTACGAAGGAGTTCCGTTGGCGCAGCCTAGGAATGGGCTGTACCTTAAGAAGTACTACGCCTGAAATGATTTCTTGGTGTGGTGTGTGTACATAGGTGTGTGATTGTCATTTGTGTGCATGGTGTGGTGTGCTTTGTAAACGTCTTTCTGCTGATCGGGTCTTCCTGGTTGTGCAGATGTCTACTCATCCATTTGTTAGTTTCGCGGACGGTGCCTCCCGCAGTACCAGGAATCTGTCTTCTGCAGCCTGGGTAATCTACGATCCTGCTGGTGAGTTGATCGACCTGCAAGGTGTTTGTTTAGGACGTACCACGAACAATATCGCGGAATATAGCGCCGTGTTGGAATTATTAACCGAGGCAGTAAACCTTGGTATCCGTAAATTGCTCGTGTACCTAGATTCACAGCTTGTAGTGTTGCAGCTGAACGGGCACTATTCGGTAAGAAACCCGTCCATTTTACGATTGTATTTGCGTATTCGATTACTGGAATTTTTTTTTGAATATATTACATATCATCATATACCCAGGCATTTGAATACATTAGCAGATACAGTAGCAAATTTGGTGTTAGATAGACATTTGCGCAATTTATAAATCATCATCACGTGTAAAGAAGACTCATCCAGAAATAGATATGCATATATAGATATCGAAATGTTTACATAGAAGTGTGTCACATAAAACTCAAAAAATATACATAAGTGTCTTAATACATCCGGAGACACTGTGTCTCTCAAAAAATGGTGTGGCTAAATCCTAGAGACTAATCAGCATGGTGCTCATGATAGCACGTTATTGCACGCACTAGCCGCCTCAGGATTCGGTGGAGCCGGTTTGGGACTCCCACCGTATGGCGCTGGTACTCCATCGGTACATCTGACAGTCGGGCATAGTCTGGGATCCCATGGACGATCCCCTCAAGATTCTGAACCAGTGCCTCTCCTCCGGTACCTTCCCCCTGGATCTCGGGGGCGAGTTGTGTCCTCCGGAAGATAGGAGACATCCCGGCTGGTCTCTCAGGTCCTACATCTGCATGCATATATAATTGTGTTAAGACAAGTGTGTATTAACAAAAAAAAACATATAAACATAAAATAAAAATATGAGGTCTTACCCAGCTCTTCATCCCAGTCGTCTCCTTCTGGTAGCGGGAGATCTGGGTCCCCTGTAAAGTCAGTTCCCGCGTAGGGCCAATCTTCCACAACGATCAGTTGGCGCCGTAACCACCTGAAGAACTCGGGCTTCCAGGACATCTGTTGCCCGCCTCCAGATCTGGGCATCAGTGCTGCCCAGCGAGCCATTCTCGGCTCTCGTGGTACCGGACTTGCCACATGGGCCTCTTGGCCCTGGAAGGTTGGTATGCGTTCCAGAATGAACGATACCAAGATGGAACCATACCCAAACTGCTTCAGTTTGTTCTGTTTGCACTTTGTGAGCTGCCTTTTCATGTTGATAGTGACAGCTGTTGCCCAGTCATACAGTCGGGGACCCATGCATTTTGAGGCCAGTAAGAGTTGAGTCTTTGTAGCCTCGTGCGGTGCCTGCGATCCAGCAGCCCGCGTAATGGTGTGGAGTACAACTCTCAGTGCTAGGTCAGGGATGGTTGAGATGTATACCTTCTTACTCCCTGTTCCTGTTTGTGCCCCACGGCACACCCGCGCCATTACTTCTTCCATCTTCTCCCCTGATGGTCTGCTCCCAGTCAGTACAGGGATTGGACCCCTGCGGGATAATCCAGTAACGAAATAAATGTCGGTGACCTCCAATTCCAACACCTGGTCTCGTATTCTGAATACCTGGTCATTTTCATCCCAGAGGTTGATCAAATATTGGAGGAGCTCAGGCCGAGCTCGTAAGCATGGCGTGAGGAAGAATTTCTTTAAGCCACAGTCCCTTAGAGCATTCATGCAATTCTCATTTTGCATGGCCTCTTCGTCCTCATCTCCGTGTTCCCGTTCCTTCCATTCAATCACCATTCTGACTGTTTATCTGCATTCACATGGTTCAAAGCCCCTAATTAGATCTTCTGTGAGCTTAAAAAATCAAGAAATTTGGCATAAATAGAGGATTTTTAGGCGGAAATTTGGGTTGCGCCGCTGGCGCGACTGTTTTGCTGACAGTCGCGCCATGTGGCGCGGGCCCTTTGATAAAAAGAGCTCAGTGGCGCGGGTCCGTGCCCGATACCCGCGCCACTTGGGCCGGCCCTAAAAATTCAAGAGTGCCCTTACAGAGCTGATTTCTAAGGGGAATTCATTAAAAAATGCATGGAAAGAAAGAGAAAAGGAGCGCCTCTTACCTGTCACAGACGAGACGCTGAATGGTTGCCTGGATTGATCGCAATCGCTGTCAGAAGATTCTGCTCCAAATGGACCACTGCTACTCTCCACAAGGTAAATAGTAAAAAGTAATTTCATTTTTTACCATTGGACATATTTATAACTTTTCGACGTTAAAATGTGTTTTAAAAGTTATTTCTTGTCAAATATTTGCATGTATTATGTCGGAAATGGATTTTACACTTGTTGGGTATGTGCAGTGACAGGTTTTTGCGACTTAGAAGGTGGAAACGAGTTGTATTTTATACTTTTTCGGACTCGGTAAATACACGAAAAAGTCACTCTGGAGTCATCTTTCAGCTCTTTTCTGACTCTCTAAATATGAAAAGATCGTCGAGGCCCTTGTCGTTTCGATCTCGTTAAAATGGACACGATTCGACATTCACCCAGTATAAGTTTAACCCTTTTTCGGGCTGGGCTGGATCGATTACGAAAAAGGAATACCCTAGCCTATCGCGACTAGGAGGTTTTCTCGGATATTGTTTTCTACCTTTTCGGATCCGAGGAACTATTCACGAAAAGGGACCTGTGGAGTTTTCTTTTCCGTTGTCTTTTCAAACTCTCTAAACATGAAAAGACGCCGAGTTCTTCCTTTGTCAGACTCGTTAAACCTTGATGACATCGGATCTAGTCGAAATGACGTTCTCCGAGTTCCTCCTTCCTAGGACTCGTTAAATGCACTAGGATGGATTCGCCCGAAGGGCGGACTTATATTACAAGCATATGCTATCCCCTTCAAGCTTGTTATCAAAAAATAATTGGGGTACTCGCCAGAAATGGTGGGGAAAAATGGAACCATTGTCGTTGTCGTCGGCAGTATGTCGCTCTTGAACATGGCACTTGTCTGCATTCGTGTCGGGTTGGGGACATCTCACCTCGTTGTTTCACTTTGCTTCCATGGGTTTGGGTAATCTCTTTTGACCTCTCATCTGTTCACTGCCTCGTCGCCATGACCTTTGATCTGTTGATGTCAAATACTGCCAAGTCCATTGTCATGCCGTTTACATGTTCAAGAGAAGTTGACCTCTGCAAATATCAACCTTCCTCTGTTTCTCATTTGATCCTGATTCACAACAAAACATTATGTTCCTCTGTCTCGTGTCGATGATGTGGGAATCATTATGGCCCACCTTCGATCAAGGTCACTTCCTGTCGACTTCAACTCATTATCCAGGAAGTTGGTCTAGAGACTCCTGATGGTACCTTAAAGCCTGCATGCCTTAATGGCAGGTTCGTCGCATTCGACGTGAGGTTTTCATCATTGGCCTCCGATCGGATGATTCTGCGGGTGTTCGACGTCAGCCCATTTATTCACACGCCGTAGATTGTACCTGTAGTACCTTGAGGACCATCGTCATTATTGGTGGTTTCTCTCGCGTCTGTTAACAGCTTTCATCATTGGCTGGTAATCAGACGATGTTCTTGCATGTTCGACATCAGCTCACACATTCGCATGCTAGAACTTGTACTGGTTTGGGTCGAGATGGAGCGCAAGACCCTGGATTGTGTCTGTTGTAATCCAGGCTGCGATTGTGGATTATTGTCATTATGTACATGACTCGATGATTGGATGGCTGTGACCATACCTGAGTCTATTTGTTTGATCTTAGTTGGATGGCTGCGCCCATACCCTAGATCCGGATTATAGCATACTCTGTTAGGATGGCTGCGTCCATACCATATATATACATCATGTACTTGAGATATCAGTTGTATCTTTCTGTGCAGGTTTTCCGACGGCGGGCCTTCAGTTGGACATGTTCTCGTAAAGCATTTCACCCCTCTCGCTCTCGGGCCTCATGCTTTAGGGGGCATCTGTTACACAGTAATTTGTCACCGTCCCTACCATTCCCCATCCCGCACAATGGAGGACCCATTATGTGACCTGTGAACACTGTCATGCTTTGAAAACATCATCAATGCATCCCTCTGAGTATGAACTTCATTTCCCCTTGAGACATCTCCTTGCAAAATCCATGAAAAACAGCTCTTTTTGCATTGGCGCGAGTAGACAGTTCACTGCTCGCGCCAATCAGGGAAATCCTGTAAAGAGGTCGCGCCACTTGGCGCTCTGTCATAGAGCAGCAATCGCGCCACCCATTTTAGGAACTGTTTTTTAAATATGGATGGCGGAAGTTGAGTTCAAACAAACTCACAAACCACTGCCTATCTTGAGTTGGGAGGTTTGGCTGCGGGAGTTCTATGGAAGGGAATTGGTTTTGCCACCTCCCATAGAACCTTCCTTGTTGATAGGGCCAATCCCATAATAATAGGGATCCCAACTCCCTCCTTCCCCATCTATAAAAGCCTGCTCAGATCCATGGCAAGCTAGTCTTGAAGTGCTGAAGCTTTGCATCTCCCTATTCCTAAGTGCCTTTGTGCTGTAAAGAATCCCTTCTTTCCCTTAAGGCCCATTCAAGCGAGGAGACCATTGTTACGAGACTCTGGAGAGGTTTCCCTTTCCTTGGCGAGCTTTGCGAGACGTGGACAACCGGAGACCCGTTCGAAGGAAGCTGCGACGTCAGAACTTGGTTGTAACTTCTATTCGTTTATCACTTTAATAGATGACTATGATTATGGTTCCACTCCTTTTTCTATCATGTTAGTAATATCTTTTCTGACCGATGTTTAGTTACGTATGCTGGTTCCTATGCATGTATCTGTTCGTTTCTTCTGTGTGCAGGTGTTCATCCACGGAGATCGTGGAAGGATTGTGATCTGCCAGGGCTGAAGGACGGGGACATCTTCTTCTTCAAATCTAGCGTTGGAATCCAGGTAGGCTCTTATCCCAAGTCTTTCATTCGTAACTAGGAGCTTGCGTCATAGCATTGTTTGTTTGTTGCTAGACCCCTGCTGGGCTAGTAGGGATCGCCTCTGTCCGCAGAGGGGATTTACCTCCTCAACACTATTTCTGATCTACTTACTGTCACAGAAGTAGACTTACTTGCCCTTGCAAGAGTAGGATCTCTTGAACCTTTGACAGTTTTAGATTTCCCTCTTGAAAGGTTGATACATAACTCAGATATTTCAGGTAATGTGAGCTATGATATATCCCCTTTTCCCATCATGTTAAGGATATCCAATTATTCATCCCTAATTGTTTTCAACAAAAGAGCTTTTAAGGTGTCTTGATATAGGTTTTCCATTTTTGCTCTTTTGATGTTGTAATGAAATCTCTCCAACAAATCTTCTAAGTTTTCATCTTCTTTTTGTAACATCTTAAGCACTTCTTCCTTATGATTGACCGGCATACAATAATCCAGATACCTCTCTAGAAATGCTTGTTTCATGTCTTCCCATGTCCTAATAGAACTGTTGATCAAACTCATAAACCACTTCAATGCTGCTCCTTTCAAGGTTGAAGGGAATAATTTCAGTTTTTGAGTATCTTATAAGTAGTCATAAGTTCTACATAGAACTTCAAATTCAAATAGGAAGGTTTCAGGATCTTCAGTTTTAAGTCCATATAAGTTTGGAAGGACAGAGGGTGAAATGTTTTTCATGGTTGTATTGGTTTCTTCATCAATTATAGGGAACCCAAAAGAGCTTCCTATTTCTCTTCTACCTCTTCCTACATCTGCACCTCTACCTCCTTCTCCTCTACCTCTACTTCTACCCCCTCCAAATAATGTGTGTTATCCATTAAAGACTCCTCCTCCTCCTTCTTCTGCCATGGTTAGTTCCTCTGTAGTAGTAGGAAAGTTTGTGTCCCTAATAGGAGTCCTTGGCTTTTCTTCTAAGATAGATTCAGTGGATGAAGTGGAAGGTCTTTCTAATGGAATATCTGACCTTAGATCTTCTAGAAGTCCAGGATCAGTAATGGATGGAATGTGGGTCTGAGTTGAAGGTGTACTAGCTCTGGGTCTAGGTGAAACAAGTGGTGTTCTAGGAATAAAATTTATGCTTCTGCTACTTATAAATCTACCCCTTGAATCTCTCTCTCTATGCATATAATTGTTTTTGGGAGTTAAGAAACAAAGGTTACCTAGTTTTCACTTCCCCGTCAACGGCGCCAAAATGTTTGGTCTCAACCTAGTCTCCTAAATTGAGTTCATTTAATTGTCAACCAAGGTTGGTAAATTGCTGAAGTGAAGTGCACTGTATGTGCCTAGGTGTTTGTCTCTTAATGCGTTGTGTTTAGTGTTTTATGATGTTTTTGGTCTTTTGTGATGGTTTTTATGTTCACAATAAAAATGACTAGAAAGCTAGTGGAAAGAAGCTACTGGTTAAAAACAGAGTGAAGCCTAATTGGTTGATGACAAATGACAAATGCAAATGCAAATACTGAAACAGAATCAAACCTAAACTATGACTAAGCAGAATAAAAAGCTTGATAATGACTTTAAGGAAATGAATCAAAACATAAACTTAACTTGTCCAATTCTTTCATCAAAGGTATTTTGGGAGAGCTTGAGAAATGGTCAGCTAAGTATACAAATTCTCCTAACTAAACAATTAAACAACCAGCTTATAATGATGCAACATTTTATCCATGATTAAAGATTTGTTGAAACATATTTGGAGGAAAACATTGGTATCATCATAAGATCTCTACTCTAAGACTAGTTCCTAACTCTATTCTGCAACTTAGTTTAACATCACTAAACCTTACCCAAGAGTTATAGATTTCTTTTTAAAGTAGTCTTTTGAGGAAAGGCTTTGTTTATGAAGTGGTAAAGAAGTTGCAAAAGTAATTCAGGCCTTGAAATGATATTGTCTTCTGTTCATATGGTTATGAATCAATTATAGATTTGGAACAAGAAGAGGTTTTGTAAATAATGAAGGTTTTATTGTTAAGTTTAACAACTAATGTAATCTAATATGCAGTGGATGACAACTAATTGTGGAGTGAAAATGCAATGAGTTAAGCTAAAACTGAACTTAAGATGTCACTAGTCTAAAACAGTGCTGAACTAACAAGCCATTATCAAACTTAAAACAAAATAACCGAGCATGAATTGAATGCAATTTGACTCCAGAGTACCCTAACTAAGTTATCATGCATTAATCTATGGGATTCTACAACCTGTTTTGTCCATCATGATTGGTATTTTGGAAGAGCTTCTTAGAACAATCCTGGCTGTACAATTCAGTGCAAATGCAAACATAAAGACTGAAAGCAATTTAAAAACTAAGACATCACAGTTATATCCTACCCATCATTATGGTATTTTGGAAGGGCGTTTTAAGAGTAAGATCAGCTATGCTACTTAGTGCAAACAAACAACTGAAACATTCAGTATCACAGTCATGCCTTAGACATCATAAGGATTTTTTGGAAGAGTTTGCTTAGTATAAGTTCAATTGTGATAGTGAACAAAAGAAATTACAATTAAATCCTTCAACACTATAGCCATTTCCCATTCATTATCATAATCTTTTGGAAGATTTTCTTCTTTTGGAAGAGTTCTTAGAAAAATTATAACTATAGTGGCTAATGAAATTAACTACGAACTCAAACTTCAAAAACGTAAAAACAACTAAGATACTTATCTAAATTACGAAAGTAAAGCCGTGCAGGAGGCAGGGGCCCTCTACCACCAGACAGAATCTAACTCCAAATCAACTCAACGCGTTCAAAGCAATGTTGTCCTCTTCATTAAAGTAGAAATAACTTGAAACAGAGTATTCTTCGTTTTCAGAAATATAGCATGAAATCTAAGAAAAATCTAGCCTATCTCTCGGTTTCCCAAGTGTTTTTATAACAAATTTACATAACAGAACTTGCAACAATACAGGGATCCTTGTCTTTCCTTATCAAAATCACATTAGGACTCTGAAGATGGAAACGTAAAGAGAAAAAGGACATCTGGACTAAGACAGTCCTATTAGAAGTCTGCTTCCTTAAATGAGTTCCCACTTACCAAAACCACGTCCAGAATTTGGTTCTTCCTTCATGGTGAGCAACGAATGATGTGGACATGACGTGGAATATACCCATATGTGGTTTTTCTTGAGAGGACACCTGGAACATGCCTGAACATGAAGACAGCTGCAGAATTTCCGGTTAGCTACGGAATGTCTGCATTCTGCAGCTAGTTCCGGTCAAAATGCATTACAATGAAAAAAATCACAAAACTTAGCAAGTTAGCCATGTTAATCATTCTAAAAGTAATTTTAACTAATTTCATTGATCAATTGGGTCTGGGATAACAATGGACAACGGAAAATGAGGTAAAGTAAGATGAAAGAAAGCACAATCTTGGGGCTCAACAGGAATATTAGGTTCAACTGTCTCCTGAATATCATCTGCATCTTCCTGGTAGGGCAGGTTCCTTTCTGTGGTAGAGATGCGCTGAAAATTCCTGATGGTCTGAAGACATCGGAGCATCGAAACTTCGTGTATTCGACCTTGCTAATTTTCCAGCTCTTCATCAGAGTCAGAAAAAAATTCACTGTCCTTTTCCCAGCAGAGCATTCCTTCATCTATGGGGTTAACTCGATCTTCATCCTGTGCAGTTAATTTATAAATGTGATCTAATTCCTCCTCCTTATAGGCTGGCTCTGTATACCGTGCACCTTCTGCTGGATCTAGTGGTACTATGACACGCGTACCTTTGCTTTCAAATACCATGATGCGCTTCTTGAGATTGATGACCCCCCCCCCCCCCATGTCAATTATCCATTCCAGTCCAAGGAGCGCAGGGTAGGGATCCACATCTTCCACAATTTCTATGACTTCAAATTCAGCTATGACCCTTGCCCCTGCAGTGTCAACCATGACTTTTGGTAACCTCCCCAGAGGGATGATTTTTTGTTGATTAGCCATTCGCAGCTGGATGGTGGACAATTCTAAATTAGGTTCTCCGATTCGTTGCAATGTCTGTTTTGGTAATACATTCGCATCTGACCCCAGATCTAAGATAACCTGATCCATATTGTAGTCACCAATCTACGTAGTCAAACGCATCTCTCTTCCGGTGCGCTTCTTATAGCTGTATAGTTTGTGTACATCCTTAGTTTCAGGGATCAAATTGGTCTGAACCGCGCAGGTATTCAGTAGTGCTTGGAGATTTCCTATAGCTTGCGGATTTCACAACAGCTTTAGACATGCCTTTAAAAGGGGCTCAACCCCTTCCTCTATCTGAGGTTGCGTTGGTGGCAGCGTGGGGACTATTGGCGTTGTTTTTTCTTTGACAGACACTCCTTTCCAGGAGGCAAGCTCCTTTCTTGCTCCGTGGGTGACCAGCCCACTGCGTGTCATCACTTTTACACAAGGATCCGCCTTTCTTAGCTCGGATTTAACTCTTTGTACATTCTGGGTAGGGATGGGCTACTTTTACTACATCTTGGCTATTAAAATTGGGCAGTCTTCTACCTCATGGTCTAGCTGCCTATAATATTTGCATGATGGCCTAGTGGGATTCGGGCATTCTCTAGAAAAGTGCCCTATTTCCCCACAGTTATAACAGACTAGCTGCCCAAGTCCTCGTCCTGTGCTTCCTCCCTGACCTCCTCTGCCTTAGGCTGGTGATTCTCCAAAGTGCGCAGAAATTCTTGGCGACGCAGGGTCCGATTGTACCCTATATAAGTTCCTACGATACATCATTAAGTCATAAGTATGACAGTTCTTCTCATCATGTCCCACTAATCAGCAGAATCGACACCATTGTTGCTTTAGTTCTAGGACATACACACCTAGCCGAGGGCAATGGTTCCTATCATGCAGTCCTGCTACCCAATAATCATCACACCATAGTGCAGGTCCGCTTGAACCTAGTCATAATAGTATGGGTTTCCTACTTTCCCCTGGGCGTATTGGACTGGGTCCTCCTGCTTGCATGTAATCCATCAGCAGAGGGCACTGATCCTTCGTATGGCTAGACACCTAGCATTGTATGCACCAGAGATCTGCGCAAACGTCCTTTCCTCACTCTTTTCGCAGGTTCTGTATCTCCATATGCATGGCCCCAAGTTGTTCCTGGATTTTTTGCACCCCTGCTGACGTATCCTCTCGGGGGGTAGCCTCTAGTTTCATAACGACTTCCACAAAATTCTCCTTTGACTCAAAGGTCTGATGAATCATTGGCATGCGCAGGTGAGGTAAAAACATAGTGATGAAACATTTTGTATGTTGTATATCATCATATTCGAATCCTCCTTCCCTGATTGCTTTCTTCAGTTTTTGATCAACCTCCCATACTGACTCAGACGCACCTTGTTTGAAGTCCTTTACTTCTGCTACCAACTGGGAATAATATTTCGGCTTCCTGAACTGGTGCTTCAAAGAATCCTTGCTATCTTGAATAGATGCGCCCCCTTTCTGGGCAATATACGCATATACCAGTCCAGGGCCCTATCCTTGAAGGCCAATGACAGCTGCGCCCTTTTTACCGTATCACTCGCCACATTCTGCTCAATCCATACAGAGTCTGCAACAAACCAAAATCAGTCCATATCCTCATCTCCTACCCCTTGAAGGTAGGTAGTTTCAAATGTGTAGCCATATCACTCTCTAGGGAGGGTGGCAGTATAGGCGAATTCTTACCTTTACGCAGCCTAGGTGGCGATGTAGCTGGGGGATCTTGCTCAGCTGGTTCCTACAATCGATTGTAGGTGGATCTCCCTCCGTCAAGGTTGGTTCGATAGTATTTACCACTGAATGTTGCGCTCCCATCTAGATCGGAGGTCATTCAGTTAGTATGACTACACAGAATACTCTTTTCGCACAATAATTTCTTGATCAGCAATGGTAACGTCCTCAGAAATTTGCCCCGAAACCCTTTGAAGAATCGTCGTTTGGCCTCAGAGTATGATACAAACTGATCAATGGAAAATTCTATCACAAATCCTCCCAGCACATTATCCACCCAGTGATACACCATACGTGTGATAGTATTATCAGTTCTTTCCAGTTGTTCGAGCAGCTCTGGGGTCCATTGAGTGACTCGCTCGTCCTTCCAGGACTTTTGGAATTCCACAAGCCTGGCCAGCCACTCCTGGAGTTCAATCGCAAAGGTTACAAAGAATATTTCGTAGCTTTTAGTAAGAATGTACCTATTTTTCCACATTTCCGCCGTTAATTTTTCACTGTGGTTTTCTTTTACTGTGAACTCCTGGATCTATCTTTCGAACCAGTCTTCGATATCTTTTCTTTCAAGTTTCTAGTATTCTCTTGTCATTACCCGATTCCTCTCTTAGACTTCTTCTGATCCCGGCAATGGAACCATTTTTTGGCTCGAGGGGTCCTGACCCAGGTTCGGTAAGCAAGGTTTGCCAACAAACCCCTATACTACTGGCCCTTTCGGCAGTGACCTACTTTCGTAGGTCAAAGTCTCACCCGAAGTAGTATGGGTGGGTGCTGGAACCAGGTTTCTGCACCCTGAAAAAGGATGGGTAAAGCAAGCAGAGCGGTGCTAGGTCCTATAATCCCCGATTACCTTATTCTACGTAGAGTTAATTAAGTCTCTATTCGCATCCACGTGCACTAGATCTATAGTTATATGCTTGTTATAACATCAACACAGTAGTACATAAACAGAACTTAACAGATCTAGATCCAAGAATGCAGTATACAGATCTTTCGCAGCTTAAATACAGAAAACACATAATACAGAAATTATCAGTAATTCGCATAAAAGTACTCATAGATTCAGTTCTCTAACAACCTTTCGCATTCATTCATTCATCAATTCTTCCTTACAATTCCAATTCCCTTCCCAACCTGTGCACACAGCAGCAGGGTCTGCACACAACTGGACTTGGATCTCCACGCACGCAGGAGTCCGTTCCCCAAAACCCAAACAGATAGCTTAAATCTCAATTCGTATTAATAGCCCATAATATCCTATCCTTTACAATACAAAATGCATCTCTATTTATAACAATCTAGCCTCGACTTTCCTATGGTCCGCAACCCATGGCTTTCGGACCCCTAGTTTACCCTTTGACCCATTACAATGCCTTCGAGGCTTTGACCCACCCCAAAACCCCTCCTCTAGGCTAAATATAATAAAAAAATTTCAAAATGGACCAGTTTCGCAGCTTGTTAGGAGACCTCGTTCCAACAGTGTCAAGCTCGTTAAAAAATGAAACAAATCCTCCCCTATAATGAACCTTCATTCCATCCAGCTATTAGTAACCAGTAATCTACTTAGATGAATGAAATGAAGCTTGGGGGGAATCTTCTCTTGCAGAGGGCATTCGATATGTGCTCTTGCAGGGGGCATTTAAAACATTCTTACCAATGGCATGTAATCGACCATTGAAGTTCGTGGGCAAAATCAGGTTCAGAGCTCAAAAATGCAAATGGTAACTTTGAAATGGTAAAAATGAATAGTGAAGCTACTTTTAATAGTCATTTAATTATTTGCAAATTACATTTCTTGCTATGACTATAGTTTTATTATGTTTTTATCTTGAAACAGGTATTTTTAATCCATTTGATGTTGCTCTGAAACAGGTCTTATAACTGATGAACAGATTGGTCGTGCAGATTTATTTCAAAGAATGACTTGACCACAAAGCATACTTTTTCTCCTTATTTTTTTAGCTTTGTTAAAAACGAAAAAGGATTTGAAGCACACTTTTATCTCTTTTTCGAGTTTCGATAACAGTGAAAAAGGAACCCCTAGAATCTTCTTTCAGCTCTTTTCAGACTCTGATAATGTGAATATATTTTCGAGCACTTGTCTTTTCGAGCTCGTTAAAGTAAATGAATTGATATCTACTCAGTATAAGTTTAACCCTTTTCTGGACTGAGATAGATTATTTACGAAAAAGGAATACCTTGGTTAAACATGACCAAAGAGGTTCTCTTAGATATTATTTTACACTTTTTCGGGTCTAAGTCACAAACTTACGAAAAAGTAATTTTGGAGTTCTCTTTCATCCTTTTTTTCAGACTCTCTAAATATGAAAACGAACCGGGCTATCACTATCGTTAAGCTCGTTAAAACATAAAATAGCAACGGGCTTGTCGATCATGGAAAGAATCGATTTTCATTCATCACTAGACTCGTTAAATTATTTAATAGCGATACTTTATTTGCCCGAAGGGTTGAATTATAGATCAAGAAAATGTTATCCTCCTCAAGCTTGTTAAAAAATAAAGAGGTATTGGTTGACAAATGACCAAGGAAAATTTGGGAAAAGTAAGAAAAGTTTCTTTTTGGTAGCAAGTCGCTCTTGAACATGACACTTCTTTCACTCCATGTACATGACTGTTTGGGTTGGGTAATCATCTTGACGGTTCATTCACACCTATGGTTCATCATACCTTCACTTCGGTTTTGGGTCAATGCTGCCAACTCATCACAGTGTCGCCGATATGTTCAAGAGAAGTCATCCAGTGATTAAAAACTCATCTTTCTACAACACTCATAAACCTTCATTTTCATGACCGTCATCCCTGAAAATTTCTATATCAAGTCATACCCTTATCTCCGAAATCAGTAACTCTAGTTTTGCAATAAGGTGACTTCCCGTCGATGACAAATCCATATCCAGGAAGTTCACTTAGAAACATCAGATTCCAGTACCATGAGGCTTGTTACAACATCGACAAGATCCTCGCTTCCGGACCTTTAACCGAAAGATTTTGTTTGGCGTTCGACATAAAACCATCTATTCACGCCTTACAAAATGTACTGCAATACCTTGAGGGCCATTGAAATTAATGGTGGTTCTCTCGCGCTTGTTAACAGCTCACATCATTGGCTGGTAATCAAATGATTTCTTTCCATGTTCGACTACAAATCATATATGCGCATGGCTAGACTTTTATCCAAATGATCGAGTGAACGAGATAAGAAGACCTCAGATCTAGTTTCAGCCATCCGGGCTGTGATTTCAGGATTGTTGTACACATCATCTATATGGTGACCTTACATACAGATTGTCATCCAAACATGGGCCTATATCTGTAGGCATGTCTACATTTGGGCAACTTTCCAATAAAGACGACTTTCTGAATTATATACATGTTATTAGATTGTTTTATGTGTTGAACATGGGAATGCCTACCCTCAGTAATTATGATCAAAGAGGATATATCATGATATAATGTATTGTAACATTGATGCAGGTGACCACTCTGCTTCATTCCAGGCTCATCACAGTGTAAAGAATCTCAATCAAATGTTCTTATTATTTGGATCTCATGCTTTAGGGGGGAATTGTTATAGGTCAATTTGGGCACCATTCCCAATGACCTAGTTAATTGGGCATCATCTCCAGTACCAATGATCAAGGGTCTATCATTCCCTATCATTTTGGTTGCTACATGCCCTAAGACAAGAAACAAGACAAATCAAGCAAGACTTTCATCAAGCAAAGGTTTCCATGGTTTGAAGCTTATTATATAGCATATGAGATCTCACCAACGCAAGCTCTAAGGGGCTTAAGTGTATTGCATATGCAGGTAGCCCCATGCAAGGCTGCTCTGCAAAGCACTTCCCGACATTCACAGGTGCATTGGTCACATTGGGAGTGAAATTCTCATTGTTATGGAATCTCCACTTGGCCAGTGCCTTCTAGAAGAGTTCACATGTGTCAAGCTTCGAATCCAAGTGTCCATTTGACATCTACATGATTGGGAACATGTCTTGCCTATTATTGGAAAGTCATTGATTGTAAAACAATCTACAGTTCATCTATAAATTGAGCACAGATCTAAGTGCTTAAGAAGGAATAATTTGAGTAGAGAAATGCTGGGGAATTTTCAATTGAGAGCTAGATTTGTGTAGCTATTGCTGGAGAGATTTATACTGTGATGAGGCTTGGGAACGTTGCTGGAAGGTCACTTCAAATCAGTCACTAGGTTGTAACCTCTCCTATCATCAATAAAGAGTACTGCTTATTTTTCCCTATATGCATATGTATTGGCTTTGATTTTCCATATTGCAAGATCTTAGTTGATGTGTATGGTTTATGCTTTACTGATTTAGCTAGCTAGCTTGAATAGATATCTATATTATTGCATCTTCTATTTTTTCAGTGTTCTTTCTTGCAGGAAGCATTCAGCCCGAAAAACCGTTTGAATTTGAAGCTACAACAGAAGCAACAGAAGGAGCCATCTGGAAGCGACTGAACAAGTAAGCCTCCAATCCTCTCTGTGTATCTGTTCTGAGTTAGGAGAAATAGTCATATAGTCTTTCACCTGTTTTTCTAGACTAGCACCTGTCTAGGGAAGCATGATTTATCCGTAATTCACAATTCTAGCCCAACATGTAGCTTTGACAGATTTCTGCAACCTTGACAGTTTCTATAGCTAATTGACAAGAACATTTGATGATAAAATAAAATGGAGAAGTGATTGTCTCCTCATTAAATAGAACACCTGCAAGATGACAATAAGATGTTAGAAAGAAAATAAACCAAAGGTATGTAATAATTTAATTTAAAAATAGGGGTCAATATATTAATATATGAATGATATGGACATGACATTATCGACCAAATCAAAATCATTATGAAAGGTGACAGTGTTATAACAAATCCCTTATAATTCGCCATACCCGTTTCATCATCATAACACGGTTCAAAGTCCCGATTCATTGATTTTATCACCACCTCAAACATAATTATGAATGGCTAATGGCTAATTCACTCACTTATACCTTCATATCATACCTACCTGCCCTCTCATTTTTCCATCACCATCCGCCATTTTTGCTCTGAAGCAAACCCTACCAAGTTCATTACCCTGTCAACAATGTAGAAATTAGCTAAATAAATCACTTATTCAATGGAGATTAACCCGATTACACATCAATTTCGAATTTCATGCATAACACATAATCTCATCTACAATTAATTGTCACATGCGGAAATAATAGAAGCAATCTCACATCAAATCAATCACACATTAACTCAGTATGTATGGGAAAGCCTATAGCTGAAAACCCCGCAGCTATTGTGTATATTATAATGGAGAAATCATGTAACAAAACAAGTACAATACTCCTCACAAGTACTCAATACTTTCTCATAAAGTCACACACAATCTAGCTTAGTTTTGAACAGGTTACTGGTTCAAAACTCCCCGCCAATTGCCTTGCCTCTATTGCGCAATCATGGCCTGTATATGTAGAGATCCAAGGTTCGAATCCCCTTGGCTTGACTGCGCAATTGTCATGGAAAATTCCTCCAAGTGTAATGCAAATCTCATGCAAAACTGATCCTCCAACTGATAGCTATACTCACCCTTTCATCTACCTCTTCCACTGGTCTCCACTGAACTGATCATGCACTGTAGTGAACTGAAGTGTTCTTGAGTTGACTAATGAGTTACTAATTAGTGAATTAAATAATGTTTAATTCACTCCACTCATAACTAATTGATTAGCTAGTTAAACTAATCTCAACTAGTTCAACTAAAATAAACAGAACACAACTCCACTAGCTGTCTCATTAACTCCTCCAAACTTCTGCCACTGAAGTCCAACTGAAGTCAACCATGCATGATGCCATCAAACCCTTGGGAACCACGTGATTCCTATGTCAGATGCATGAGCCACTTCTGTAGCTCGAACTGAAGTGCTCCAAGAGAGTAAACTGCTGTTTATAGTCTAAATATTATTAAGGGTAAATAATATTTGACTTCCATATTTTTAGGAGCGACAGTCTAAAAATAGCCTGGGACCTAAAAATATGAGTCTCATCTATTTTTACCAACATGTCGCATGCTTCAAGAATCTCCAACTGGAATCTCTGAATCATGCTCCGTATGTCTAAAAATAGACTTTGCGCCAGAATTTGCCTGCGGGCCCACTTAGTGAAGGCGACTTCATTTCACTAAGCTCCATCATCTTGCTGCATTCTCAACAAACAAAACAATTTCTGGAGGTGAAACATCTTCCAATCATGGGTGTGATTGTCCAAACAGAGCCAACAGGGAAGAAATTATGGGAAGGATATCCGTAGGCAAGAGAATGATTGTATAAAGCACAATGGATGGAATTTATGGATAAATTTGATGGTTTTCACAAAGAAGTCACCAAGACTTTTGCAAGGGATTTTGATGGCATAGAAGTGGAAATAGGAGAAATCAAATTCACTATTACAGAGTCTCTGATTGCAGAAGCTACCAGATTTCCACGTATAGGAGAAAAGTGGTTCAAGAATAGAGGAATCAAAGGAGATGACTGCAGGGTTTTCTTGAAAAACCAAGCATGGAAATTACTGTCTTCAGAAAAGGCATTCCCAGTTCTGCATTAAAAATTAAGTGGAGGAATTTTCTCCTAATCATCCAAAAATTTGTTACTTGTGAAGGACGATTCGGTTGTGTGTTTTTATACCATATAAGACAGTTGATGAATTTTCTTGATGAACATGGAATGAACCTTCCGTATTTCTTGTTGAATAATCGTAAAAAGGTGTCATGGAATGTTCAAAAGAGAATTCAGTTCATAAAAAAACACAATGTATCACCATGGGCTGGTTAAAATACTTGTTGAATTCCATCTTCAAAGTATAGGGGATACATGGGAAGCCTTTCTAGTTAGGAACCATTTTGAAGAGGAAACAAAGGAACAACCAAGTAGTAGCAGAACTCAAAAGAAAAGGAAAATTTAAAAACTACTAGCACAAGAGCCACAACAACAACAAGATTTGTCAGAGGATGACATGCCAATTGCATAAATTTTAAAGAAAATGAATACAAAGGATGTTAGAAGAAATAAATCCAACAACAAAAAAAAGATTTTTCCTCAAAAAAAGAAGCCTAAAACCCCAAAGACCCCTGTCACAGGACTAAGAAGAAGTACCAGGCTAAACACAGTGAAGGAAGTGTCTTCAAAATATGTAGAACACATTGATTTATAGGTAGATGAAACCATGGAAAATTCCCCGAGAGCATCACCACTTTCCTACATTTCACCTCCTCAAAGTCCAGGACAAATCATAGGTATTGATCTAGTACAACAGGAGATTTATGATTACATAGAATCACTGGAGAAAAGAGAAGCAACCAGTAGATCAGTTCCAAATCTAAGTGAAGAGAAATACCAATTTAATGAACCACAAGAACCTCGAGTTCTCGACATCCTCAGGAATGAAATCTTTGAACTGGAGACATCAAAAGGTATGTTAAAAATGAAAACCAGTCTTTGAAACCTCAAAATGAAGTTCAAATTTCCAGGAGTGACAACCTCCTCCTACATTTGAGTCTATGGTACAAAAAGAACAAGAAATTGAAGGAAGAAAACAGAACCATGAAGAGAAAAATCATTAACTTGAAGTACAAAATTCTCATGAAGAAACCAAGGATGGCAGTAACAAGAAAAAGGATGAAAATGGTGAAATTGGATGTGTTGGCAGAAGTATCTAAGGATATGTAGTAACTAAACATACAAAACCTTTAGTATGGGGGAATGTAGAGTCCCATAATTGTTTTGTTATGACACCCTTTTTGCATCCATATTTTCCTTCTTTTCCTATCACTGTCAACCTAATAAGGCAGAAAACACATGATTTTGACAAGATAAATTATTTTTGTGTCCTATTCTTCATATTTTTTAATATACCCTATTGTTTTGTTAAATATTACATTCAGCTACAGAATTGATACAATTCTGTAGCTATTCCACAGATCCGCAACTACCTTAATTTTTAGTAGGGCTCTGGTGCATCAGCTCAGCAAAGGAGTATATGGGTGGATAGAGGATGATCCCCTCATGGATTTCCTCCTACTTATCCTGGCCTTTTCACCAAGAAGATCATGCATTCCCTCAGTCAAAGATAGCAGTCAACACGTTGCAACATCTAGGAACAGAGTCCGAAAATGGCACGACTGTGTCAATTTTATTTCTAAATATAAAATCGACAGATAAGCGATATTTTGTATGATTTTAAATTTTATAAGGATTCTAATAGAGATCCATAGGCTTATAATTCACATATTGTTGAACGGATTCTATAAAATCATAAGAACTTTGTGTATTCAAGGCACACCAACTTTCATTTTCTGAACATTTTGTTTGAATATTTTTATGTTAATTTGAAGTTCCCTTTCTTGCAATTTGATGCATTGATAGTGTTAAGAACCTACTGTGTTGCGGAGGGCCCCTACAAGAAGGCCAAGTCATTTTACTTTCAGTTTTTATGCATCTCAACTGCATTACTATTTTGTAATTTAGTAAATGCTTTTGATTCCTAATTTATTTTCAGATATCAGTTTCAATAGTTCAGTGCTTTGGTTGTGTTTATTTTGTATAATAATTTCTTGAATTCGTTCTTCTATATTTCATATAGTTTAGTTTATTTCATTTACATTCTAGACTAGAATTTGGAGTAGAATTTAGTTTATTTATGTCTTCATAGCATTTAAATTTTCATGTTTTCCTAAAATCATAACTATATCATATTTCATGCTTTTGTAATTTATAATTAGTTCATTATTTACTGCAACATAAAAATTCTAAAATCAACATGACAAAAATACAACTGATCATTTCTTTTGAAAAGAGTCATCTGATAAACTAATTTTAAAACTCAATTCAATTGAAAGTAACCATATAAATAACATTTAACATAGATGATAAAATTTCTTTTAAAAAATCAATGATCCATAAGCATTTAACACTGTTCCATAAGTTCAAAAATGAACAAAACTCTAAAAATTAAAACCTCACTTTAAATGACAAAGACTTCTAGCACATATAGTGCACTTGCACTTCATCAATTTACTGACTATGGTCGATAATTTATGCTTGCAATTTAAGAACATTAAATTTACTAAACAAAACACATAGTAAAACACAATGAATACACATGTCACGATGCCATGACTACACCATGCACATACATAGTACCACATGCACGCAACACAACATGTACAACATGCACACAATATCACATGTATACCAGTACAATATGCACAACACGTACACAATACCACATGTACACAACACTACCTACACAATGTGTGCACAACATCACATGTACATGACACCACCTGCACAACGTGTACACAATGTCAAATGTACATCGTACCACCTGTACAATGTGTACACAAGACCACATGCATGAAACCACATGTACACAATGCCACATGCACGACATGTTCATGGCACCGCATGCATGTACAACATATACACAACACCATGTGGACAAAACACCACATGTACAATCATGCACACAACACCATATGAAAATAGCACATTTGTATAAAACACACACAACACTATAAGTACATAGAATTGCATAAACAACATGTACATAACACCATACATACACAACACCACATATCCAACATGTGCACAAAACCATATGCACACAACACCGCATATCCAAAATGTGCACAATACGATATGTACACAACATTGCATATCCAACATGTACATAGCACAATCAATACCTAGCACTGCATATGCAATATACACACAACACCATATATACAACATCATAGGTAAACAATACTACATATGTTTCATGTACACATCACCATAGGTACAATCACTAAATATACAACATGTGCAACATATACATAACAATATTACTACATAACCATAGACCACACGTTTACCCCAAAAGAAACCTTGCTTCTAGCATTTTTCTACTGTCCATGCTTATCCTAACATGTCGTAGATCACACTACTTTCACTTAACTGATGTAATCCTCAACATTACTTGTCCATAACATAAAAATAGGCATAGTACAAGCATAAAATATCAATTCATGTTCACATGATACTGACCTCCTATATCTTTCAAGGCTACTCTACCACTTGATTCCTCATAGCCAGGAACCTCTTCATGTCATTCACCTGCATAAGCAATCATTCCTCCATAAGAATGATCCTTTAAAACCCTAGCATACAATGATATAAATACACACACACACACACACA
Source organism: Pinus albicaulis (assembly GCA_034641835.2). Taxonomy (NCBI): domain Eukaryota; kingdom Viridiplantae; phylum Streptophyta; class Pinopsida; order Pinales; family Pinaceae; genus Pinus; species Pinus albicaulis. The sequence continues at coordinate 2,014,232 of MU968363.1, read as the reverse complement.
CATATAATAATAACAATAATTAGCATAAAACAATCATGATCCTATCATACAACAAAATATACACACATATATACATATAAACATTTAGCATCAAACAACCATGATCCATGAAGACGTTTTCAGACAAGAAATACATACATACATACATACATGCTTACATATATAAACACCAATATAATCATGATCACATAATATTTACCAGATAACATAAGGTAAGGGTTAAGAGAACTTCCTCATTTGTGCACAACATGCACAACATTGAGAACCACAGTTCCCAATTTTCCATTTTCCATTTACCCAATGGACTCAACCAATCCTATTGACTATCATATTCTTACCTCCCTCTGCACTTACTCATGCACCAAGCTTCATCCGTGTTTTAGATTACCTGTTGGGTACCACACAACTCTCCTCGATCTCCATTAACTTTCCTCTTTCCCAACCAATTCCCAAGACACTAAAAACATAAAAGGAAAGAAAAATAAAAAACAATAAGAAGACCATGAGAAACCAAAAGCAATACGACCTCGCAAGAAAGTGGCATGACCATGCACTAGATGCAATCAAGACCGCAAATCAAGCACAACAAATCACAAGAGACCAAAAGCACAAGACTAGCAACAAACACCATGAATCAATACCCCATGGGTTCCTAAAGCTTCCAAGGGAAATCTCAACCCAATCCTTTTGAAATATTTTATGACATTCTCTTGCCATGCAATCCCATATAGCATCTTGCCATAAAGACATAATTGTGAGTGTATAATATAAACATACAATATACAAGTTACCTTACCTTATTTTTCTAGGCACACTACCTTGTATCTGAACACATACATATATCATCTCTCAAGGAACTCCAATTCCTTGATGAATTCGTCCAATAAATGTTCACGAATATAGCATATATCCACATAATGTCAGATAAAGTCAAGGTTAAGAAGACTTTTTGTTTCCATGCAAAGCACTCATTTGTTTGGAATTAGGTTTCCCAAACATAGCCCAAGGAATTCTCGCTCAATTCCTTTCTTTTACCATTTACCTTGCTACAATTGAGTCTTACTATATTCTAGCACATCACCCCACTGTTAGTTATATAAACAATTCAACTATTACCTTGTCATGCTAATACCAAGCATGTTGCCCTATAACCATTCACACATGTCAATCACATGTTCCAAATATCAAGAAATAATCATTATAGGAGTTTTGAGGTATAAAATGGGCCTCCTAAGGAAATTATAAAATTATAGTGGAAATAATAAAATAAGATTAGATTACATCATCAAATTTTAGAGGGAAAAAATAAAAAACTATTTTTCAACTCTTATTTCAACTTATCTCCCTATGGGTTTACTAAAATTTTGAGCGAAAACACTCATTGGATGCATAATTTGATTCCTCGTCCAAGGAGTACCCATGTTGCATACTTTCGATGGACCTTGCTACACAAAAAAATGAGAAATACATGAAAAACATGATTGCAATCATGTTTTTCATGTATTTCTCATTTTCGTGTTGTAGGGTCCATCGAAAGTATGTACTCTTTGGATGAGGAATTAAATTTTACATCCAACGAGTACTCCTGCACGAAATTTGAGTAAACCCTTAGGGAGATAAGTTGAAAATATGAATTGAAAAAGTAGTTTTATTATTTTATTATTTTTTAATCTTTATTATTTTTTTACTCCAAAAATGGTGAATCATCCCCCATGGTTGACATCATCATCTTGAATCCTATTGACTCTTGTAAAGTTTATTTTGGTTGTACATTTTTTTAGGAGGCCTATTTTAAACCTCAAAATTCCTCTAATGATCTATTAACTAAAATCAACCTCTACAAAGACTAACTGTCATGTCATAATCAACTAGTATTCAAAATCATAATACTACATCTGTTGTGTAGATTAATCCGTCTTGCGGACAAGACCGATCTCTCTAGTACAAAAGGTAACTAGCAACAAACAGCCAATTATACTAATCTCTCTCTAAGCATGTAAGATTCATAAAATACTACATAGGTGTGAGGCCTACCTTATGTCCAACGCTTGCTTGATTTTGTTGAAGTCCTTCCCGTGCACTGAAAGAACGTCCCTCGTGAATCTGCAGTCACAAACAAGCAAAAAGATTAAGTAGCACCTGTATAGACATTATTATAAATCATACTTATCATAATGATCAAGGAATTTATGAAATAAACCATGAATAGACAGTTTAATGAGAGAAATGAGTATATTTGTATTAATTTCAAATGTAGAAAACCTTTACAACCTGTGCCTTGATGTTGTGCAGGTCCTCCCGGGGTCCGAAGCAGGAATCTCTTCTAGTTTGACAAGCATTGTACTCTTTGAACCAAGACAACTAGAGAGGAGTGACTGAACTTCACAGAAAGAGTGATTTAACCTCACAGAAAGTCTTAGTTATTTGGGACTGAATCTCAACAGCATTTAACTTCAAATCTCTTAAGCTTGAACTCCCTTTGAGGCTACCCAAGGCCTCTTTTTATAATGGAAAAGAGGAGGTTTCTTGTTCCAAATATGAAGGGATAGAATCCTCCTTCAAAGGGATAAGCTCCTTACATCAAGGGGTTAGCTCCATCAAGTGAGGGATGCATGAACCTTCTCAAAGCGTATCCATTCCCGAAAATTCCTGTCTAGAATCTTCTAGAATTCACCTGGAATTCACTTTTTATCTTCATTTTCTCGCCTTTTTATGTTGTACAGAGGTCCGCACCCATTACACAAAGAACGTGCGGTATGGTTCCGCAGGCAGGCTGAGATTTAGGTGCGGGACCGCAAGGAATGCATAGAGAAAGTGCGATACCAATTCTTAGGGGATTTTAGGGATTTTTCTCTGATTTTGAAGCTTGACATGAGGAGCTGATATATTGGACTTGCAAAAGGAGGAAGTATGAGTAATAATGACCTCATACTCATGGTAAAATGTCAAGGTGACAGTTTTCAGTGTAACAAATTGCCCCCTAAAGTGCAAAGTCTGGAATAGATGAAGCTGTGGTCTGTCATATATGAAGAGTGCAGTACTTTATCATTTCAAAGATCATCCTGTGGACACCACAGTCGGAACCTGTAAAAACATTCAATGCAAAGTATATACAAGTATATGTCATCACTGAGGTAGGCATTCCCATACTCAGAATAAAACTAACTATAAACTAACTGAAATCGTTCTGATATAGGAATGATTTTGAATACATCATAGTACAGATATATGTAGACACAGTATGGACGCAGCCATCTGTTTATCAATAGTCTACTGTATAGATGACAACAAAATTCCTCGCAACCTGGATGATGGAAACTAGATCCAGGGTCTTGATTTCCGTATCTCGAACCAGTACGATTCTATCCATGTGAATGAATGTGTCGAAGTCGAACATGGTAGAAACCACTTGATTACCAGTCAATGATGTGAACTGTTAACAAGTGTGAGAGAAACCACCAGTAATGTCAATGGCTCTCAAAGTACTTAGCACAATCCATGAAATGTGAATGAATGAGCTGAAGTCGAACATCTCACGAAATCATTCGATCGAAGGTCAATGATGCAACATGTCGTCGAAGGCGAGAAACCTGCCATTGAGGCATACAGATTTCAAGGTACTGACGATTTCTAGATCAACTTCCTAGATAATGTGATGATGTCAACACGAAATCATAGATCAAGTTTTGAAAATATATTGGCAAGGACTGACTCAGGGATGGTCAAAGATGGATGACAGATATTTTGCAGATGAATGGTTTTATTTGAACTGTTCTCTTGGACACATAACGACACTGCAGATGGCTTGGTAACAATTGACCCAAAGCTAATACCCAGAAACCGGCTGAAAACTTTCAATGTGGTTTGATTAACTGTTAGGCAAAGGATTTCCCAACCCAGGTGAATATAAGTGTCGTGTCCAAGAGCGGTTGACTGAGTTTTCGAAGATTAAAATACAACAAACACGCCCATTTTTCTCTCTTTTCCCCCACCATTTCTGGCAAGTACCTCTTTATTTTTGACAAGCTTGAGGAGGATAACATTTTCTTTATTATAAGCTCATCCTTCGGATGAGTCCAACTTAGTTTAAAATTCGAACCCTAAGAAGGAGTGGTTCGTTCCTGTTGAAAATTAAACAGGTCCTTTACTGTTAAATTTTAATGAGTCCAGTATAGGAGAAACTCGGTGTTTTTCAATTTTAGGGAGTCAGAAGAAAAACTTAAGAAGACTCCATTGGTTTACTTTTTCGTAAATTTAGTCTCTCGAGCCCGAAAAAGGATAAAATGATGCGGGAGAGAACTCTATTGACCGTATTTAGTCAACGTATACCTTTTTCGTAAATAGTCCATTTGAGTCCGTAAAAGGGGTAAACTTATACTGAATGGACGACCGTTCATTTACTTTAACGAGTTCGAATAGTCAAGTACTCGGCAATCTTTTCATATTTAGAGAGTCTGAAAAGGGCTTAAAAGAGGACTCCAAGGTTTCGCTTTTTCGTAAAATTTTTTGAAAGAGTCTGAAAAAGTGATAAAAGTATGCTCTTTGTTGAAAAACGATTATTTCACCTGAAAAATCCTATTTCTGCACAAAAAACTCAAAACATTACACATACCTGTTTAAGATAAGTAAAAATGATTTCAAAAAAATACCCTTTTAAAGTGAAAAATAAACAAATTAAAAATTCATTCATTCGAAAAAACTTATAAAAAGGACTTTTTCTATTTCATTTTTACCGTTCAGTTGCAGAGTGAAAAGTAAAAAGATTTTGGATAAAAAAGTTCCCGTGAAGATTCTGGAAAATTCAACCGTTGGAATCGAAAATCGTCAGCCCCAGGTAATCCACGACCTCCTTATCTTGTTTTTCATCCGTTTGAAATTCATTTTTAGGCTTTAGTTTGATTTTTTAGGGCAAAAAATGGTTAGAAAATGCGCCCGCGGGGTCCGCAGGTGGGACACAGGTTACCTGCGGACCCCGATTTTTTCCTAACGGGGAAAAATCGTGGGTACCGCACCCGGCACACATCCCGCGTGCGGAGCTATGCTCTGTCTACAAAGAGCGGGTGCGGTACCCGCGCAGTCAATTTTTAAGCACGGTTTTCTCATTTTTCTGCCAAAATTTTTTAAATGAAATCATTCTAACTTGCCTTATTTTGTGTTGCAGGATTAACAAGATGTTTATCTGGCGAGAAAGAGAGCATGAGGAAGTGGATGAAGCTGCAATACTCCATTTTCCCACACAAAGGGCATTAAAAGCATGCTGCTTCTACAAATTCTGGGCCATTTCTGGCATGAGGGCACAAGTGGAACTCTTAACATGGTTGGTAGACAGATGGCATGTGGAGGACCAGTGTTTCTTCATTGGTGGCCACCGGCTCGAAATTGAGCTGGAGGATATATACTTTTTGACTGTTTTGTCCAAGAGGGGCGAACATGTATCCTTGTTTGGGACTAGGCCAGGTGGCCAGACTGTCGCTAGTTTTCAACTCGAATTTTGCAATGATCAGGCAAATCCTCGGGACAAACGGATTGACATAAAACATATCATCCGTCCTGAATTAAAAGTTATAGCATTCACTGTTACCAAACTGTGTGGGAGCGCCGCACTTCATGTGGCTACTGGTTCCCAAATGCGTGTTGCAGTGGATTGTTTTCGCAGCACCATCTTCAACTGGTGCGAAGCTGTATTGGCCAATATAAAAGGCCAACTTACCAGAGAAAAAACCGGGAAACTAAAAAACTTTGGATACGGATCCATCGTCGTTTCTTTTGCTTTGGAGAGGATTCCTCAATTAGCTCCACAGAGTATTGCAGTTGATGTCGGTCAACCTCGAGAACCGAGAATGGTTCGCTGGTCCGCGCTGATGGCCCGTCATGCTATTGAGGGCACTGAGATTGTACGATTCCCTGCTTCATATTTTCATTGGCTGGATCGCCAAGTTTTCATGATAGAGGATTTTCCGTATGCTGGGATGGATTTCCGCGGCGACAGAGAGATGTCTCTCCCTGCAGGGGAACAGTGGGATGATTCAGGTAAAACATTTTTCAACGTTTGCTAAGTTCTAATTTTTTTTTAAATTTTTTATCGTCTTAGAAAACTAATAACCAAAAGTTTTTTAAATACAGATGTGGGTCCACAACGACCAGCTCATCTCCAACCTTTCGAGAGGAGACAACCAGTTGCGCCCGCACCAGCCCCAGCAGGCCAATCAGTAGAGATTTTGAATGATTTGGAGCATCATCTAGAGCGCTTGACTCTAGATATACCAGAGACCAGTATAGATGACATTCCTCTCAGGCTACAAAGATATGTGATTGGAGTCCCAGGACCTTTCAGGAGGTTCTTATGCAGGGTGGCCCGAGCAGTTGTTTCTTATCGAGATCATCATCAGTGATGGGATGATCGTGTAGACTCATTTTTGTACTTTTGTATTATCATTTTTGCCGATCATAAGGTGTTTCCAACCTATGATCGAAGACGATGTATATTTTTGAACACACTCCTATGATATATATCACTATTTTGATGGCTATCTGCGTACATAAATGAATGTTGTTTGTTTTACTGCTTTTAATTATTGCAAATGTCTATTTATCATACTAGAAGCAATTGAATCTGCTAATGTATTTAAATGTCTTGGAATATACTGATATTCAATATAATCAAACTCATGTTCCAAGAGACGAACTCTCAAAAACAACCGTAATAACACCGGATTTCTAATGGTATAAACCCTGTTAAGCTGTAATACAACAAGTTCAGAATCCAACCTTACAATCAAACTCCGAATTCCAAATGATATGGACTCAGATAATAACTCAATCACTGCACTATACTCGGCAATGTTATTTGTTTTTTGACCAAGGCTTACCCCATGCATGGATACTAACTCGTCAGAGGGTGAATAGATAACCCAAGCTGCGGAAGAAATGTTCCGTGTACTACGACAAACACCATCAGCAAAACCAATGTAGGTTTGAAGAGACGTCGACATCTGCAATATCAAGAGTAAAACTCAGATAAGCAGGAATAGTGACAAAAACACACTTCTAAACTAGGCACACTTTTCTAATCTAAAACACACCAGCAGTAAAGAAATCTAAACTAACAAAAGTCTCCACACCTCGTTTAAGCGTAATATCGCTTTAGATAAAGTCCATTTCTGGGTTTATCCAAAGGGATACCGTCAAAATCTATCAACTCATAGGCCCCTTTTGCTAACTTTCGTTTCACAATGTAAGGACCATGCCACATAGGCACGAATTTTCCAGCTCCTAGCTTGTCATTAACTTGATCATAAAGTAAAACTAGGTCTCCTTCTGAAAAATTTCGAGGGGTCACATTTCTATCATGCTGAGCTTTTATCCTTTTAACATGAGCCTCGTTTGCTATTGCAGCACTTTGTCGATTCTCATCTAATTGGGCTAAGTACAAGAAACTTTTTTCCTCTTCAGACGTAGCTGGAAGTAATTCTACGGCTAATTTTAGTGACGGTATTTCGCATTCAATCGGCAGCACAGCTTCCAAACCGTAGACCAGTTGAAAAGGAGTGAAACCTGTTGATGTTTTGACTGAGGTTCGATATGCCCAAAGCGCTGAAAATAACATGGAATGCCAATTCGTCTTATGAATACCAATAATTCGTTTTATCATGGTGACTAAAACTTTATTGATGGCTTCAACCAAACCATTTGCTTGTGGATAGTACGGAGTGAAACTATCATGGCGTAGGCCAAGTTGTTCTGTCAGTTCAGTCATCATGATATTCCGAAAATGACTTCCATGATCTGTAATAATAGCTTGAGGAACACCGAACCTAGCAATTATGTGATTAAATACGAATGTTGCAGCAGTCTTGCCGTCAGCTGAATATGTAGGCATCGCCTCGGCCCATTTTGTAAAATAATCTACTGCGAGAATAATATAGGCATGCCCCCCGGCCGAGTGAGGGTTACATGTGATAAAATCGATACCCCATTTTGTGAATGGACCAACAGCAATTATAGGGTGAAGAGGAGCGGGTGGCGCGCGCATTTTTCTATCAAAAATTTGACAGTTGTGGCATTTCCGAACGGCGTAAATGCAATCTTTTAATAATGTTGGCCAGAAATAACCTGCATGCAATATCTTTTGGGCTGTGGCATACCCAGACATATGACCGCCACATGCTCCAGAATGACAGTCATTTAACACTTTTTCAACTTCTTCATGAGTTAAACAACGTCGGAAAACAGAATCCGCTCCACGTCGATAAAGTGTATCACCAATGATATTATATTGTTGGGATTGGAAGCGTATTTTCCGTCGCTGAGTTCGTGAAATGTCAAGCCGAAAAGATTGGGTTTGGAGATACACAATAATATCCCCATACCATGGATCAAGCGTACTGATAAGAAACAAAGATTCGTCCACAATGGACTCTTCTGCCACTGTTTCAATATCAGTAGAGGGGAAATCACACATCAGTTCCGCAAATACCAAATATTTCTTTGCCTTGGATTTTTCAAATTCCAAGTCAAATTCCTGCAGGATAACTATCCATTTAGAATATTTTCCCCCTAGCAATTGTCTGGTCAAAATATACATCATAGGGTTGCAATCAGAAATTACTGTGGTTTTACGTAACAAGATGTAATGTCTAAAACGTTGGACAGCTTGAACAGCTGCCAAGGCCAATTTCTCCACATGTGTGTATTTGATTTTAGTCGGATTCAGATTTCGACTAAGATAATAAATCACATGTTCATTGTGAGATTCATCTTCCTGAACTAGTACCATCCCTATGGTGGAATGAGAAGCAGCGAGATACAAAATGTAATCTTGGTTGTAGTTGGGAGGATGCAATAACGGTGCATGGGTCAACGCGTATTTAAGTGCATCAAAAGATCGATCAGCAATCTCGTCCCAAAAGAATGGAATGTCCTGTTTCAACAACCGGTTAAAACCTTTTGCGAGCTCAGCATAGTTCGGAATAAACCTACGTAAAAAGTTTTCTTTCCCCTGCAAACTTTGGATTTGGCATAATGTCGAAGGAGGAGGCAATTTAACGATAGCTTCGACCTTCGAAGGATCGACGCGAATGCCTGCTTTCGAGACAACAAAACCCAGTAATCGACCCGATTCTACGCAGAAAACACATTTATGCGGATTCAGCCTTATCCGATAATGCCTACATCTCATAAAAATTGCTCGTAAATGAGTGGGATGATCGGCCCGACGTGATGAATGAGCCGGTAAATCATCCAGATATGGCTGAACAATGTGCTTAATGTCATGAAATGCATAAGACATAGCCCGTTGAAAAGTTGCTCCAGCGTTCTTAAGTCCAAAAGGTAGTTTACAATAGGCAAACGTTCCCCACGGACAAATGAAAGTTGTTTTAGGTTGATCTGCAGGGAGTATGTTTATTTGATTGTAGCCTGAAAAGCCATCCATAAAGGAAAACAATTCACTACCAACACAATCATCGATTATCTGATCGATATAGGGAGTTGGATAATTGTCTTTTGGACACGCTCGATTAATATCCCTATAATCGATACATACTCTTATTGTTCCTTGTTTTTTAGTCACAGGAACAATATTCGATACCCAATCCGTTAAGGGAATTGGATAAATGAATCCTGCTCGAAGTAATTTTTCAACTTCTGTTTTTATAGCAGCAACTTTTCTAGGATGAATTTGACGTAATCGTTGACGAACAGGTTTAGCATCCGGGTAAGTCTTAATTTCATGAACGACGATCGATGGATCAATTCCTGGCATTTCTTCATAAGACCAGGCAAACACGTCACGGAATTCTTGAAATAGGGCTTTATAAGTACGAATTTCTTCATCTGTACAACAAGCACCTATATGAATGTTTTCAATTATTCCTGGTTTTACTGAAATGTCAATTGGAACCGTTCTAGATATATTTTCCAAATTTAACTCAGAATCAGGATTTTGCAATGGATTCTGAGGTTCCTTGGCATATTCGGCAGTAAAAATTGAAGCGAAATCATTTTCAAAATGATCTAATTCAGGTAAAAATGAAGATCGGTGATGTAGATCTTCCCATGGTAAATCATCAACAGACAAAAACTCACGAATTTTCTCATCTATATGAACAATTTTAGGAAATGTTGTTGTAACTGAACTAGATATGGAAAGCGATTCCTCTTGGATCCCATTCATTGGATCAACTTTGGTTGAAGAGCGGTCGGAAAAAGACTGTACAGCTTGGTACGCAACTTCAAATGGACTCAAAGGCATCACGCCATCAAATGAGTCTATCTCGGATTCAGAAGGAAGAATCCAAGGATCATCAAACATAACTGTGTCTGACGAAATCATATGAATTGTTGCAGTAGAAGGTGATACGTTAGGAGGAGGAAAGGAAAAAGTTCCTAGTAAACCAGAATCTTTAACCAAACCTACTCCAACATCCTTATAAGGGATAGCCGTTTTACCAACATGCTGGATTGTTTCTGTAGATGCTGGGTCGGACGAAAAATAAGTTAACTGATCTATTGTTATGATCTTTCCTTGATATGGAAATTTTATGAGTCGAAAGACCGAAGAGACAACAGCAGTCATAGCATAAGACCAACTACGACCCAGTAGAAGATTGTAATCTAGAGGGGCATCAACCACTTCCACATCTAGATTAACGATTTTTCCTTCTACCCCTATGGGTAAATCCTGCAAAATACCATAAGGTTGAAAACCTCGACCATCAAAAGCTTTTAGAATCGTCGGAGATTGGTTAAGCGTGGGAGAACCAAGAGATTTCCAACACTGAAATGACATAATACACGTTGAAGCTCCTTCATCAATCACAGTCCGAAAAATAGGTCTGTTTCTGACTAACACTGGAATCTGGAAAGCCATTTGGTGAGGAAGACGTGGTGTACTAGTTTCTAAATCGAAGATTATAAGGTTAGAATCCTGAACATCAACAGCTCCTATGGCAGACAATAACAATTTACGCTGTGCTGGACACGATTGCAGCACTTCCAAAGCCGACATTGCTGAAGGAGACACAGCTAAGTCTTCAACAATGTTGTAATTCTGAGCAGCTCTCGCATGTGGATTGAAAGCTGATTTACGAAGAACACCTTTAGCAGGCGGTTTGATTATCAAGTCTGGATTTTGTTTCTCGATCTGTAGTGGACCGAAAACAGGAGGAGTTGTATTTGATGTGTTGGCATTAGAAGACTCTCCTTCTTTGCCATCGACGGGATTCTTAGAACTGTAATCTTGCGATCGCGTCGCAATCCGTACATGAGACATCATCATAATAGGCTCTTCTAAAGTAGTCGAGGAAGAACCAATCATCTTACTATCTTGAATTGGAAAAGGATCCTTCAAGACAACAGGTTGTTGTGATCCTTTAACGAGTTTCGTAACCTCCTCTCGATATGGACATTCTTTCATGAAGTGATCTTGTTCACAGATGAAGCAAGGATAGCGAGGTTTACGTTTCTCGTCAGTGGATTCTTCTTTATCTGTTTTCTCTTTCGAATTTTTCTTGTTTTTGTTCCTCCCCTTCTTTTTACCACCAGATTTTGATTTTGCCGTAGATGTTTCAACGACATGAATATCGGCAGAAACTTCTTGAGAGGATTCTCCTTTCGGGGAATCAGGTAAAGTTATAATTGGAGAAGAATTCTTTGAGGATTTCTTCTTACTTTTAGAACTAACTGTACCAATCATACCATCAGCGGCATGAGACCCTGAGGGAGCAGCAGCTATTTGACCTTGTCTGGGAAGATCGGGAATTTTCTCATGTAGAGTACCTGACTGCGTATAGACGAGGTCTAGGTACTGAGCTTGAGCAATTACTTGCTCTTCAGTAACAACACCAGCCTTAGCTACGTCTTCAGTGATCTTGGGCAACAATGATTTAACGAACCATTCTGCCAAAATTTGATCCGGAATATAAACTTTCACTAAACGTCGTCTACATCGCCACTCATGGATATGATCAGAAATATACATGGACGTAGATTGTTTTAGCGAAGTTAATAATTCTGTGCCATTGTCGTATCTGACAGGAAACTGGAAATGAGTTAAGAAAGATGTTGCTAACTGACTGAAATTATGAAACGAGCCTTGTGGCAACTCAATGTACCATTTGGCTGCAAGACCTATGAGTGTCCTCTGGAAAAGACGTAATCGAATTGAATCATCAATTATTGAATTAGATGCACACCAAAGGTGATAAGTCATAACATGATTGGATGGATCTTCTCCTGACTTACCTTCAAACTTTGGTATATCACTGGGCAACTTATGAGGCATTGACGGCCAGTTTTGATAATAAAAAATAGGATCATTTGTAAGGCGCGTCAAATCAGGTAAGTCCAAAGTTGCGATAAACGGCAATTGACGGTTAGGGTCACGAAAACCTTGAGAAGCCAAAGCAGATCCAGGAGGCGAATACCCAGGATAACTAGGAATCGGATTAGCATTAGGTATCGTATAACCTCCTGGATAACCAGGATGAATCGGACCATACTGAGGTTGTTGATAAGTATAACCAGGGTATGGTTGATAGCTTGGATTCTGTACATGGGGACCGAATTGCGGCTGTCCCTGGTATGGTTGATAAGTAAATTGAGGTTGACTTGTAACAACTGTACTTGTACCGGCTTGTCCTGCGGGCATCTGAACTATGGTCTGAACTGAGGGTCCTGACTGAGGTACAGAGACTTGAGGGATTTGCACGGATACAAGGATAGCCGAACTCGAGGCTACAGACACTCCAGAAATAGGTGTGACAGGTTGAACAGGCGTTGCAGTAGTTGCAGCAGTTTGGGGCGGAGTCTGGGGTGTACTAGGCCCAGCCTGCTGAACTGAACTAGGTGCAGGAGTTTGAATAGCTACAGGCTGCTGGGTTGAACCAGAAACCAAAGGTTGACCAGGTTGATAAGGTAACTGCACATTAGGCTGCAAAGGCTATTGATATTGGGACGGATCCCACACCATCATTCCGGGGTATTGTCCCGTAGAAGGTTGAACGTAAGAACCAAAACCTGGTTGAACGTAGGGTTGATAATAAAGTAAAGTTCTGGCTCCTTGAACAAATGGTTGACCAGAAGGTTGTTGGTAACCTTGTATTGGATATTGCCCTTGAGGTTGATAACCTTGAGGCACGTACTGAAGCTGGGGTTGTTGAGGACCCTGAGGAGCATATTGAGTTTAGGGTTGACCTTGAGGAATGTACTGTCCTTGAGGTTGATAACCCTGGGGTATGTACTGTCCCTGGGGTTGCCCCCCAAAATAATATGGATCCACAGTTTGTCCTGGAAAAAAGCTACCTTGAGGTTGGGCCCCGGGTGGTAACTGACTACCTTGAGGTTGCCCCCCAGGCGGTAATTGACTACCCTGAGGTTGCCCCCCAGGCGGTAACTGAGTTCCTTGAGGTTGGCCCCCAGAAGGAAACTGACTGCCTTGAGCTTGAGGATTAGGAATGTTACCAGACATCATAAAAATTTGCTCTGCGTTCGACGTTTCAATTTTAAGTCTATCAAGACCAGTTGATAACACGTTTTCGATGGGTTGAGGAGCTGCTCCTGAGAAAGTACCAGACAAAGACTGATATCCCGCAGGAACAGAAGGACCACCATGTAAAAATGATTTAGGCGTTTGAGAAAACATGGATGACTCTCCAGCCATAATAGATGACGGATAATATCCTCTGGGTGTAGGATGAAATGGAACTCGAGGTGGATAAAAAGCAAGACCCGGATTCTCTAAAAAATCAGTTAAAGAGAGATATCAGGGATTAGTTCGAATGGGGCTGTAGAAAATAGATTCATGTTCCCTAAGATTTAACGATTGAGGGGAGTTGGGAAGAGATATGTGTTCGTCTGGATTAGTAAGTTCTTCTATAGAAATTAGTCCAGAGGGAAGATTTTCAGTAATGATATTTCTTACCCTAGGTGAACTTGGATTACTAGAAGTTGGTGAGATAAATCCTGAGGAAGTTTCTAACACAGAAGATTCAGTTTCAGGTTCAGAGATTTCAAGTTCGTCAGATAATTCACCAGAAGGAGAAATATTTTCAGTAACTTCGGAAACTGAAATCGGTTCTTGAATATATTCTGTTGTAGGAATTTGATGATCAGGATGTATTACAATAGCAGAGGTTTTAACTTCTGTTGATCTAAGTCTACGGCTACTGTGTGGTACCAGAGCTCAAAGCCCTTCAAGATGACCTGGTGTAAATTCAGGGGGTTTCCCTTGTATTCTCCGGGATTGTCTCAGCAATTCCGCCACGATGAATAATTATCTAATCACACGCAAACAAAGAAAAATTTCAATGAAAACACCTAAAGTCTCTAAGAAACAAACAATTGAATCACTCGCTTAAAAAATCTAAGAGTTCAAACCACACACAAACAAGTAACTTCCCGTACTAAAATCACTAGTTGGTGATGAAATCCAACTTAGTAGAGTTTTAACACGAAAAGAGCGGTTGGAACAGTTACCCCGACAACCTGCTTAATGAAACAGACTGGCACAAGTTTCTTCACATAACCATCTCGAGTGAAGAGAACCCCCCAGAGATTCCAAGTGAGTCTAGTCGACGTCTGTTCCAAGTACAGTGGGATCTTCCCTCCACCGTCACCTTAGGAAATAATCCTAAAGATTATGGCCTCTAAGGTTACCAACTAAAACAAATATACCTGGGGGAACAGTCTACGATCCGACACACACACAAGGGCAGAGTAACAAAGCTCAATCCCCTTGAAGGCTCCTTGAACAGAATCCAAGGTTTACCGACAAGTGACCCCTGGCTCCTCGACAATCGTCTATCCGAGGTTTACCGTTTTTAATACGTGTATATCTTCTATCGTTCCCAATGAGGAAGGATTGATTACCCCACTGGTTCAGATATGATCTCATGCTTAACTCCTTTAAGAGGAGCTTCCCAGAGCATACATGTAACAATTGGAATTCTTCCTACCGCAAGATATATCTACTTGTTTGTTTTAACTATCTTGGAGAGTTAACTATTCCCTACTCCAAGATACTAGCCTAAGCTATGTTGGTGATGAGAGCCCTAGAAATAAAAAGATTACTAGATGAATTTTATTTAAGCGTTACTTTTAAGAGCTATTTCTTAAGTCAATGGGTGCGGAAATGAAACTTTGAATGATGTGAAGACTCGACTTCCAAAAAACACTAAAAAGCACCTATGATGATATTCAATTCTTTTTCCTTTCAATGAACTTTCTATCTAAAGAAAGAGTTAGAGAATGCAACCTTTAAATTCCTTCTTTAAACATGAAAACTAATTGAAAGAAACTATTTTGTCTTTTCAATAAACTATCAAAGCTCACAAGAAAAATCTTTTTCTTTTCCAAACAAAAAGCTACAACAATTTTCTTTCGAAAGAAAGCTACAAAACTAAAACTAATCAAAACTACAAAATCTAATCTTAAGATCTATGATCTAAATTGAGTAAAAGCTTTTTAGATTTTTTTTATGAATGTTTCCCTTAGTTGTTCAGCAAACTAAGAATCTATTCGTTCAGATAACAAACAGACCAAAAACACTCAAAATATGTTTTTACAAAAAATGAAATTCAAAACTTTAAACCAAGTTTTTTCGAAGATTTGCAAAGAAACCAAAGGCTTAATTTCTCAATCTAGGATGTTTTCAAAATCAGGTCGGATTCAAGAGACAAAAAGAGATATATGTGATCTGAGATACTGAAAATTGTCAAAATTCGAATCACTAAAAAGACCAAGCAAGAAAAACAATCCAATCAGCAAAATCTTCTAGAAAATCATCAAAACATTAACACTGTTGGAGTTCATTCACAATGAATTCTTGATAGACACACTAACCAGTCTGGGCAGAAACCAAAGATCTAAAAATAAACCAGAAAAAGAAATCTAAAAATTTTCTAAAATTTTTACAGGGTCCGCATGTAAGCAGTGTTGACAGGTGCGGTCCCGCACTGTATTCTATAGAGAATGTGCGAAATAGCCCGCGCTGTCAAAGTTATGCAGAGTGCGGTCCTAGCAAAAATTAAAGAAAAACTCAAAACTCTTCTAAATTTTCAAAAATAGAAAAACAAATAAAGTACCCAGACAGATGTGAATCAATCAAAAACCAGAAAAAACGTTTCCTCAAGTCAAAAATAAAAGAGAACCAAAAACAACAAGTTCTTCCCCAGCATGGTCGCCATTTTGTTGTGTAGATTAATCCGTCTTGCGGACAAGACCGATCTCTCTAGTACAAAAGGTAACTAGCAACAAACAGCCAATTATACTAATCTCTCTCTAAGCATGTAAGATTCATAAAATACTACATAGGTGTGAGGCCTACCTTATGTCCAACGCTTGCTTGATTTTGTTGAAGTCCTTCCCGTGCACTGAAAGAACGTTCCTCGTGAATCTACAGTCACAAACAAACAAAAAGATTAAGCAGCACCTGTATAGACATTATTATAAATCATACTTATCATAATGATCAAGGAATTTATGAAATAAACCATGAATAGACAGTTTAATGAGAGAAATGAGTATATTTGTATTAATTTCAAATGTAGAAAACCTTTGCAACCTGTGCCTTGATGTTGTGCAGGTCCTCCCGGGGTCCGAAGCAGGAATCTCTTCTAGTTTGACAAGCATTGCACTCTTTGAACCAAGACAACTAGAGAGGAGTGATTGAACTTCACAGAAAGAGTGATTTAACCTCACAGAAAGTCTTAGTTATTTGGGACTGAATCTCAACAGCATTTAACTTCAAATCTCTTGAGCTTGAACTCCCTTTGAGGCTACCCAAGGCCTCTTTTTATAATGGAAAAGAGGAGGTTTCTTGTTCCAAATATGAAGGGATAGAATCCTCCTTCAAAGGGATAAGCTCCTTACATCAAGGGGTTAGCTCCATCAAGTGAGGGATGCATGAACCTCTTCAAAGCGTATCCATTCCTGAAAATTCCCGTCTAGAATCTTCTAGAATTCACCTGGAATTCACTTTTTATCTTCATTTTCTCGCCTTTCTATGTTTTACAGAGGTCCGCACCCATTACACAAAGAACGTGCGGTATGGTTCCGCAGGCAGGCTGAGATTTAGGTGCGGGACCACAGGGAATGCATAGAGAAAGTGCGATACCAATTCTTAGGGGATTTTAGGGATTTTTCTCTGATTTTGAAGCTTGACATGAGGAGCTGATATATTGGACTTGCAAAAGGAGGAAGTATGAGTAATAATGAGCTCATACTCATGGTAAAATGTCAAGGTGACAGTTTTCAGTGTAACAACATCTATCACCTACTTATACTCAAGTACATATCAATTTCCTTAGCACATAATGCGTTAGTGCAACCTTCTCAAAACAAGATCATTCCTTCATGCAATCTTGTAGATATAAAATCATACCATACAACTAATCAAACATTCAACAATAAATAGATGACATATTATACATCAACACTCAAACACCAAATAGACGACATAATTAAACCTTCAAGTACAAGGTAGACAACATAAGCAAGCTCATACCTTAATGTATCTCAGGGGAGGCTATCTTGTCTACACAATCAATCTAATTAGCACAATATAACTTCACAACATATCCACTCAAATATAAATAAGATCATGATATCCATAATAGTAACTAACTAACATGTTCACATCATATGATCATAAATAATTGTCATTAATGCATACAATCACATATGCATAGTCAATCTAGACATAATAAAACAAATTATCATAATTAGGTCGACTCATGCTTGAATGTCCTAACCCTAAAAATCAAGTCACTAACATGTGACAACAACAAGTTATATATCATGCTCATCAACAACATGTAACCTAATCATCAAGCTAACTATCATACAACAACAACAAGTTAACCCATAACATGCTCATCATCAACATATAAGTTATCTAACATAAAACAACAATAGCAATGCATACCACCACAGGTTTCTATCATTCATGACTATTCAACACATGTACATATAAACACTCTAATCAACTAACATATATAAGGTATGTAACCATAACATCAATAGAATGAAAAGACTACTCATAACCATAATTCATATAACAATCATTAACCTACATACGTACATGCCCAAAATCCAAACCTGTGTGACAACATGCTCTTGCCTCGAGGTCCAATGTTGCAACTTCACTTTGATGGTCTGTATCTATTGCTCTATCTTAGCCAAGACATTAGCATCATAACATAACAATATCATCATGATGACCTAATTTCATACAATGGCCTTATGCACAACAACCTTCACCAAACCAATGAAAACTTGACCATATGCATCCTCTTGACATGTATAACCAATCATGAATGACCATGCTCTCTCCTCGAGGTCCAATGTTGCAACTTCACTTTGATGGTCTGCATCTATTGCTCTATCTTAGCCAAGACATTAGCATCATAACATAACAATATCATCATGATGACCTAATTTCATGCAATGACCTTATGCACAATAAACTTCACCAAACCAATGAAAACTTGACCATATTAACCCACTTGACATGTATAACCAATCATGAATGACCAATGCATGTCCAACATATAACATCACATAAGAAAACATACACAAACAACACATAAGCATGACCAATATGTGACCTAGCATAAACAAAAAATGCATATGTTATCATTATGTAATTTTTGATATTGTGAGAGTAAACATAGAAGACAACATCAAAACCACTTTGGAAGCTGGGATCTAGCCCTACCAGCTTAAGAGAGGGATCTCTCTGTAAAATTTAGCTTTGTTTTATGTAAATTTTAGGCTAGTTATGTATGTGTAATTGTTTGTTTGTTTATGATTGATTGGATTGTTTTGGTTGATTGAATTTTTATAATTCCATTGGGCTATGGAATCTAAAAAATAATTGGATCTGCATCAAACTTTAAAGGAGTTTCACAGGGCAAGATAGGTTGCACTAGTTGGATATTTTAAAATTTAAATGATATGGAATAGAAGAAAAGAAAGGTTCAGAAGAAAGTGAGGAGCAATTAAGAATTATTTAATTTGACTTCAGAAGAAAACATAAAAATTAATTATAGCCAGAATAGGGTGCATATTTCAACAAATCCTATTCGTCACCATTTCTGTAATGTAATTAAGCTTTTTAAGAAATAATAGTGAAAAAAACAATGAATTAACACATGAACGAAAGAAACCAATCACAAATTCGTACACCACATGAATCATGTGAATAATGTCCTTGTATTGTTGATCAGTACATCAACCAGAAAATTACAATAGCTTTGAGAAAATTATATTCAACAATCAACCTGGAATACTTCGAAGTGTGAAATTTTTATACAATAATTACAAAACTCTTGTCTCAACCGACAGTGTATTTTTAGCACTAATATAAACAAATTATATATTTGTGTAGAATAATAGGCTAGGTGGAAAACTGCGTGGAGAGGTGGCTCTAATTTGGAAGAATCTATTGGAGAGATGGCCTATTATTGTTGCTGCGTTGTTTGTTGTGCTAGTTGATCCCATAATTGTATCTGAACTACCAATTAATCTAATAAATCACATAATTTGTCCCATCTGTCTTCATCTGGAATGGTCAATTTGGTTACCTTCCGGTAAATCTCATCTACCTCAGTGTATTTTTCAAAAGTTGATCTTACCATAAAGATGTGATTTATGTTGGCGAAAAAGGAGGTCTCAGGGCAAGACCCAAGTTCAAGTTTCAGGCCAACAAGGTTTTTGCAGTAGTTTAGAACAACGCCGACATTTTCACCCTACTCAAGGGAGTAGGGAGTCTCACCCAAGGCATGCCATGACCTTACTAAGATTAGAAGCTAGAACATGTAGAAGACAAATATAAACACTGATAACAATTATGGAGACTTAGGAGCCACATCTATATCGTAACTCTAAGAAGGAGCTATTATTCATCAAGACAAGTTTGAAATGCTAAATTAAAAATTTAATCTAGGCATATATTCACCATAAGTAATTAACCATAATCAACTCACAACATCACACACACATCAATAGCTCAATTTCATTAACAATATCAAAACAACATACATGTTCTCCGTAGAGTCTATTACAGTCTAGATCAGTACAAAAGACTTCACACATAGCTCTCCTGAGGCTCTCTTCCTCCTCAGCCTTTAGCCGGAATGAATAACTAACCAACCAACTCCTGAATTGACTGACTGCTTGCCTATTTGTTTTCTGTCGATTGACACTGTTAGCCCTTGCTCCGCTTTCTTCTTTCTCACTCGAAGTTCTGTTGATTGTTCTTGTCTCCCATCTCTGCCATTTGTGTTTTTCTCTAATAATGTCGTGCCACCTGTCTTCTAGATTTCCACAACTGTGACAACTCCCTGTCTACCTTGATTGCGTTCCGCCACCTATAATCCAGCTTTCCATAGCTCAAAATTGTTCTATCCCAAAAACAAAGGCCCCAACAAGCCCTGACCACACGCTATTGAATCGTCCCGAGTCAATATTTCCCTGTTGTTGCGGCTTTCGGTGTTCTGTCGGCTTCTGAGGCTGACCTTGTTTCTCCTGTTTCTTTTCCCTGTCCTAAAAAAGGCCCCAACTCAAGAACCTTTCTTAGTGCTGATGTCTTGAGTTCTGTGAACTCAGCTATTTCCTATTGCCATTCTTTAAGAAAATGCTCTATTTGAGTGACAACTATTTCGGCCTCTATTTCAGTCACCACAGGCAGTAGTTGGCTGAACACCTCTTGTATCTTTGGATCCCCTTCGGTCACCATCTGCTGTATTGCCTCAGCCTTTGTTTTACCGGTTTCCTTATCTATCTGAGAAGTTGTTTTGTGGCCACTGAGTGTTCTTCAATTTTATGTATTTTGGTTTCAAGTGCATCTGCCTGGTCATATAGTTGTTTTTTTCCCACCGGATCGTTGGCTTCTTTGATTTCCTGGAATATTTTATGAAGCTACGCTGAAATTGGTTGTGCCTTCATCGTCAATGGGTTGTAACATTCATGTAATTGCTCCAACAGGCTATAAGCCTCTTTAATTTTCATCCCAAGGGTTTCCCTTATTCCATTTACCTACCTCTGTCTCTCTGTGACCTTCTCGGCATATATTGTGGAAGGATCTGGAAATGTTGGACTCGCTGCGAGCGCTTATTTGAGTTCCTGGTTTTCTCTACTCAAACTTGTGCATGCCATCTTCACTCAAATGGGTCTTTTGACCATTAGGCATGCCGAAATATCCTCTGGTGTTTTTCTCCTAAGCAACAACTGTTGGCCAGAGGTCTTGAAATATCTTTTTCACTTTCTCCAGCTGCTCTTGTAGGGTATTCTTATCATTTTTGAGTTGATTGCGCTCATCAGTAAGCGCAATCACTTGTTTTTGCTGTTGCTCGAACCTATGTTGGAGGTCATTGTGTAATCCTTCTGCCTGTTGTGCTACCATTTGGATAAAAATGTATAGTTGGCTAGCTCCCTAACTCTGTAAGTTCTCAATGCCCGACGTTTCCTGGGTTGGTTGTCTTTCTCTGAGTGGTTGCCCACTGGCGATCGATTTCTATGAATGTTCTTGTGGAGACGTTGGCTGATTCGGTTGCGGTAGCTGCGGTTCTGGGACATTCATACCAATAGATGGTATGAATTATTGCAATATTAGATTTTTTTGCTGGAAATGGTTTAGCTTTGGTGGGGTGGGCATTGTATCAGAAGTGAAAGACCCTCCTTGAACTAATAGTTCTACAAAGGTGCCCTGTCCCACTGTGGTTTGGTCAACCTTGGGTACTCCAGCCGTACCCAAGTTAACTTCTGCCTCGGTATCACCATTTGTTTTGGTCCCTGGTTTTATTGGATCTGAAATAGTCATTGAGGTGGAAGGAGTGTGCATGGGGTGTTCCTTGGATGTGAATGAAGTGTGTGGTGAAGAAACATGTGTATGAAGTGGAGATGATGTATGAATGTTTAGAAATGAGAACGAGTTGAACACAGGTAGTGCAGAAGTTGTTTGGGTGGAAACCTCTGGCTCTTCTTGAATTAGTATGCTTGTAGCTATAGGCTGGGGCTATTCTTCCCCTGTGAGATCAACTATTTGTTTGGGTGGCATAGTTTGTGCTTTCTTTGGTTTGGGTGCAGGTACTGGAGGCTTGGTTGCCTTGGTCTTGCAAATTGGAGTGACCATGGTTAGCGACGAAGTATTGAATGTGGTGGATGGAAGGGCAGTGATGATTGGGTTGGTTGTGGATGGGGATACAGATTTCAATGTCTGGAATTGAGAAAAATTAGGAAGGATTCCTCCTCTACTTGGAACTTTAGTGGCCACATTTGGAAAGTGTTATCTCCCATGCAACTTGGTCGGATATAAGTCCTGTTATGGGTTAATCCAAAACATATTTGTGGAGAGTATCTATCCAATATGTCCCTTGGAACCCTTTGTTGGCTTCCCACCACATCGACCATCTATCTGTACTAATATGTGAAGGCCTCTTCATTGAATTATTTGGTACTTGGATTTCCCGATACTCTCCATGATGTGAACCTTAGTGCCATTGGTTGGCCGTGAGTGATTTTTTCAAGTTGTCTAATCCCTGGGTGAGTCCACTTCCACATTGCAAAGGCCATGATGAGATAACCATAGATGAATCTCATGGCTCGTCTGTAGTTTTCCTCACAGGCCTCAAACAGTTCATTCAACACAGATGTGAACCAGTTCAACTGTGCTCCTTGAATGAGTGTTCCATGACTGATATTGTGTCCAAGGTGCATTCTCCTTTAGTGTACTACCTCATTGTTTTCCCAGCTATCAGATAGCAGACAAATTTCACCATTAGGTTGTTGATGAGGTCGATTTTTTCTCCCATTCCTCCTCTTCTGGTCTCATAATTTTTGTAGTAAACACAATCCCCTGTTTTTTTGGCTCTCTTTAACACATTTTGGAAGGTCGTTGAGATGTTTCTTCCCTCCACTAATAATCCTGTAAGTCTGTGGATTTCCTCTGCATGAATTGGGATCTCCCTCCCAAGCCAAAATGGTCTATTTTGAATTCTACTCATCAGGAACTTTGTACACTGAATTACTACTCCCGTCGTTCCAAATGCCGGGAGGCTCCTGAGGTTCAGTATAGTCGACCTCTGAATACCTCTGAATTATGGGTTCATCCTTGCTACTTCACTTCCTCCCTCCGTTGCATAATTCTCAATTTACACTTGCCTCTTCATGGCCAAGAATTGGTACGAGTCGGTGAAATCTGTATCTATTAGTGAGGCATTATTATATTTGCTTATTAATGATTCCATCTTTTGAATTATTGCATCAAGCTCGGGCTCGACGACTGATGTTGCTATCTTTGTCATCTTCTTTCTCCTATTGTATACTTGAATTACTGTCGCTGGTCTATTGCTGTGAATTCTTGCCACTGGTCTGCTTCTTTGAACTTTCGCTTTTGATCGGCTGCTTTGAAATTCTGCTATTGAAATAGAGCTTGTTGTTGTAGTTGTTTCTGTTTCTGCTAACTCAGAATTTTTCGGCATTATGGTGCTTTCTTCTT
This sequence comes from Pinus albicaulis, assembly GCA_034641835.2. Taxonomy (NCBI): domain Eukaryota; kingdom Viridiplantae; phylum Streptophyta; class Pinopsida; order Pinales; family Pinaceae; genus Pinus; species Pinus albicaulis. The sequence goes on along the minus strand of MU968363.1, from coordinate 1,990,735 downwards.
TCATGCGGGTTAAGTAATGTTACCGAAACGAATGAGGTTGAAATGACCCCATAACTAATTAATTCTTGATCTCTTTCCTACGGCTATAGTTGTGAGATTAGTTACCGTGGTGAGGTGTATTATGACATTCCTGATGTTGGCTTCAGGATTTGGGGTAGACATGATGAGTAATAATTATGGCTTAATATGGAAACTTTATTACGGTATGGGGGTTACTAATTACGATAATTATTTTTCAAATTCGGGTTATCCTACAAACTGAAAACGGTATGATGGGTCATTATGAGTGAATGATATTTGAAAAACTTAGGCTATCTAACACTGTAGACTGTTCCCCCCCGCCTCGACCAGAATTGGTTGTGATGTGGTCTCCGCTTCGCAACAGGTCTGATTGTTGTTCTGTGCCATTGTGCGATCTTTTTATTTGGGATTCCTATTATAATGGGCTGAAAAAGCGTTAAAAAAATGGTAATTGTATGTCTCATCTCGGTTGCGAGAGATTTATTGACTCTATCTATGCTACTCTACCCTATTGACTACTCTTGGGTTCGAGAGTTATTTTAAAGAAATAATTTGTGGAGCTTACTCATGGTAGGGTTTTAGGCATGCACCATTCACCTATCCTTGCAGGATTGTTCCATCTAGTTGTGCCAGTCTGACCGTGCCTGAGTCTTTAATCTCTATTACATGATACAATCCCATCCAATGCATTATGAGTTTCCCTGGGAAATTTTGGAATTTGCTATTGTATAGCAGGACTTTGCCTCCAATAGTGAATGTTTTGTGCTTGATGTGACGGTCATGCCAGAATTTCTGTCTTTCTTTTTGTATTGTCTGATGGAAATCCGCCAGAAATATATCTTCTTCAAGCTCTTGCAATTCATGGAGGCATTCAATGATTGAGTCTTCATCTGTCATATGTGTAGTTGAAGCAATTAAGAGGCTTGGTATGATAAATTCAGCTGGTATTACTACATCTTTTCCGCATACCAACTGGAATGGAGTTTGATTGTGCAGTCTCTTCATGGTTGTCCTGTATGCCCAAATTGTGGCTGGTATCCTTTCATCCCAGTCATCATGGTTGGAATTGCATATCTCTGTTAGTCCTTTTTCCAAGATCTTGTTGAATGCCTCAATGGTTCCATTCGCTTGAGGGTGATATGGGCTGATTTTGTGGTGGTGTACCAGAAAGTTATCCAGCAGTGATTTAACTGTAGCATTAATGAAATGTGTACCTTGATCACTTGTTAGGCTCCCGGGACAGCTGAATCTGCTGATTATGTTCTAAAAAATGAATCTGGCTCTGTGAAATCCCTAACAGGTGCCGCTTCTACCCATATTGTGAGATAATATGTTGCGGTAATTATATACCTTTCTTGTGAGTGTCGTGTTATTGGTGCAATTGGTCCTATGAAGTCGACGACCCATTTTTCAAATGTCTGCATAGCCCTCAAAGGATTCAACGGTAACTCATCCTGATTTGACGGTCGTCCTGTTATTTGGAAGACATCACATTTTTTGACATATGCCTTGCTATCTTTGTGTACTGTGGGCCACCATAACCCTGCATGTAGTACCTTCCTTACGGTTGGTTTTGTGTCGACATGGCCTCCTACAACTCTGCTGTGACACTCCCACAAGATGTCTTCCCTTTCGTGATCCAGGACACATCTTCGCAAGATATGATCCAATCCCATTTTGTATAAATGTCCTGCTATCAATTGATATTTAGTCGCTTTCATTACCAGATGTCTCTTTTGGGTTGTCGTGTATTCTGTTTGGCATTGTCCTATGGCCAGATATGCCGCTATTTTCTTGAGATAATCTGGGATGGCTTCTACTCTGAAGAGATCAACATCCGGCAGTTGGTCATCCATGGATCCCCCATTTTCCCCGTTCTCCAATCTTGATAAGTGGTCAGGACCCACGTTTAGCCTTCCTGGTTTTAATATTACCTCAAAAGTGAACTCCTGGAATAGTAGGATCCATCTACATATTTTTCCTTTAAGCACCGGTTTGTTTACCAAATATTTCAATGCTGAGTGATCTATAAAGAACTTGAATGTACCTCCCAATAAGTAATGACAAAATTTCTGTAGAGAGTATACCATAGCAAGAGCCTCTCTTTCTGCGGTAGTATAATTTCTCTCAACTGTGGACAACTTTCTACTTGTGAAGTACACTGGATGATCTATGGAAGTTTCTCCTAGCTGAGCTAACACTTCTCCTAAAGCAATTCTTGAGGCATCGATGTGGACATGAAACTATTTATCCCAATAGGGATGGGCCAAAATGGGTGCACTTTCTAGTTTTTCTTTCAATGTGTCTAGTGCCTTCATGCATTCTCTGTTCCACATGAATTTTTTTGACTTCCGCAACAATTTTTCTAATGGTGATGTTATCTTTGCATAGTTGTGGATGAACCTTCTGTATTACCCTGTGTGTCCTAGTAGTGATCTCAGTTGTCTCACAATCTCTGGTGCTTCCATGTTTACAATGACTGCTACCTTTGTTGGGTCCACACATACACCTTGCTTACAAATGACATGTCCTAAGAGCATTCTGAAAGGTACTGCAAAAATACACTTCTTAAGGTTGAGAGAAATTTGAAGTTGTCTGCACCTGTCAAACATTATTCTAAGCAGAGTTTTTTGACTCTTCACTAGTCAGTAAACTGTCCAATCGTCCATATATACTTCTAGGAATTTATGTATATAATTTATGAATGTTGCTATCACTATCTGTGAAAACACGAATGGTGCATTCTTTAGGGCCAAAAGGCATGACATGGTATGCAAAATATCCCCACTCTGTTGTGAAAGTAGTATTCCTTTTGTCTTCTTCTGCTATTCTTACCTAATGATATCTTGAGAAGCCATCTGTGAATGATTATGCTTCGTTTCCTGTTACATTGTCAGTAACCTCATCACTAAATGGAGTTGGAAACAAATCATGAATGCATGCGTTGTTGAGACTTTTGTAATCCACACATACTCTAATTTTTGATTTCTCCTTTTTAATTTGTATTACAATGGGACTGACCCATTCTTCTTCCTCAACTATAAAAATCAAACCTTCCTTCAACATTTTATCTATCTCTGCTTTAAATTTTTCTTTTACTCTTGGATTCAACCAGTAAAGCCTATGCTTTACTGGCCTTGCGTCTAGTTTTAAGGCTATCTGCATTTCTCCCATATCTCCCTTAATCCCTTTGAGCTCTGCTGCTGAAGATGGGAACAAGTCTTCATATTCCTGTAACAGGTCAAATATTTCCTTTGTTGTCTCTGTATCCCAATAATCTCCAATAGATGCAATTTTGGGTTTCTCTGCACTTCCAATATTTTTCTTCTTCGTCTTCAAAGGTAACAGGTGTAGTCCATCTGTAGTTGGTTCTTCTTGTATTTCCTGCTCTCCTTATTTCTCTTCAAATTATACATATCATAGATTCTCTAAGTCATCATCGTCTATCTCCCAGTCTATCTTCTTACATGCTACTTATTCTTTAACTTTCTGCTCTGATAACGATATATCTTCATCTTCCTAAAGCTCTTGAAAGAACAATACTCTTTTAATTTCTTGGAGGGCATTTGTGACTTGTTCTATATCTCATTTAAAAGAAAAAAATTGCATAAATATTTCCACAACTGTGTCCCAAGTACCAGTTCCTCTCTTTTTCTCTTATGTCAGGTACCAAGCCTGCGGTATGGTGTCCAGTGAATGTATAAAGTTGTGCACCCAAAAATATTCTGGATACCATTCTTTCTTCCACTTATACTCACAACTTCTTAAGTGTGCCAGGGGGTTAGAATCCCCTTGGTACTTCTCTTTGAATTTTGGTCCTAAAGCTTCATGGAATCTAGTTCTTAATGCTCTGGAAATATCTTCCCATCACGATAGGTAGTTGCAATGGGTAGCTCACCACCTTGCCGACGTGGATTGTAATGATACGTCCACGATAGGGACTCTATTTTCTATTGGTACTTTTTCTTCCACTTTAGTAATGAATTTATTTACAACATGCATATTGGAAAGAGTTGGATATCCTCTTACCTCGGTACCAATCTAGTTGACTCCATGAATGTTGGCGCATCTTCTGGTGTTAATGTCATATCCTCCTTGTTGCCAATCATCCCATGCTACTTCTAATCCCAAGTCGGAACTCTGAATACTCTTCCAGCGTACGGTCAATTCTGCTGTAGGATTGATATAGTCTTCTCTCCTTCCTGTCATCCTCTAATAGAGTTGATATAGAAGCTGAGTGTCCTCTCTGTTTTCAATAGTCTCGGTGTATCAGGGTCCTTGATATGGGTCCAATGGCTGAACTACTCTGACTTCTCCATCTTCGAATATCATTAATTCCTTCTTTAAATCAATCACTGGATAATTCTCAAAGGCCCAATCTATCCCCAGCAAAGCAAGATATGGATCCTTTTCCCCCATGATGTATATTACTTCAAAGTCTATTTAGGTCTTTATTCCTGCAACATCGACTTCGACTTCTTCCAGTATTCCAATTGGTACAATACAGTATTGATTTTCCATTCTGAGCTATATTGGTGAATATGTTAGCTTTCGTTTCCCCGGCGCTTCCCATGTATTTCGAGGTAGAATGTTGAGATATGATCTGAGATCAAGCATTATATCTCTAATTTGAAATCCTGCGACTTGAGTGTTCACGCGGAACTCCTTTATATTTCTTCTCTTGTTTCTTTTCACCCTTATTATGTACTTTTCCATTGAATTGCCTAAGTCTCTAGGTTCTGTATTGCCTTGCATGAACAATTCTAGATCTTTCTTTAGTTTCTCCAGCATTGGTCTGTTTTTTACAATCTTAAGGAACAGTTGGAACCATTCCTCGATCAATGTACTTGTTTGGATTTCCTTCTCTCTCCCGTTGGATGGTTATGGAATTTCCATACTCTGATGTCTCCCTATCTGGGAAAATGTTTCCACCGCTTCCTTAAATTACTACTTCTGTCTATCTGGGTTGAAAGCATTCTTTGGAGATGCGGGCTTGATCAGCTTTACCCGGTCCATGTCCCACGCATCCTCCCCTGTTTTATTTCCTCCCCATGTTACTATAGCTACACTTTGCATGGGATGAGCTTCTGCTATTCTCGGTTCTGCATTAACTAGGTTAGCTCCCCTTTGTCTAGCTCTTTCTTCCCATCTCTTAATCAGCTCTGGGAAGTCTTCAGTTGCATGTGCATTAACTCTGCATTGAGAACACCATGGTCTCTTGGGTAGCGGTAATTCCCTCGCCACGTGCCCTTACTGATCACTGTTATAACATCTTACTAGTCCTCTTCCTCCAGTTCTGCCACCTCTCATTCTTGCTCCTTTCCCCCTTGGAGTCTCATTCACTCTATAATATGGCCTATCCAATTGTTCTACCAATGCATCGAGGGCTCTACATTGCTCTGTACTATGCATTGTAGAAGTGTAAAATTCAAAGTTAGCATTGTTTGGAACATTAGAATATTTTTTCAGAATTGGACATATTCATGGAGGATGACCAATACCATTGCATATTTCACAGTAGTCGGTCGCTCTGTGATTCTATTGGTTGGGGAACCCCAGGAAGTGGGGTTTCGGTTGGTATATGTTGGAAATTCTGAGAGGGGGTGGGTGTTGAATCAATATTTCTTTTCAATTAGAGCATTAGTTAATCTTCAATCATTATCAGTGTTTTTACAATGATAGTAGCAAACAAGAGGAACAAAAATGCACATAGTCTTTAAGGTGGAAACCCACTCCGAGACAAAAACCACCTAATGATTTTCTAGTAATTCTTTAATATTCAACTCCAATTGAAAATAAAGCTCCAACTTCCTAGAATCTAGAAAAGCATTCTTCTCCAGCTCCCACTGGATGGATGCTCCAACGCCCGAGATTCTTCAATAGTCAACTGAATGGATGCCCCAACACCCAATGAGCTACAACTCACCCTAGCACCACCCTACCACCCTATAGAAGAATAAAAGAAGAATGGACTCCCATACCAGGGAAAATGGTCCACTTTAAAATGATATAGAATGATGTAGAAGAAGAAGATATACTAGACCATAACCCCAACTTTGACACAACCACCTAATGATGATCCTAGACCTCCCAACACTGCCTCTTCAACCCTTGGCAGATAGACACTAGTACAATCTTTACAATAATGTATTTACAATGACTTAGTACAATGATACCTTTACAATGATTGTATGCAGTGCTGCCCACTTGAAGACTTCATATGATGAACTTATTGCTACTGTTATGCACCTTAGTTTCTACTGTTATCATGCTACCTTCTGCTGCACCTTGATCTTCTTTTCTGCCATAGAAATTCTGGTCCTTTGCAACCCTTGACAACACATGATCTAGTTTTTTCTTGCCTTCTAGGAGCTCGATATTGAATCTGGTGTATCTCTGTTATTTCAGATCCTCAATATCTGATTTTTGGTCCTATAGTAGTCCTCTGAGTCATCTTTCCAATGCCATAGGTCTAACCCAATTTGGATTCTTCAAGAGAGATTTATACCCAATCTCTCACAATGCCCTAATTATGGATTGTTTCAGCAGAGCGAACTTGTACGGCGTGCCACATGTCACTATTTCTTCATTCGGCTCTGAAATTGATAGAGAGAAAAATACAGCTATGCACTATCTGTCAATTTTTACGAAATTCCAATCCAATACTTAGAGAGAGAGTTATGACGATTTTACCAAGGTCACTTCTTTGAGATTAATTTGAGGAGCCTGCAAAAACCCTGAATTCCACAGATCATATCTCCAAAAATATTACACACCTTGATCTGAAATTTTTACAACAGCTTCCTCAGGATTTCGGCTTCACCTCATAAAAATTTCAGCTTCTAAACCTTCATATAAAAAATGTTAGAGCGTAAATTCCACGATGACTTGTTTCAGATGGTGAAATTCCTTACATAAGGAGGAAATGAGGATCACAATTTATATAAATGCTTAGGTTGAGAGGGGCTTCAACAAGTGAACGTGGGAGGGATTTTAGGAGCTTAAAAAATATTAATTATTACTTTTAAAAGACCCATGCCCCAACCCCATGGGGTTTTAGCCCACGAACTAGGGGTACAAACTTCAAACATGAATATCTCTCAAACTGCAAAGAATTACATGGCGTGCCATATATCAATGGAAACATCTCGACAAGTAGAAACCATCAAAAGAATTATTGACCTAGAATATATTAATTTGGTAGGTCAAAATTCCCATGCAATATTGCGTTAGCCCCTGGTGTTGGGTTGACATCAATGGCAACATCTGATCAACAATATCCCCCTTTGGCATTGATGGCAACAAAAGTACTCCCCCTGCGATCATGACACCTCTTCCTACAACATTCTCTCCCCCTTTTACATCAATGGAAGCAGCAACAAATGAAAGAAGAAAAATCTGCCAAATGGATGAGGCACTAGTCTTCATAAACCAAGAGATCTGAAAGTTCTGGACACCTCCTGAAAAGGAGCTGCCCTCCCGAAGTGGAGCTAATATTAGTCATAAATAATTTTTTCCTTTGTAGATGACTAAATGCTTATCCTAGATTTCTAGAAACAAAATTCACGAATCTTGTGAGTTCTAGAAATCTCACTGCCTTCATTATCGTTAGGATAATTTCTTCATTGTTCTACTACTCTATCAAGGCATGGCAAGCCTATCAGTCCCAGAAGACCAAATCATGGACTTATGCGACTCATTCTCACTATGTTTGCCACCTCTAACCTTACCATTCCGTTTCTATTTGTATAACCTTTCTACTTACACCTTGGACTGCCAAGTAGCCTAATATTTTCCCCTATTCACTAAATACCTCAAGCATTGGTGGTTTTAAGCTACCTTTCTAGGATCTTTAGATAAATCAAAGTCATCAATTTCAGGGACTGCAATGCATAAAGGTTTGTCAAAACTCTGTTTTACACCTAAAAACCCTAAGTCAAGTTTTCAGACAAAGGCCAAGTCCATAAGGCCTCCCAATAGGTCATGTAGGGTCTCCTAGGTTATTCATTGTTTTGGTTTTCTAAACTCACTATTTTACATGTGCCCAAAGATGAAATCAAATGAAAAGGAGGATGAGCTCATGATTGTCTAGAAGGTATCAAAAGGTCTTCAAGAAAGGACCTCCTTGGTCAAAGCACAACCTCTGCAAAAGATAGTTTCTCATCTTAGACATTTTTGCAGGAATGAATGAGAGGGCCATCAATGGAAAAGGAGGTAAGGTAAAGAAGGGTAAAACATCCCTAAGAGAAACCACGGCAAGAGAGAAAATTAGTCTTATGAACAAAGAAAATCAGGGTTTTTACAACTGATTGGAAAAACAGGTGTTGCCCAGCAAGGAGTCCATGCAAAGGATCACAAGAACAGAGGTACATCAGTGCCACTAAGCATAAATTGAAGATTTAGTGAAACTAGAAATGAAGATAAAATATATCCATGATGACATAAAGCAGAGGTTTGAAAGATGATGTCAGAAGGTCACCTTTAAGGTTTGTCAAGGCAAAACATTTTCACTACACCAAAGGGAGAAAACACAAAGAGTATCAGTGTGAGGCAACCTAAGTTTTCAAGTACAATCAATTTTCATCAAAATTATCAAAGGAAAGAGATCATAAGGTCAAAGTGTCAACATGGAACACCAAGAAAATCATGATTTTGCTGATGAAGTGACTAAAGTTGTCAAGATTCCAAAAATGACCAAGAAGACAAAATTAATTTGTGTCATGGCACTTGCATGAGCTACACAGAGGTGGCCAAAAGAAGACATGGTAGGCATGATTTACAATCTTGGACAAAATGTAGATGTCATTGTCAAAGGTAGTAAGAGGAAGAAGAAAGTTATATTTTCATAATCAACTACCAAAAGGTCATTTTTATGTTTAAGTCATCACCTGCAAAAGAAAAAGAAATATCATCAAAGGGATAAAAAGACCAAAAGTAGACATTAGCAAAGTGGGTTTTGGTTTTTAATTTATTAAAATCCAAGGGTATAAAATCATTTCATTGTCACTCTAGCTCATTATCATTTGCACAAAAGAGTGAAAGGGTCTTAAAAGAGAATTTTTAGGGATTTCTGGAAGATATTCGGGCAAGAAACCGTGCTACGCCCCTGGAAAATTGTGCTACGCACCTGTGGATGCCATCCCTATGAATTTGAACTAAGCACTATGTGCCTGTGAAAAATCGTCGTGCATTTACCGCGTACAGAGGCCACCCGACACCCCGTGCAGCTCTACCATCACTGCACTCTTATCCGTTCAGGCTCTGCCCGGAAGGTCCGACACCCGATCTGCTGCGCACCTGGATGTGCAGAGGCAGCCCGACACTCGATCTGCTACACTCCTGGATGTGCAGAGGGCCGACAACTCCACTGTGCTACACGCCAAGACATGCAGAGGCGGCCTGACACCCGATCTGCTACGCGCCTGGATGTGCATAGGGCCGAAATCTCCACTGTGCCACGTGCCTATTCGTTCAATGCTACACGACTCATTTGTAGCTCGAAAAGTCATGCAGAAGCCACCCGACTAGTCCATACTGTGCTCCTATGTACTTTTGTTTCAGCTGTGAGAATTCTAAAGAATTATTTAGACCTATTTACCCTTTTTTCTATTGTTTTGAAGGGTGAACTTAGAGAAAGAGAAAAAAACCCTAAAAGAAGAAAATTTGGGTCCCCATGCTAAAAAACGTTGCTGATTGAAGAGCATCCATCCACCTATATATTGAAAACACACTGAGGCCCAATGTGTCCTTCTTCACTCATCATTTACCCTCCAAATTTGCAAATCATTGCCTTTCTCATTATCATATCACTTGCCCTCTCCATATCCTTTCATACACAATTTGCAGGATTTTGGGTTTCAAGACAAGAGTAAAGGATAAAATGCCTAGAGAAGGCAGTTTTGAGAGTGGCGAGGAAGGCCAAAGGACTAGAGGACAGCAAAGAAAGGGTGGGAGAGTGAACAGGTTTGAGCCTATAAACACTAAGGAATTGACAACCTCCCCTACAGCAACTGCATGTTTTCAAGAGGTAGGTTGCTTTGACTTCTGTGAGAAAGTACAAAAAGTCCAAAGTCACCCTGAGTTGACAAGACTCTTCATCCTTAACCTCCATGATCATCAAGTGCATCTAGCTAGAGTTAATTTTGAGTTGACCACTAATACAATTTCCATGGCCACTGGGATACCTTGCCTGGGAGAAAAATGGTTCAAGCAGATGAATTTAGACCTAAGCCATTATCAGCCTTTCTTAAAACCTAGATACCAAGCTGATTGCAAATCCAATTTTCCATTTTCACATCTGTTGGAGAGATATGCGCCCTTAATGAAACTCATCATGAAGTACTTCACCTGTGAGGGTAGGTTTTCTAGGCTTTATTCTTACCATGTAAGATTGCTCATGCACTTCACTAAGGCTAAGCTGCTACATTTTACCTATTACCTTTTTAGAAGTATTGATAAGATGTCATACATTGTGAAAAAGAGACCTCCTTCCCAACAAATGCCGAGTTTTTTTCACCATTCACTTATCAAAATGATCGTGTTGCATCAGTTAGAGCAACAGGGTATCCCATGGGAAGTATTCATCACCCATGATGTTTTCACCAATCCACAACCTCTTCCTCTGTAAAGTTTACCTTCATCATCTCATCTACCTTCCTCCCTTCCTCCATCAAACCCCACTGACCATGATTCCTCATCCACATATGAATCCTCTCCCCAAGAGGAAAATGATAGTCAAGAGGAAGAAACAAATGATGATGAAGAGGAAAATGAAAGTGAAGAAAGTGATAATGATAAAGAAGAAACAAAAGGCAGTGGGGAAGAAGAAACAAATGGTGAGGCAGAAAGTGAAATTCATGAGGAAACATACCATGATGGTCATAATGAAGACACAAATGATAAGGCAGATAATGAAGAGGATGATGAGGACAAAGGAGATGAACAGAACAATGAAGAAGAGATAGAAGAAGATGACATGGCAAAAGATGAAGACAATGGCAGTGGGAAAAACAATGACAATGATGGAAATGCTCAATACAATGGTGAAGACACTGATGAAGGTCCCTCTAACAGTGACCCCACAAAAAATAGCAATGAAGAAGAAAAAGATGAAGAGGCAGATTATGAAGACAAGGTCAGTGATAGAGAGGACAATACAAAGGCTGAAAACAATGAAGATACAGAGACAGAGACAGGTTATAAAGATAAAGACAGTGAAGAAAGGACTGATAATGAAGAGACAAATTATGATGGCAAAGATGGAAATAGCAGTCAATAAGAAGAGATAGAGTTTGAAGGAAATGGTAGTGGGCAAAATAGTGTGGGAGAAGAAACCAATGATGAGGAGGATAATGATGAAAATCAAGAGACAAGGGCAGATTATGAAGATAAAGACACAAATTCAGATATCATTGATGAGAAGAAAAGCAGTCTTAAGGTCACCAATGATGAAGATATGCAAATGAAACATGTTAAACCTTTTCCTCTCATATATCAAAGAGGAGAGAGGCATGTGTTTGCTGCCTCCAAAGGGTAAGGGGCCATGCCATCCTCCTCAAAACAGAAGATTGACAAAGGTAAGCAAAAGGTAGAAGAAGAAGAGTAAAATCATGAAGAAGAAAGGGAGTTTGAACTTATTAAAATATACAGTGATGAGGAGAATGAAGCAAGAATTTCAAACTCCCTCCTCCAAGACAAGAATGCACAAATCAAATATTAGAAGTTGAATTGGAAAGAGCAAAGGATGTGATTCATTTCTATCAAATGGAAAACAAGCAAATGAGTGCCCAATAAGCTATCTATGAAGCTAGAGCACTAAAAGCCCGAAAAGAAGCCCAAAAGGCACAAGTGAAACTAGAAGAGTTCTTGGGCACTTATGAAGAGAGTGAAGATGAGGAAGGACAATCTAGGAGAAGGCCTAGAACCATGGGGTTGAAGAAAGCATTGGCGAAGCAGAGGGAGGAAGAATCAGCCCTAGCATAACAACTTTCTCTCAATGAACTACTTGCAATAGAAATTTAACATGATAAGGAATCATGGCTTGAGAGGGCTAACATACACCTTGAGGCCAAGCTAGAGAAGGTAAATAAAGTCTTGGATTTACAAAGAATAATGACTAAGCATTATGCCCAAAGAAATAAATTTGCAAGGGCTAAATTGAAAAAGGCTCAAGACCAGCTCCAGGCACTAAAAGAGGAAAAGGGCCAAGCTAGGCTTGGAATATTGGCACAAGATTCTCTACAGGTCTCCCAAAACCCATGAGGCACTCATTCACCAAATTTGGGAGAAGTTTGACAAGTTTTTGTGTTTTGCTAATTTTGAGGCCAAGGGGGTAGCACACATGGTGCTACGCTCTTTTTCAAAGCATATTTAGGAGGAAAGGCTTACATTTTTGGGATCCTCATCACTAATATAGCATGCTCACAAATTTTCAGATCAATTTTGGTTGTTTTGGTCCTCCAAAAGGGTATAAAACACCTAATTTTTCACTGTTCTGCCTGCTTTCTAGGACATGTGTTGCGCCTTTATGAGCCTTGGTATTTTTTGTTTTTGAACAGGTTACAAAGGTCATACCAGAGAACCAAGGGTAGATATGGAACGTAGACTTCAATGGATTTCCAACGAGCCATCACGGAGCCTTTTACAACATCGGGAAGGCCTTCACAACACTACTACAAGATGACCCATGTTTCCTGCTCCTGTGCTACGCCCTTGGCAAGGAAATTCAGTTTAAAACACAGTGCTGCGCTCCTGAGGTTGAAAAGTAAAAAATTTACGCTTGGAAAGTTTTAGGAGGCTTGTCAGAGCCTAAAGGTCAATTTCTTTGCTAAAAATGACCGAAAAGATATTTTTATTTAGATATTTTGTGCCTTGGGCCTTGCAAGGCCTCAAGGACAATAGTGATACTTTTGATTAGCCAATAGAATTCTAGAGACTCTATTAGGTTTTTCTCCTCCTTGCTTGTTATATAGATCATGAGAATTCATTGTAAATGTTGGCATTTGATGAGTTTTGAGAGAAATACATGGTTCTTTGAGGTTGAAGAGAAATTTGGTGTTGTGGAGCTTGTGGATGATTTGCCTTGATTGATGATGATGAAGGCTTGCTTGCAGAATCCTTGAGTTTGGTTAATGGTGATGTGTCTCTAATTTGTTCATGTTTTCTTGTTTATCATTATGTTTTTCCTTCTATGTTGCAATAGCTCATAAAATTATAGATTGAGACATGTTGTTTGAGGCACCTCAGTCCTTTGGTTTGCTATTGTCTTTATGTTTTCCTCTGCTAGGTTAGTTTAAGGAATTCTTAATTGCTCCTTAGGCCCACCTAACCTTGTTTGTTTCATTAATGGATTAATATGCTAGTTTCCAAATATGATTTATGGTAAGCCCTATTTATTTGATGCTATCTAAGTTTTGTCTTGGAACATCTCTTTGATGTATTGATTGTTAGGTTAAGCCAAAGAGGTCTTGTTTCGATCTTGCCCTTTGTCCATGCCTATCAGTTTGCCTCAAAGTTCTTTATAGTTTGATAGATGATGTTTAGGAGTTCCCTCTTCATTTATTAAATCTATTTGTCATCTTATATGTTTTCAAATCCTGAAAGTAGAATCATTGAAGTTAGATAAGTTTTCTAGCTTTCTTTGTTCCACTAAATTGTTCATCTTAAATTTTTATTTGTTTAAATTATTGTCATTGAGTAAATGGTGTGCCCTATATCATGATTAGTATCTTTTGCTTATCATTATTTAAGACCTTCTTGTTCATAGGTATTTGACAAAGGATTCTTAACTGCCCTTTGCCCTACCTTGGTTCCCCAACTTAATGTCCATCTCACTTCACACATAAAATTAAAGATCCATTAACTACACTAGATTTTCCTTGTGATGTACCCCGATTCATTATTGAGATACAAATGACTTTCACAGACTCCATAGCCCAATTTATTTGATGACCTCTCACTCCACCTATCCTACTTGATCATCTTACCCAACCAAACAAACAACAAACCCTACACTTAACAACTAGCCTAAAATCAACCATCTAAAGTGAACAAGTTTACATCCTTCACACATAATAGAGAGAGCCCTCTCTGATTCTAGGAAGGCTAGGTCCTAGGACTCCAAAGACTCGTCTGATGTTACCCTATTCATTTGGTCTACCAATTTGCTAAATCACGGGACACTAACATGAGGTAGCCATTGGAAATAATTGGTGTTGTTAGGAATAACCGGGCAAGAACTTTCCATTTTTTTAAAACTGAAGCTGAAAAGGGCTGAAACTAATTGCTCCAATGGAAATATCTCGAAAAATTAGGCCGATTAAAAAAAACGGCACGAAAAACAGCTTTCGGATGAAGAAGTTATTCCTTTTTGAAAAAAATGAGTTGTAGATGCAGAATAGTTATGGGAACGGTTTGAAATTTGACGATGAAGTTCTAAAAAAAAAAATTTACAAAAAGAAGCTTGAGAAAGAGACTTGAACCCAAGACCACTATTTTCATAAACTAACTTTACACCAAGTGAGCTAGTAAAAATATTTTGTAATTGTTTGAAAGGAGGAAGGGTTTTTTTTTTTTTTTACTCTTCGGTGTGCGTGCTTTTTCCTGCAAAAAAACACAATAATTTGTGCACAAAAAAAATGAAATGCAAGCCTTACGGAATAACATTGGATTTCCGGTTAGCCTTACCAGCAACTATCCTTTCTTCCACTATTTCTGATTTCCCGAGATCGCACAAAGACGCGGGGAAAGAGCATACGTAGCAAAAAAAATCCCTTCTTCACGTTTATGATTTGCCGAGATCGCACACAGTGTAGAGAAAAGAGAATACATAGGGAATAGATTATAGATCTGAAAAATAAATAAAAAATATAAATTGAAATAAACAGAGGGAACCAAAATAAGCAAAACGATTAACAAATATAAATGCAAAGAAGATACTTTATACCTCCAGATCTAAACTAACATAACTTTGGCAACCAGAAACCTTTTTGCATGAAACAAATGGGTTTCCACCCTGTAACAACGCTCCGGACACAACAGAGTAGTTCTCCAGGCCCAAATTTTTTTAGAAATAGTAGATCTAGAAAACGACAGTCACATGCAGTCAAACCGGCTTCGGATTTGGATCAACAACGGATGCGGCCCTCAAAATAGCTCTGATACCATGTAGGAATTTACAGGGTAAGTTCCTCAAAATCAAAAACCAAAGTTCACCACTCACAAATAGATCAAAATTCAGTACACCAGTATATCACGTGGTTAAAACCTTCGAAGAGGAAATAGTCCACAGCCTGAGCCAACGCGACCACTTCAGGCAATTTATTAATATAAAAGGAAAAGTTACATATGTTTCTCTCATAAACAGTTACCGAAAAAATGACCCTCCATGCTCTTTAAATAGAGATCATGGAGCAATCGGGTGTTAAGCCACGGATCAAGTGTCGTTAATACCTAGGAGAGAGTGAACCGTTAGATCACTACAAATCATGACCATCGAATTATAAGTTACAAATGTACATAATAAAGAAACACACTTTACCTAATCTACACTAGACTAAGTTATTCTTAACTATTTCCTATATGTCGGAATATCCTAACAATTAGTCGTTGATTTCCTGTTGGGGTAATCTCAGGACATACCAGCGGGGTAGGATGCATCGGGATTAAGCATATATACCCCCCTGACATTGAAAATTTAGTGGTAAGATCAATGGTCGAGATTAATTTCGGGGAGGTGCCTGTCCATACGCCCGTCTGCCGACCCGTCGGAAGCTAGTGGGGCCCACTAATGATACATGCCAACACCATGAGATCCAACAGAAAAAGGGAAGATTGGCATTAAACTATGGTAAGGTTTTTTAGCATGTGTTCGCCATCTATCCTCCATGCACTCGTCACCTACCTAGAAAATCCACCCAACCTAGCCAAGACACATGTCACTCTAATGACATCACATCAACGTCAGCCCGCCAGTTGTCAACCTCCACCTAAATACCTCGTCCCTACCAAATTTGTTTCCTAACTATTTTTTTTTTTTCAAAAGCCTCTACCAGTCCGTCGTTCGCACAGAACCCTGATCAGACCACCTACCACTCAAGATCGCCCCTCTAAGTTGCTTTCAGTCACAAACTCGGTCGCTAGGTATTTAGCTAGTCCCATGCACTTGTGTTCATAGTTCCAAATTTGTTTTAAAAATTAAAAATACCACCCCTAAAACCCCAGAAGTTCGTGAAGTCAAATATTCTCTCGGTCCTGAGCCTCTAATGGGCACCCAAGCCCAAATTCATGATCTTGTCTACCCGTTTTACTTGGATGACAAAATTTTTGACCTAATGGGTTACAAATGGCGAGAAGAAGACATCTTCAGGGTGGTCGAATCTCGATTATATTACCAAACTCCCCCCTTTTTTCAAAATTTCCCCAAGTTCGTCTCTTGGCTCTCTGAAGCCTATGTTGAGCAGAAAGGGTATTCTGTCTCCTCTCAAGGGAACAAAATACTGAAGATTGACCCTCAACTTATCTGAGAGGCCTTTCTTTAACCTATATATTCTTACAAGCTGGAATTCACTAAGGTAACCCTCATGTATCACTTAATTAGCCCTCCCGTAGAACGCTGAAACTCCCTCCTTCAGATAATCATGGTTTCAGACTCATCAGATCGCCTTACAACTGATAAATTTCCCATTTCCCTATTTGTGGAGCCTGTTCAGCCCATCGAGTCTATGATCTCTGAAATGTTATGAGAATATGATGACAGTTGGGTCAATAAAACTTTCCTGGGTTTTCTGGACCTAATGATGAAACCAGATCTCCTCTTTGGCATTCTGTCATTCTTGGCTACAGCCATAAAATCTCAGCTCCAACACCTGAATAATTCATCCTGCTTCTAGTATTACTCATTACTATTTTATTTTTTCATGTTCGCACATGCCGACAAGTTGGAACGTGTAGACTTGGATAAATTTTCTTGCAGACGGAAGGAACATAATTCTGTGTTTGATTGGACCACCTCATTTCACCAGAAATCTCATGATGATGGCTACATTGATTTTATATAAAATTTCATGGTCATTTCCTATAAAATCATTCATGGTGTACCTCTACCTCGGATATTTCCCGAACAAAAGGAGTTGCTCCAATTTAGTGAGGAAGATTGTATAGTGGATTGGTGCTTATTAGAGGATCATACAAAACTCAGATTATATGACTGTGAACTTCCCCCTTTCCATTTGTCAGTGTTTCTGCCCATCATAATTTTTTCTCTAGAATTCATGAGGTAGTGCCTCGGCTCAGACCAGATACACTTTGTGTCGAAAAAGAAGGGGTACATGTTCAAACTTCTGAATGTAGTAGGCCTTTTCATCATCAAATCAAGACATGCCTTCCCTATGATTAAATAACTCCTCAAGAAAATTAAATTACAGTGAGTGGATGTGCGGCACTATGACCCTAAAGGGGTCATCACTCGAAAGATATAGAAGATCAAAGATTCAAAATATGTGCATGAACCCATACCTGATATTAAATTGAAAGATAACTCTAACTCCTATCCTTTGGATACATAAATGGAGACCGAGACCCCTACTTCTAGAGACAAACAACTTAAAAGGAAATTTGACCTGGTTGATGATCTGGAGGAGGAGGAAGAAGTACACATGATAAAAATGGCTAGAACACAAGAACCTAAATGGAAAACCAAAGAACCTGAAGGGAAAACTAAGGGAGCATAAGAGTAAGTGGTCCCTAAGCTAGTGGATCGAGGGTCAGATCAACGAGGTTTTAAGGTTTCCCTAGAAAGGAATCCCTCACCCACAGATTCAACTTACACACAGGAAGTTGTCTCGGGAGAGGGCTCATCCGGTGAAGAAACAGGTTGGCCTACAGGAGAAGAAATCAATGATAGAAAAAATAAAGTTATGGAACAGTTGAGGGGAAACATAGCTCTTTAGGCAGATAAATATCACACCAGGGTCATGGAAGCAATGGATATAGAAAGGCACCAAATGGTATTATCAGTGTAACACCCATCAACTCAGTCACTTCCTGCAAGGTCACAGTACAGGGGTCTGGTCCTCATTGTTGATCTAGCATCACTCCCCTTGGATGAAAAGGAAAATATACATAAGCAGGAAGGACATATGTTATACAATGAACTCGGCATGCACACCATGACCATTGATAAGGCTGGGAAGTTGGTGGAAAGAACAAATACCAGGTTAATGAAAGAAAGGGATAATTACAGAGACCTTACACTTAAGATTCAGAACTATAAGGATATGATCACTAGAAAGGCGCCAACCTTTGAAGGACAACTGTCCATTAAAGCTCTTGTCAAGAGATTTCAACAAGAAAACCAGGAATTAAGACATAAAATTAAGATGTCGGGCAGTGAACATATTAAAACTCTTGAGTTGGCCCAGGTGGAAGCGGAGAAGTAAGTTCTAGCTAAAAATATGATCGATATAAATGATGAAGTCATAACACTTAAGCGAAAAATGGCCGAGCTACAACAAAAGGTTTATACTCATGTCTGCACTGTGGTCGTGCAAGAAAACCCTCAGAATCCTGCTGATCAACTCACAAAGGCATTAACCGAACTTAAACTTTCCCAGGGAGAGATAAAAAATATATAGAGAGACTTTGGCACAACCCGAGAAGCCTTATCCTAGAAAGGAAAGCAGCTGCCAAAAAAGAAGTTGACCTAGTCTCTATGAAATTGTAGGCTACTAACCAGAAAGTCTTATATCTAAAGGCCAAACTCAAAGGAAATATGTCCCTGGTGGAAGCCACGAAAATAATCTTGGATGAGATCATTTCTGAGATGAAAAGTGATAGGGAATACCTCATGTTAGCGAATGAGAATAAAGTCATAGTTCAAGAATGTAGATATCAACTCGAAGTAGGTAGGGAAGAAGGAGCAAGGGACTCTCTGATAGAAGGGAAATATATCCAATTCGTGAAAGAACGACCAAATGAAGGACTGAGGACTATCAATGTAGTGGATCGGTTCAGTACTGTCATGGAGGTTATGAGTTATAAATACCTCACGTTAGTGAATGAGAATAAAGGCACAGTTTGAGAATGCAGAAATCAACTCGAAGTAGGCAGGGAAGTAGGAGAAAGGGACTCTCTGATAGCAAGGAAATATATCCAATTCGTGAATGAACGACCAACTAAAGGACTGAGGACTATCAATGTAGTGGATCGGTTCAATATTGTCATGGAGATTATGAGTTCAGTACTACCTAGAGTTAATTTTCAAAGGAATTGAGGATTTTGATGCCGAGTTTGACAACGTCACTCGGGTAGGGTTACCTGCCTATTGGGATTGGGAATACCTCATGTTAGTGAATGAGAAGAAATTCACAGTTCGAGAATGTAAAAATATACTAAGCAGGAGTAAGGGATTATCCAATAGCAAGGAAATATAACCAATTCATGAATGAACGACCAACTGAAGGACCGAGGACTATCAATGTGGTGGATTGGTTCAGTAATGTCATGGAGGTTATGAGGTTAATACTGCCTGGAGTTAATTGTCAAAGGAATTGAGGCTTTTGATATTGAGTTTGAGAAGGTCACTGAGGAAGGGTTGCCTTCCTATTGGGATTGGGAAGGAGATTTTTTACAATGGGAAGCATATGAACAGAGGCTAGTCGAAGCTAAAAGAAGAGTGGAACCTACCCAAGAGAAATATGAACAGAGGCTAGTCGAAGCTAAAAGAAGAGTGGAACCTACCCAAGAGAAGACGTCCATATTGAAGGGAGAAACCGTAGTGGCTTGTCTAAGGAAATAATTTCTTCTCGTATGATTTTCGAGGTAGTTGTTCCATGTCGGGTTGGATTACTCAGAGTTGACTCCTCTTCTAGCTATTTACGATATGTACTCATGCTCCCTTCCTTCTATAGTTCTTGTTAGCCACCTATAAAAAAATTTCATAGCAAACAGGTGGCTAAATTTGTGTTCAAGCCTTCAAGTGAACATTTCCTTTGAAAATCTATCATCCTTGAAGCCTTGTGATGTCTTTATCCTTCAAAATTGCGCCCCGTGCTGTTCATAAAGAAAATTTGTTTTCAAAGGTCTCTTTTTCCTTCATTCACCCCTCATTTCTTCCAAAAATCCCCTTTGAACCTTTTAAAATTCCCTTTTGAAGGTTTAAAATCCTCTTCATTTACCTATCGGAACCCCCAAAAACCCTTCAAAGACCTTCATTTTGGCCTAAAAACCCATTTTTTAGCATTAAGGAATTAAGCCCCTTTCGGCCTTAGCCCTAGACCCTTTCTGCATATAACCCGCACTGTGACCGAGCGCGAAGTGCTCATCGCATCGCAAATATTCATCGCATCGCAATCAGCAGTCGCATTTTCCATTTATCCTGTTCTTTTTCCTCCGATGGCCAAATCCGGCGATTTATTCTTAGTCATCGAATCCACAAGAACCGACGGCCGAGATTCAATCGCACTCCGCCCATAGCCCTCCGACATCATACCCGCTGATTTAATCCTAACCATTGATCTCTCATACCGATCCGACGGCCAGCGATTAATCGCACATTGCAAACTCAAAAACCCCAGCACTTTGGCCTCTTTTCTTCTCTCTGATACGATGTAATCTCAGTCGTTCATTCCACCAGATCCGACGGTTCATGCTTCATCGCATCGCGCTCATCCATCACATGAACCTCCACCATTCCAACCTCTGATTGAATCTCCACCATTCATTTCCCCCCCGGATCAACGGCTCTCGCTCCCTTGCAATTTTCCTTCGCCAAATGGATTACTTCGTTCCCTTTCCGACTTGCGATTGCAATTATTCTCGGGTCCCACTTCTCCTCATTTTCTCCGCTAAATTCCTTCAAACTTTACCTTTTCTATATTTTTCGTTTCTCGACAAATATTTTTTTAAACAAAATCCTGACTGTCGATCTACAAAGATCAAAGGCCATCGGGCAACATCCTTCTACCCATTCCCTTTCCCTTCACTTCTTCCCTTTCAAACATATCCTCTTCTTCTCTTAATCATAACCATCCATCAAAGAAATCTGACGATCGGGACTTAACCCAATAACCCAAACACCTGTCCACTACGCGACAGGAATGTTACGTCTCCATGGACCCCGCATACCCTTTTACCCCGCAGCTCTTCACCCATCGCGTTCAACCCGCACCGTTGGATCTAGAGCCTCCAATCCAACGGTCGACGATCCATATCACGCAATTTTCACCAATCCTTCCCAGTGCACTACTTCCGTGCGATAAAAGTGGTTTTATAAATCCACGTGTCGAACGCTAACAAATATCATGTTCCGAAAGCTAATACGGCTCCCCCCCCCCAAATGCTACGCGAAAACCACTGCCAATTTTCCCAAAACCACCCTTCTTCATATTCGCACCATAATTCAAATACGAGCCTGGTTAGTTGTTCTACCTAGTTTACGTCCTCCTCCACTACATTTCCCCATCCTCAAGCATTCCTACCGCCTCCATTGAACCTCTAAAACGCAGTTTTACCACAATTCACAGGGTTTTTATAATTAGTTTTTGTGTTTTGCAGGGTTTAGTGGTATTCGATCTATGTATTTCCATAGTCATAGACAGGTGACCATATGAGTACAAGGTGACGATTCTGTGTCTTATATCCACGAAGAAAGGAACCAGCAGGGTTTCGGACTCTGAATTACATCGGTGGATCACGATCCCCGATCATAGATGAGGCCCTCCAATTGCATAAAACCATTTGTGCCAATGAAAATAGAACAAAAAAGTGTATCAGAATGAAGACCCGAAGATGAAGATCAAGGCTTAATTAAGCCTAAACACAGATCAGAAAATAAATCACTGTGTTTATAAAAATAGAGAAATCATATCAGTCGAAGGAAGCCTCCACTGCCACATCAGAGGCTAAAATATCCTTTCAGTTACCAAAGGTGCCACCTTGCAGCCTTCTGCCTCAAAAGAAAACCCAGATCAAATCTTAGTTAGTAACATTAAGACTAAAGGTAGCTAAATAGTTATTGCAAACAAAAGAATATATTTTAAACTATCAGCAAAGTTATTTAAAAGACAAAAAGAGCCTTAAAGTCAATCTTTTTGTCCACTAAGCCTAAAAAGCAGAAATGGAATAAATGAAACAGATTTGTAATTCAATGCATTCCTACCTTATGCCTTGCACGGTTTTCAAGGCTAGGAATTGCATTTAGTATAGAATTAATGATACTTGAACCCTAGAAACTCTTCCACCTCCTCATTTCCTTATAAAATCTCCTTGAGGAGCACATTGTAAAGGGTTGGTCTCTGGATATTTGTTTCATGTAAATAGTTTTCTGAAGCTGCTGTAGCCCTGTTTGTAATTGAAGATACATAAGCTAAGATGAGAAGTTTGAAGTTGTAGAGGCCTATTGGACTTGAAGATTGTAACCAGTTTGAACATCAATATACAAGCTGATTCATGGGATCCTGGTCTATGTCGATGGTGATGTGTTTCTTACTGTAATTGTTATTTTCTTTATGTTTCCATTCAGTCCACTTTTCTCTGATAAAGAACAAAAAATATAGATTAGGATTTACTCTTGAAGTACCCTAAATCGCACTGAAAATCTTTATCCTTTATGTTTTCTGTTGATTGTTTATTTAAAGGTAATTCAATAGAGTATAACCAGTGAAGTGTTGGTAAGCCCATATTTCCTGAGTACAACTTGAGATTTTATATTTGAATGTTCTTGAGAAGTTTGCTAATTAAAGTTGAGCTAGAGAAGTTTATGGTTAGCCTTGTCCTCTGGTTTATCTCCAATAGTTGCTTTGAAGAGTTCCCTTAAGAGTATGTTGAAAGAAGGCTAGTTTTAAAGTACTTACCTGATCTTAGACTACTTTTTATGTTTATCATGAATGTTTTCCTCTTTGAATACGTTGAAAGAAGGCTAAGTTAAAAGTCTTTACTTGATCTTAAGCTATTCTAAGTGTTTTAAATTTTTTCTATTGAAAGTACATCAAAAGCAGGCTAGTTTAGAAGTACTTACTTGATCTTAGATTACTTTTATGTCTTTCCTTAATTGCATGCCAAAAGCAGGATAGTTTCAAAGTACTTACTTGATCTTAGGTTGCTCTTTGTTTCTTCATCTGTTTGATTTCCCTCACTCCATTTCTTATTGTTTCATTCCATAAAATCAACTTAAAAATATCCTTTGACATAGATGACTTGCCCCATGGACCACTCTTGAACCTTGCTGTTTCAATTAAATCCTCTTATGACTCCATAGCCTAATGGATTAAAGCTTCTCCTTGCCTATCTTGTTAGCAAAACCATTCTTCCACTTATTCACACCTTCACCCTTTGTATAGACTTCCTTCACCTTCACCATATCCTTGCCCAACCAAAACCAGACAACAAAAATTGTTCTTCATAACTATCCTAGAAGCACATTCAAAAGCCTTAAAGATCATGTCTTTAAACTCATACATAGAGAGATCCCTCTCTGGATTCAGGATGGCTAGATCCTAGAATCCCAAAGTGGTTTGATGTTGTCTTGTCTTTTGGATTTTTCAATCTACCAAAACACAGGAACCCCAACAGTTCTGTGGAAGAAATGTAAGGTCTTTGTCTTCCCTCCTAAGGTTTGATTTATCACACCCTCCAGTCAAGCTTCACAGTATTCACGTCAAGCTTCACAGTCTCCACATCAGCCTCGTCGTAAATGAAAATTTCTGGATTGTGCCGACAAGGAAATTTTTACTTTTACTTTTATCCTTTATGTTTGTAATTTCAATTTACTGTCAGATGTTTTGATTTTTATTTATCCATATGTGCCTTAGGCACGCTTAATTTTTGTTATGATGTATGTACTGGGGCGAATCAAGAAATAATATCTGGGTAACAGACCCTCTCCAAAAGTCCTATAAGAAGATAAATTTAAAACGGAACAAGGGTTCATAATTTTGGGCAAGAAGTGCTGTCAATTTCCTAAAAGACGATTCCAACAATTTTGATATGTGAATGTATCGTTTCCAGAATGAATAAATATATATTCAGCATGACTCCAACTCAAATGTATATGTAGTATGTAAATCTTCTAATGTGAAATGCGTGAATTCTTTTATGTTTCTACTTCTCAGATTTTATGTTATCGTAGCTGCTGGGATTGTTCCTCTATGTTCATGAATTTATTATATTCATATAATGTGATAAATTCTTTGTCGACAAAGAGAATGTGAATGCCTTAAATGTGCTCCATAAATCAATGTGTTTCATTTTCTCTCCTCTTTTCCTCTTCATATAGTTTTTAGCATGCTAGATTGTTATCGTATTTTAAGCCCAATATATTAAATTATCATCTTCTATGTATCTTCCACTATACTATAATTCAAAGTCCCCATAAACAGGTGTGAAAGACCGTGGTTTATTTTTATGTGAATTGCATCTTGATTCGTAGTTCATGATTATCAAGATTATTATATATATGTCCAATCAAGAAAGGTTCTAGCCCATTTTCATACAAATCTTAAATAGAAAGGATGGGTCATGTCAAGTCCAACTCAACACCATGTTAAGATGGCCTAGGCACTGGTCTCCTCATCAACCCAGAGACTATCTCTAGGAGCTACAAAACCTCAAACCTATTGGGCAAAAGCGGAGCATACAATAATACATATTCTCAATAAGGCACATCTCAGAACAAACTGTGATAAGAAACCTTATGAGATGTGGCATGGGAAGCCAACATCAATCAAGCATTTTAAATTATTTTGGAGTAAATCCTATATAAAAAATAATGATGAAAATCTTGGAAATTTTTATGCTCGATTAGATGAAGGAATATTTTTGGGATATTCATGAAAAAGTAAGGGATATAGGTGCTATAATAAGAGGTTGCATAAGATTTTCTAATGCATAGACATAAAATTTGATGAAAAGCTATCTGATAAGAACAAAATAAGAAGTTTTATTAATCTTCTAGATCATCACCATCGTGACGATAAAGAGAATGAAGTAAAATATGAAGACTTAGAATATACAAAGACTGATTCAAAAGAACCCTCAAGACAAACATAAAAGAATAATCCTGAAAATAAAATTATTGGAGATAAAAGTGAAGGAGTACATAAAAGGTGGCAAATAACATAAAAAATTGAGCAAGTTCATATTGTTATGCTTCCACAGATAGAACCAAATAAATTTGATGAGGAAATTAAAGACAAAATTTGGATAGATGTTATGAACGAGGAGTTAGACCAAATTGAGAAGAACAAGACTTGGGAACTAACACCAAGACATGTTGGAAAGAATGTAATTGGCACAAAATGGGTAAAAAAATTGGATGAATGAAAAGGGTCAGTGTTACACCATTTTTTGGTCATCAAACATGTTACTATTAGATGGACCTAAGTGCACCATGTAAGACCAATTTTAACCTAAGTAAAATTTCTTTCACTATGAAAAATAACTTAGTAAACCACATTTATTAAGTTGTTTATGGTCTAAATAGGAAACCCCATGAGGAAATATTAAATAAATCTACATTTTTTTATTTTTCTCAAGGAATAATTAGTTAAACAACATTTTAATTAATATTCCTGGTCATATTTAACCCAAAACAGGAAAATTAATTAAATAAATCATTATTTATCTTATTATTTTCTAGGAAAAATTATTTAAATAATATTCCTTGTTAAATTTGACTAAATCATTTATAAATATTTGAATAAATCATTATTTATTTGATTATTACTCAACCACATCCTTAAAATAATAAATAAATCATTTATTTTTTTATTATTTACAAATAAAGGGATTTGACCAAAGTCAAATTCTTTTTCCCTCCAACAAATATAATAAAATATTCCATAAAAGTTGGATCTTGATTTGGTTAATAATATTTTAATTATGCATCAATATCTAGACTAACTCAATATTTTGTTATAAATAGAAGGGGTTTTCCATTCACTCACTACTTTTTTTTGCCTAAAGATCACTCAGGATCTATACTTTTGGTCTGACTTTGATCCACCATCATTGTCATATTTTGCTACCATTTTTCTTGTGAGCTCCCTTTGAATTCCATTTTTGTCAGGGTTTTCTACACCATCAAGAGAGAGGGATTTTAGATCTGAAGTGCTGAGGACTTACAAGAACCCATCCCATTGAGGGGGGCTGGTAACATCTTTCTATGTTCCCTTCCCAGGTGTCAAAAAATACAAAAATTATTTAAAACAATCTTGTCTTGTCTATTGGATGCATGGAGAAAATCTTGCTTTTATTTACTGCTTAATGTCTTTTAATGCATAGATCTAAATTTTGCAGCATTTATCTTGGTCAACTAATTGTAGATCTAAATATATTGGCAGCCATATTTGTTGCTAGGGTTGTTTATTATGCACGGCTAAAGTGAGCCTTTTTTGTACGCTTGCAATTAAGATTCATACTAACAACTGGCGACTCCACAAGGGTTTACGATTACGACCTCTGTCGTTTCTTAGATCCCTACATATCCAGCTGCTTCAAACCCTAGGATTTCTCTTCAGCTTCTTGTTTTGATTTTCTTGATGTTGTTTTTAACCTATAAAACCCTAAAACATTGAAAATTCTAACTTTTGTGTGTTTTCGGACCTATTGCGCAAGTGACAAGCATCAACCGCAACTAAGATGACAAACTTTTCTGAAACTTGCTCCCGAGAGTGCCGGAAGTGCAGGTCGCACTTTTTGGGCCAAAACCTGTGACCTGAACCTCCAGGGCATAGAAAACAGGCCAAAACCTACGACCTCTGCAGAAAAAAGGTCAGAAACTGCGACCTGGACTTTTTGTGGGAATGTTTCTAAGATTTTTTTGGGTTTGTCTGGGACTCTGTTCAGGGCTATCTGACCTTCGTCTCTGCCCGTTTTGGACTTATACTTGTTCTATTTTACTCATAAAAGTGGGAACCTAGACATTTTTCATATCTGGTCCCTTACCTTCAGATCCATTTCAGCTTGGCTATTTATCCATCGAAAACATCTCCTTTTAGTTTTGTTTGGGTTTTCCTCTAGGTTCCCCTATGCTTCCCTCCAGTTCATAGCCTTTCGCCACCTCATTTAAAACAATTTTTCCTTTGATTTTTTGTTGTTTTTCGGCACCTATTTCTAGCAGATCTAACCTTTAGATCATTGTCCCTCCTGAATTTAGATCTATTGGCTATTTTAGTGTGTTTTGACTAGATTTTTGCCCACCTACAGACTAGTTGTTGAGAGGCCCGCCTCCTTGGGTTTAGATTAATGCATTATTAGCTGTTCATTTTCTGTTATTTCAGTTTCATATACTATTATATGTAGGTTTATTTATAGTTATATAGCACACTTTTTTTTTTCTTTACAAACGTATGGGTTTAAAAATTAAAATTTACACACTTAACACACACATCCTAAGTGAAGAAGAGCTTGGTTAACACCGCCAAGCAAAGACTTTAAACATTGTAATTAATTGATCCTGCACCTCTCTGCCCTTGTTTCAACATTGTAATAAGTTGATCCTGTACCTCTTCGCCCTTATTGGTCTCTCTTCCCTTTGTGCTATGTTTGTGCCTTCATCATTACGCCGCCAAGGCATTTATCCTGGAGACTTCTTGGCCTTCATCCTCAATTTCCGGTAGGAATACTTACTCCTCTGTGTAGGATTTGAACTAGTCCTCCACCGAGTCCACACTCTGACTCCTCTTCTGGTTTGTTGGGTTCCCCTTCTGGTTTCGCCCCCAGTTCTCCCCCTATCACCTTCACCATGTCTGGTTCAGGACCTAACGTTGGTGGTAGCCCCAGCCTTAATGCTGGAAATACTACTAGTGGGACCGCAACAGGAACTACCCCGGCTGCTCCCTTCCTCCCATATATAGCAGGCCTTAGTCTTCCCAATTTTAACCAGTTGATTAATGACCATATACGCCATGACGCTGGTTGGCCTGCTATGCCAACCAAGCTCCCTTCCAACATCCCCAAGTTCGAAGGTCTTGCTGGAGAAGATCCTACAAATCATGTGCGATCTTTCCACATGTGGTGTTCGTCTAACTCCATAACCAATTACTCTGTCCATATTCGGTTGTTCCAGCGTACGCTTACCGGCGAAGCTTCTAAGTGGTATGTTGATCAAGCCTCATCCTCTCATACCACCTTTGCGACTCTTTCACGGGCTTTTCTGTCTGACTTCCAGCTTCTCCTCCTTTATGACACTGGTACCGAACTTTTGACTTCTTTCCATCAATCGTCTGCAACATTTCTATCTGATGATGTCCAAGAATGGCGGAGAAGAAAGAGCCTATGTCGAGCCCCTACCTTAGAAGACCGTGTCTACATGGCCTGGTTCCTTATATCTCTTTTGCCTGCTATAGGCAAAGATGTCGCATCACATTTCCCTCAAACCGAAGAAGCTGCTCTCAGATTGCGTTAAAATATGAACTGATCTACGCTCAGTCTGGTTATGTTTATACAATTCTACCTGATCTCCCAAGACCCGATGGTGCCAATGCACCAAGGGCATCTCATGCTGCCGATAGTATCGTTGGAGCTCTTTCTCATCCATACGCTCAGCCTCCTATGGGCTATGGTTTCCCTCAGGGAGGGGCCAACACCTCCAACACTTTTCCCCCTCCTGGTAGCATGTATCCAGGATACGACATGCCTCTTCCTTTCGCCCAACCTATTTACCACAATGTTACCCAACCTCCTTATTATCTGTATCCGCAGCCTGGTGCTCCAGCTCCTCAAGCATTAGCACCTCTGCCTCCCTTGCCTTCTCAACCCCCGCAACAGTAGCCACCACCCCCTCAGGGGCAGGTGTATGCACAACAGGGCGTGACTAATCCTCCTACTTCTAAAAAGAAGAGGAAAGGCACTCAAAATCAATCTACCCCCGGTAATCTTGGACCTAATCCCCAAGGTAACACACCTAACAATGTTAACCAGCAACAAGGCACTCAGCCCAAGCAAGATAGGCATGTTCGCACGAATAAGCCTTGTTCTTGTTGTGGTTTTTATGGTCATTACACGCACGATTGTCCTATTTTACCACAGATGCAGCAGATGTGGGAGACTCAAGCAATATCATGAGGACAACAAGCCTCCCCTTCCGTTCCTCCCAATGCTGCGCCTAGTCAGCCAACTGTGTTTACTAATCCTTTCCCTCAGCAAGGATTTGTGGCTACCCAACCACCTGAAGGTCAAGCGGCCACTCAAACTCCTCCATATGGTATCTCTGATTACCATATTCTCATGATGAGCTCTGACCAACCTATAATCGTTGACCTCAACCTTCAGACTTGGTCCCGTCAGTACAACAAGCCTCCCGCTACGTCTATCCCTGAGCCCCCTTCTTCAGGTTCTATAGAGCCTCTTTCGACAACTAACATTCCTTTGCAGATCCCTTGGCCTAAGGTAGAGTTTCATATCAAGATCCCTAAGGGACCATTATGCTAAAACACTGCTTCTAGAAAAGCTGCCCATTCGTATAGTATAGTAGCTGATTCGATGCAATCTCCTACTGCCATCTCAACACTGGAACTCCTCCGGTCATGCCCTTCACAACGAAAATCTATACTATTTTCCATTGGTGATGTAGATCCTTCATATGATTGATTGATCATATTCGATGTTGACAGGTCAGAACATCCTCCCCTTCCTTCTTCCGTCACCTTCCAAATCCTCATCAAGATCCAGAACGCCAACGTTTCCTGTTGTATCATTGATGAGGGGGCATCCACCTGTGTGATGTCCGCTTTGGTTTGGAAGCAACTCAGATCACCTGAGTTGGACCCTTCCACTATCACCCTCCGAGCGTGGGACGGCCACTCCTCCAAGCCCATTGGCATGTTCTGAAATTGTCATATTACTCTTGCAAGTAAGACTGTTTGCGTTGATGTAGAATTCATTGA
Source organism: Pinus albicaulis (assembly GCA_034641835.2). Lineage (NCBI taxonomy): Eukaryota > Viridiplantae > Streptophyta > Pinopsida > Pinales > Pinaceae > Pinus > Pinus albicaulis. Next base: position 1,960,832 of record MU968363.1, on the reverse strand, counting down.
TGCCCCCTTAGATTAAAACATTATATTGGGTCGTAGCTACACCTATGCGATGTCTGTTTTCCCGTCTGTGATTCACCGCAAGATGTCCTTTCCCTATAATGGAAATATAGTCACCATTTACCAGTTAACATATTACGAACCGAAGTCTCAGACGTCCCCTGAGTCCATCATATCTTCGGTGGCCAATAAGAAAAGTGTCGACCCCTTGACCAGTGGCTCACCCGGAGTCTACAAAGACTCCTCTTTGCTTGGTAAATTCCCTGGTCTTCCTCTTTCTGTCTCTAATCCCAACTCATCAAATGTTTGCATGATGCAATCATCTCGGGCTTCCCTCAAGCAACCCACTTCAGCTAGTCAACAGCCTCGCCCTTCGCAGCCTACTCCTAGCCCTTTGATTTAGCCTTCTGGACCCCCTCCTCCTGGCCCTTCACCTACAAATAGTATCCATGAGCCTCTATACCCTCTTGGAAAGGCTCCTCTAGGCCTTAACCATATTGGAGTCGTCCTGCCTAGCCATTACCCCTCTGGTCATATACCATTCCTAGCTTCCCCCTCCTAGAGTGTTCTCGGTACCTGTCATGGCTACCTTATCCCTTCCTAACCCTACCTTGGGGATTTCCATCTGATACTTCAATCCCCCAGCTGCTACCCCACCTGGTCAACCTAAATCTTATCTTGCTTTGACCTCAGTTCAACCGGTCCCCATGACTCCTCCCGCTACTACCATGCCTAAGCCACCTCAACAAGAACCTTCTCCTGTTGCGACAGGTTCGGGTAAAAAGAGCAAAGCTCACAAGAGGGCACCAAAAGTCAAGGCTGCCCCGACTGACCCTGCTCCTCCTCCACCTCCAAAGCCTTGTGATTTGTGTGATGTGGTTGTTCATGCCACCCATACCTGTCTTGAGTTGCCTCGTATCAAGCCCATGGTTAATGTTGCATTCCTTGAGTCTATGGTCCCTGAAGCCTTTATTTCTTCCTCGACTGTAGCCAAGAACCCTAAGACCATTCACACCAACCAACCTTGTGCTTTTTTTGATCTCCATGGCCATTATTCCCACCATTATCCCTGCCTCACGCATTACAGCGCCTCTTTGGAGGTAGTTTAGGAGTACGAGATTGAGTAGAACTAGTCTGCCTCTTCTATCCTTGCGTAGTATGCTTCAGGCTAGCTTGAGGATTTACCTGCTCCCATTGAAATTCCCCTCCTAATGTCGAGATGATGGAGCCTGCGGCCAACATCCTCTACCTATCATCATCCATGAGACTCTCGGTGGAAGCTCCCTCTGAGACTCCCCCTTCTGTTTCACTCGACCTCCCTTCAGCGATCACCCTGGGCTCAACATCAGTGGATCCCTTATCTGCTTTTTCTTTCGTCATCCCCCATGACGATGTGCATGTGAACTTTTCTTCTCATGATGATGAGTCAGGTAGCTTCACTGCGTCATGTGGTCTCCCTTCCTCCAGTCACCCCATCTTCTATTGTGATGATGACATCGTGGAAGCCTTGTCCACCCCTGACTTCATCTTTCCTGCCCATAAGAGGAATGACACCCTTCGTGTCTATGGTGACTTTCGCGGCCTAAGCACAAGCTACCCACAAGGTAGCTCCCACACACCACCTTCCCGATGGTGTGCGGGTAGTAGACATCCTACCCGAATGACTCCCTCTCGTAGTGGTTGTTCGATTTCTACTATGCGCCCAGGTTGCCAACATTTTTCATCATCCTCCCATTTTTTTGTCTTGTGGCACCTTTCAGATGGACCTCCCGTCCACACCTTATATCAGTTATGCCGATGGTGCAAGTCGCTACTCCCGGAATCTAGCCCGACAGGTTGGGCCTTTTTTACCCCCTTACATTCACTTTTTCTCTCGAACGGTGTATCCATTGGTACTGCCACCAATAATCAGGCTAAATATGATGCAGTGAAAGGTTTATTAGCTGATTCCCTTTCCCATCGCATCCTCCACCTTCATGTTCATTTAGATTCCATGCTTCTTGTCATGCAATTTAATGGTGTATATCGTGTGCATAATCCTATCCTTTTTAGAAGATATTTACGAGTGAAGCTTTTGATGCATGAATTTGAAATCATTACATTCAGTCATGTACCTAGAGCACAAAATTACTATATATATAACATTGCAAACAATATTCTAGATTGGCATTTAACACATGCATTTAACATAAGACAATAAAATAAAAACCATCAAAACGATGCATATCCATAATATGTGTCATATAAAATGTTTTAGAGTCCATTAACTCCGATACATAAGACATGTCCATAGCATGTTACAAAAACTAAAAACTGGGGGCACCACCTGCCCCTACATCTAATCACTATCTGGAGGATCTTGAGCCAATGGCTCTGCTCCTGCAGCTCGTAGATCATGCATCCCCTGTCCGACCATTGCCATGCGCCGCATGACCCCTCGCCACTTTGAGGGTAGACCAATACGTGGCTCTATGTACTAGTCATCCAAGTCTTGCCAGCCGCACTCTGAAAAAATGGTCATAAGCCTCTCACATCTACGATAGATGTCCTCCAGGACGGTCGTTGCATCCTCATTTTGCGGCGCTCTCGATCCACTAGGTCTTGCAGCTCATGATACTGCAGGTCGTCCCATATGCCCAACTGGTTTTACCGGTGTTGTATCTACATACCACAAGTGAAAGAATCAGTACCACATAAAATATTCTGAAACTTTACAATGCACATAAAATATTAGCAACTTTTCACTTACTATCAGGCCCCCATACTCGACCAGGCGGTAGTGGCAAGACTAGGTCCCCACGATAACTCATCCCACTATAGGGATAGTCATCTATGTACAATGGCATCTAATCCCAATGAGCAAAGAACTCGGGTTGAAACACCCATCTGATCGCCCCACCTCCTCCTCTACACAGTAGTCGCCCCCACCGGTGCATCCCGGGCTCCCTCGGGCCCCCATCCTGGAGCTGTATACGAGGTCGAAGTGTCGGGATCTTCTCAAAGAAGAGAAAGCACATCACTGTACCATATGCACAGTCATGGTTCACTTGCCGCTTGCATAACGACAACTGTCATTTCAACGACGACAACATCATCTGGGACCACCCATAGTAGGTCCCACTCAACACACTCTCCATAAGCATCATCTGCCCTCCAGTGATGTGGTGGAGTGCCTAGTTTCCCAGGATCCGCAGCACCGCTACGGCCACAACACGGGTCTCTAAACTCTCTAGATCCCCGATGGGTATCTGTGTCCCCTTGACATGGAGACTTGGTCAACAATGGCGCTCTACAAACTCCATGATGTTCCGCCCTCACAGTAACACTCGCTAAGTATTCCCTACCATCCCAAGTGGTGGGAGACCAATCATAAAATATATATCCTGGACAATCAACTCGATCCGGTGCCCCTACACTATAAAGACCTCATGGTCTGGATCCGAATAACTAACAATCCGGGCCAACAAGGGCTCTCCAGCTCTCATCAAATGGTTCTCCACAAACTTTAGAACCCCAAACCTAGCCAATGCACTGCAGACACGTTGATCCTATTGAATCTCTGATCATAATGTGTCTAGGTCTCTCTCTCTCTCCAGTTGATCCGTAATTCTGCCATATCTTCACAAAACCATCATATTTGTCAGTTTACAGATAAGAAATACTGTATCCAAACATAAAAACCCAGTTCTCAGCCAAACAAAAGCACATAAAAACCCATTTCTGTCAGGTCGCACTTTTCAGGCCCAATCCTGGCACAATTCGCAGTTTTCTGCCCAAAACCTGCTACCCAAGTTGCAGTTTTTGCCCCAAAAAGTGCGACCCAGCCGTGAAGAGGAGTAGGGGTCTGTTCCTGAGCTCTTGGAACCTAAACTGAACTTTCAATCCACTGAAATGAAAGAGTAGGGTTAGGCCTCTTACCTGCAACTGACGGATCTCAATTTGAACGGTCAGTTTGTCCGCTACGATCACTGCAAGATTTAGGTCCTTCTCTCCTCTCTACATTCACCACAGCTCCACTTGCAAATGAGTGAATTTGGAGGGAAAATGCCTTATTAAAAGAGAAACCCCATTTATTAATTTGTTTATGGTCTAAACAGGAAACCCCATGAGGAAATATTAAATAAATCTACATTTGTTTGATTTTACTCAAGGAATAATTAGTTAAACAACAGTTTAATTAATATTCCTGTTCATATTTAACCCAAAACAGGAAAATTAATTAAATAAATCATTATTTATCTTATTATTTTCTAGGAATAATTATTTAAATAATATTACTTGTTAAATTTGACTAATTCATTTATAAATAATTGAATAAATCATTATTTATTTGATTATTACTCAACCACATCCTTAAAATAATAAATAAATCATTTATTTATTTATTATTTACAAATAAAGGGATTTGACCCAAGTCAAATTCTTTTTCCCTCCAACTTAAATATAATAAAATATTCCATAAAAGTTGGATCTTGATTTGGTTAGTAATATTTTAATTTCACCCAATATTATCATTAACAATATTTTGTTATAAATAGAAGGGTTTTTCCATTCACTCACTACCTTTTGTTGCCTAAAGATCACTCTGGATCTATACTTTTGGTCTGACTTTGATCCACCATTATTGTCATATTTTGCTACCATTTTTCTTGTGAGCTCCCTTTGAGTTCCATTTTTGTCTGGGTTTCCTGCACCATCAAGAGAGAGGGATTTTAGATCTGAAGTGTTGAGGACTTACAAGAACCCATCCCATTGAGGGGAACTGGTAACATATTTCTATGTTCCCTAAAATTCTTTAAAATAATCTTGTCTTGTCTATTGGATGCATGGAGAAACTCTTGCTTTTATTTACTTCTTAATGTCTTTTAATGCATAGATCTAGATTTTACAACATTTATCTTGGTCAACTAATTGCAGATCTAAAGATATCGGTAGCCATCTTTGCTATTAGGGCTGTTTGTTATGCACGGCTAAAGTGAGCCTTTTTCGTACGCTTGCGATTAAGATTCATACTAAGTCCTTGGGATGGGTTCCATTGGATGTTACCAGTCCCCCTCAATGGGATGGGTTCTTGTAAGTCCTTAGCACTTCAGATCTAAAATCCCTCTCTCTTGATGGTGTAGAAAACCCAGACAAAAATGGAACTCAAAGGGAGCTCACAAGAAAAATGGTAGCAAAATATGACAATGTTACAAAGATTTCAAAGTATACCAAATGGACATGAAGTCTAATTTTCTAAAAAAAGAACTTGAGGAAGAGGTCTATATGGAACAATCTGAAGGGGTTTTGTTATAAGATAAACCTAATTATGTCTACATGTTAAAGAAGGCATTGTATTATCTTAAACAAGCAACATGAGCATGGTACTCTAGATTGGACCAGTAACTTCAAAAACAAGGTTTCAAGAGAGGAGGAGATGATAGTAATTTGTACATAAAGGCTTATGGAGATGAATTATTAATTGTGGTTGTATATGTGGATGATATCATGTTTGGTAGAAATAAAGTTCATCTAGTAAAAGGGTTTGCTGAAGAGTTGAAGTCAGAGTTCGAGACGTCCATGATTGGAGAACTTACCTTCTACTTAGGGATTCAAATCCTACAAAAGGCTGGAGGAATATTCATTTCTCAATATAAATACCTAAGAGATATGCTGGAAAAGTTGAAAATTGAATACTGTAAGCTTGTATCAACCCCCATGACTACTAGATGCAAGTTATGTGCAGATGATGAATCACCTGATGCGGATCAAAAGCTTTACAAATCTATTATAGTAAGTATGCTATACCTAAAAACTTCTAGACTAGATATAATGTTAGCAGTAGAATTATAGCAAGATATAATTCATGACAAACAAAAGGTCATCTATTAGAAATGAAGAGGATATTCAGATACTTGAAAGGAACTACAAACTATGGTCTATGGTATCAAAAAGGGACATAGTTTACATTGATATCATACATAAATTTGGATTGGGCCAACTGTGTGGATGACAGAAAAATTACAAGTGGTGGTGCATTCTACCTAGGAGAGCCTTTCATTGCATGGTTAAGAAATAAGCAATCATAGGTTTCTCGATCTACAACAGAATATGAATACATAGTAGCTACAACTTGTTGCAAACAATTGTTGTGGATGAAACAAACAATACAGGATATGAAGGTAAATTTCATTGAACGTATATCTATCAAATGCAACAATACAAGTGCTATAACCATTTATAAAAATCTCATGCTTCATTCAAAGACTGAACATATACCTATAAAGTACCACTTTCTCAGAGAACAAGTGGTTGAGAAAACAATGAAGATGAAGTACATACCCTAAAAAGAACAAATAATAGACATATTTATAAACCCTCTTTCTAGAGAACCATTTGAGCATCTTAGAGACAAGCTAGGAATAATTCCTGCAAGTGCTTCTCACTAATGTGACTTTAAAAGAAGAATCTAAAAGTTGTTTTTGAATGCACCATCTTAGAGGGGGAGACTATAGGAGCAAGAAGAAGTAAAGAAGAGGACCAAGAAGCATATGATTTTTTCAAGAATTTGAAGCAACAAGAAAAAAGGCATCATCAAATTGTGAAATAAAGTCATCTTCTTCATGACCAAGCAACATCAATCAAGTGCACCATTCAAAATTTCAATCTTTAATGCAATTTTTTAAAGAAATGTAAACATTTATATATCATGTATATAAGCGTGTATATAAATGTTTTCAAATGAAAAGTTGCATATATAGACAAAGCATATTGGAATCATCAAAATTGTCTCAAATATATTCATCTTCTAAATGTTTATGAGGAATGCATCAATGTAAATCATGATGACCCTTGTATTTAACTATCATGTTATCTATGAAATAAGAAAAAGTATGGCCTCTGAAATTATATGAAAGCAAAAGAATTGTCATCACATCTTAAGGAGAGAATTTATACATCTATATTTTTGGTTACTAATATCCCTCATCATAAATTATCATGAGGTCATCATCTGAACCATATTACTTTCAAATTATATCTGAAAAGGCTTAGCAGATAAGTAGCTAATCATGTTCAATTTGTTGCAAAGAATAATTTCATACATATTTCCTTTTACAATTTCAAAAGTATGTTACTGGAGAAAATTATGAAGATGGGCAATCATAAAGCCATAATGTGATTAAGATACACTTCAATATTTCATTGCATCACTAAGATATTGCTAAATCCTTCAGCATTACAGTATAAGTGCAAAGATGGAGCTTTCATCAAAAGAAGAAATCTATGGAAGTACTTCAGCAACATGGTTGAACTAAATATTTTTTTTAGATCATATGTAAATCCACATGCTCATAGAGACATGAGTATAGAATCAACTCATCAATATCTCGTCTCTATATTCTATCATATCAACAATTTCTTGACATAAGTCTACAATCAGAATGATTAATCCTTTCAATGCAGAAAATCAAATAACATTAAATGTAGGCAGAGGGCACTCTCCAAATATCTAAAAGAAGACTCTTTTGACACAATACTATGTGTAGATCCTTGAATAAAATGAACAAAATTAATAAGGGTGAAAATATAGAACTAAATGTAAGCCATAGTTAATGAACTTTATATAGAAAATACAAAAGAAAAATTCAAAGCATTTGCTGAGGAATGTGAAGAACCAAATGCATCATTCAATATTGGCTTGATGCATTAGAAATTGGCTTACTACCTTAAATAACCAAATGCATCATTCGAGGAACGTGAAGAACCAAATGATATTGAATTGTTGGATACACTTTTCCACAAAAGAGTTTGGAGGAATTCGATAAGACTCAACAATTCCATCACTAACTGGCTTGGAAACTATATTGAGACATAAATCTACAACCAGATATCCATTCCAAATAAAACCTTCTAGATTAACAATCATAGAAGGTTGAATAATTGAGTACAATCATCCAATCTGTATGTGCAATAGAGAACTGGTTTTTCTGGAGTGCGAATGAAGAAGGGAACACTAGCAGATGGGTCACTCATTTCGAATCAGAATAGATCCAAGAAACAAATCTAACCTTCTACTCAAAGGCATTATGGTGAATTTTTGGGTGGTTGAGTGGAGACTGGTTGAACGCCAACGATGCTCTTCTCAATTTTTTACACAACCAGTGAACAAATAGATGGCATTACATAATCATTGAAGAGTGCCAGAGAATGTTACTAAGCAATTAAATTTTGGAAGCATTTCATATACATAATGTGTTTACTCATCTCGTGTCAGTGTTAGGTCCATATAATACTAGTGTATCCCATTATTGATATTGTTAGAATAGCCCCCTTATTGTTATTTTTTTGCCAATTTAGTCCCCATATTGTTATTATTGTGCCCCATAGAAGCCCACTATTGTTATTTGTGTGCCCTTACATTGTTATTGTTATGTCAGCTAGGATTATATTCTGACCCATTGGACTCCTGTATATAGAAAGGAGGTTTTTTCATTTGTATCATCCAATAATTGTTCATTTATGTAATGTAAAGGAGGCTTCCCTCTCTAAGTGGCTAATTTATAAGGTGTTGATCTCTCTTTTCTTCTATTTTTGGAGCTGGTTTCATAGCATTTGGTATCAGAGCTTTGGATTCTAGAGTTTCGCTGCTTCAAACAAGTCATCATGACATTTTCAATATAATTTTTTTCTACAAAGGTTCAGAAGCTTTAAAAAAAAAAAATTGCGAAGAAATACTAAGGAACTTTGTGTAAAAATTTCAGATCTTGGTTCGCAAATTTTTTGGAGATATGATATGTGGAAGTTAGGGTTTTTGCAGGCTCTTGAATTTCCTCTCAAAGAGGTGACCTTGGGAAAATCATCATAACTCTCTCTCTGAGCATCGAATTAGAATTATGTAAAAAGTGGATGAAATTACACGGACTGTAGTTTCTTGTGTATCAATTTCAGAGCCAAAGGAGGAAACAATGACAGGTGGCACGGCGTACAAGTTCGCTCTACTGAACCAATCCATAATTAGGTCATTGTGGGAGATTGGGCATAACTTTTTCGTGAAGAATCCAAATCAGGTCTGACCTATGGCATTGGAAAGAGGAATCAGAGTACTAATACAGGATATAAATTTAGATCTTGAAGATCTGAAATAACAGAGATAAATCAGGTTCAACATAGACCTCATAAAAGAAAGAAAAGGGTGTGTATTTTTTAAACAAGTTTGCATAACATTTGTTTGAAAATAAGTTTGAAGTGATTCCAAGGGAATATTGAAGCATAGATATCAGTATTGAGTTATATAATGCCTCCCAAAAATAATTCCACGCCTATTAAGCCCTCATAAATCTCTACTATGACGCATGAAGAGGAATAATTGAAGTATGATATATCAAAATTACGGTATCAAGTGCAACAAATTTTTATCTTACAAAGAGAAATCCAAGATGACATAGATGGTTTAAAAGTAGAAATGGAGACTAAGTTAGACGGTTTGAAGGATCAAATGAAAGCTAATATGGATGATAAAATAGTGAAAGATCACATCTAGTATCAACAACAAGTTCTCCAACTCTCAAAGGATAACCTAACTTTGGTGCAGAATCGAATGAAACAATAGGAAGATCAACATCACAGCGAAAGAAGTTCTAAAGTAGTCATAGAAACAAGAATTATAAAAATACAAAATCAATCAATTTTAGAGTATCTCAATAAGTGGAAGAACTTACCCGTTGAATATTCCACATGGGAGGATGAGAATTTTATACAGAAGCATCAATAAATAATCAAGTGTTGAGGACAACACTTGTTTGAAGGAGAGGGGTATGTTAGGTCCCTATAATATTAGTGTATCCCCTTATTTTTATTGTTAGTATAGCCCCCTTATTGTTATTTTTTTGCCAATGTAGTCCCCAAATTGTTATTATTGTGCCCCATAGAAGCCCACTATTGTTGTTGTTGTGCCCTTACATTGTTATTGTTATGTTAGCTAGGATTATATTTTGACCCATTGGACTCCTATATATAGAAAGGATGTTCTTTCAATTGTATCATCCAAGAATTGTTCATTTATGTAATGTAAAGGAGGTTTCCCCCTCGAAGTGGTTGATTTGTAAAGCGATGATCTCTCTTTTCTTATATCTTTGGAGTTGGTTTCACAACAGCCAGTCTCGTGCCAGATCTGAATGGCAGAAGGAAAACTAAAATTGACATGTTTATGTTTTTGGTTGGTCATTCAAAATAAGTTATATATATAAATGAGAAGCGACAAAGATATGGTTGGAAATTCAAATATTCTTGCAGACCTGAGCAGGTGAGCAGTCAAACCGGTGTTATTGCAGCGTTATGAAAACTATGGTGCAATGAAATTTATGTTATTTTTGAACCTGAAATACGTATCAATATTGTTAGAGCATTATGTTGCGTTCTCATATGAAAATACCGAAAGAAAATATTTTGTTAGAGCGTCTTAAAACGACAGTGGTATGCAACATATGTTGTACATTATCGTGGTATGGAGTATGGCACTGTGCCCTGCCGGTGAAGGTGGATGACTCTTTTTTAAGATAAAAACTAACCTTCAACACTGATCATCCTTGGATGCATATATTAAAAAAATGTAATGTCTTCGAAGAAAAATAGCTCAGTCGACAGAGGTTTGAATCGCAGGGAAGATTCAGAAAAAATAAATAAATGTGGCTGCGAAGTTTGGATTTTTCCCACCACAATGTCTGACATATAATATCCAGAGAGAGGGAGCCAAGATCACGTTTTCTAGGATCCACCACGATAATAATATACACTCTCACCTGCTAGACATCAAGCGGGGTAATTAGATGGTTACAATGTGTTGGCGTCACCCTTATGCCAGGTTTACAGTGTTGTATTCACATGGGAACACCGTTGATTTGGGGAAAATGTATAACTTATTTGTTAAACTTAAGAAATGTCCTAGTGACTGGTGATACATGGAACAACTGATAATGTTGTTAATTGATCCCACAAAAAAATATCATGGGATCTAAGCAAAGAAAAATATGAGCCTATATGGATTAAAGGGGGAGGCCACTGCAATTTGGAGCTTTATCCGGAGTATATCCAACATGTGCGTTGGAAAATGTAGAGGAAGGAAATAACATAGAAAACAGTCAACAAAGGTGCCAACAAAGAAACAAAATGTACCATGTGCTTGAAGTTCAGATGGAACATGTAATTTTCTCAATTCTTGATGTTGAATTGTGTTTCCTTTTTCGATGATGACAAAGGAAGGGCAGTGAATACTATTTGTTCCAGTGTGCTCATTTGGACGATATTGTAACTTTTGAACGGAACCTTTTTGTGCACAAATTGAACAACAACATTGAAACATTAGATGTCTTGATGATCTCTACAAGCTTCTCACTAGGGCTTGCATCTTTGATGGTCGGTAATTTATAAGTTTTATAGTTTCTCATTCAAGGGATATTAATATGATGACTAAGATGTCTTTTATTAAAAAATAAATAAATATCATCGTCATGGAGGCATTATCATTTCATTGGAGTTACATAAGACAACGTTCCTTATCATGGAGTATTACGTAGAGTATTATAGTCATCATGGAGGTAATATCATTATCATTGGAGTTACAGAAGACAACATTCATTATCGTGGAGTATTATCGTCATCATGGAGGTATTATCATTATCATTGGAGTTACATAAGAAAACATTCCTTATCATGGAGTATTATGTGGAGTATTATCGTCATCATCGAGGTATCTTTATCGTGGAATATTATCGTGCATTTAATACACCAAAATGGTCAACGTTCAAAACAACAAAGCATTAAAACTCCAGCGTCCAATGGAGTTATATATGCATTTATAATAGCTCCAGTGTACACACATTAAACTCCATTGATATTAACTCCAACATCTATTGGCATATCAACTCCAATGTTCAACTCGAGCATCTACCTCCAACACTCACATATTAAACTCCAATACTATTATTATCTTGGCATTATTATTATTTTGGCTCATGTTACTATAGATGGTTCATCGTTCATATGGTTTCGATGTATATATCATTGACCAACATCTATTATGACTTGGTGTATCTCAAAGAAATTTCAAAGACATCTTCCCATATATAAAATACATTTCAAAGACTTAAGTATTTCTCCAGAGCTCACGTGGCGTTCATGGTGTATATATTCAATTATGGACAACAACTTACTAATTAGGGTTTAATGCACAAACACTAGAGAAGGTTTATTTTAAATGCATTTATAGCATAAAATTTACAATTACATAATTTTGCATTATGCAACAACCCTTGTCATTGATGTCAAAGAGGGAGCTAGGCCAAGATATGGAGACATAAGAAGAGGTAATATTCATGAGCAACAATAGAAGAGATTTCCATCATTTCTAGAGGGGGAGAATGTTGGTGTATCTCAAAGAAATTTCAAAGACATCTTCCCATATATAAAATACATTTCAAAGACTTAAGTATTTCTCCAGAGCTCACGTGGCGTTCATGGTGTATATATTCAATTATGGACAACAACTTACTAATTAGGGTTTAATGCACAAACACTAGAGAAGGTTTATTTTAAATGCATTTATAGCAGAAAATTTACAATTACAGAATTTTGCATTATGCAACAACCCTTGTCATTGATGTCAAAGAGGGAGCTAGGCCGAGATATGGAGACATAAGAAGAGGTAATATTCATGAGCAAAAATAGAAGAGATTTCCATCATTTCTAGAGGGGGAGAATGTTGGTAATATTTGAATTGATGTCATTGATCACATTGGTGTTAAACCATGTTGAATGTTGAATTTATGATAATTTATGCTTGAATGCAAAAGGCTGAAAGTGATGTGAAGTGTAAAGGCTGAAAATTAAATGTGAAGGATAAAAATGGTTAAAGTGGAACATAAAATATTAAGACATAAGCTTAAAAATATATGCTTTCATTGTACAGAAGAACGTAGATAATACAATTCTTATTTGTCTCTTTGTAATCATTACTGATTGAGTAGTTTTATTTTAGCTCTATTTTACAAATTTTCTTTCAGAACTAAAAATGAAGAGACAAACTTATGAACAGTTTTTGGAAGTCCAAGATACAATGCTTCATTTCATATTCCTGCAAAGGACACAAACAACCAAGATGGCTTGATTATAAAATATACAACGCAGAATGGAAAGAATAATTTTTGAAGGAAAGTAGTTTGGATAAGAATATTAATGAGCAACATGAGAAGAGGCACAAAGTTGAAAATGAGAAGTAGTGCAACAACAAACTTGACAACATAATTGTATATAAGTTAACCAATATTTGTGACTTGGTGTTGTGATTGAGATATTTTTGTCCCTTTCTATGTTGTAGCATGATAAAGAACAAATTGTAACCTGTTGAGGTAGGAGCCTCCTGTGGGTTGTAGCCTGTACAAAAATAGTGGGAGTAGGAGCTTCCTTTGAGGTATGGGCCTCTTGTAGGTAGTGTAGAAAATCCACATAGATTCAAATTGATATTTGTAATATGATCAAACAAAATACTTGAATCTACTCTACAAATTGCAGAAACCAATTACGATCACACAATCACATGAACAAGAAAGAGAAAGAATTTCAATTGCACAACACAAAGATTTATTTGGGAAAAGCCTAAACTAAAAACCCCACTATTTGTATATTGCATAAGTCAAATAATATGAGAACAATACAATGCTTCTCTCAGGTTTGAGAGCTCTCTACACTTTTGCACTATCTCTATCTGTCTCATTGATTCCTAGGAAAGCTTGGTTCAATACTTAACCAATTTATTGGCCTCATGATTCCCTATTTGATTTCACAGTTTCCTTGGGAATTAGGCTCCTATAAACAAGGAAATACCCCAATAATGATTGGGAAATACATCAAAGCTCTTCCTCTGACTCCATGCACCACCTGTACAATTTTATGATTATACAACTGATAGTACACTTCCCTTTAACTCCAATCTCAACTGAGTATTCTTCCGAACTAACATGCATGAGTATTTTTTGAGTGAATTATCAGTTATATGATTGATCACTGCATGTGAATTAAATCCAATTCAATTCACTTGACCTCTCACTAGTTCCTCCATCACTTAGAACTAGTTAAACTTATTTTAACTAAAATAAATTAAGTTAATTAATTACAATTCAAAATAAATTCAACCATGGCTCCCAAAAAGTAGGAGAAACTCTACATGCCTCTAGTTTGACCCTCTACTTGAATTAAATAAACCAAATAAGTCTTCCTAACTTATTTAACTCGTTGATCCAAGATCTTTTGCTTAACGATGCATTAAGAATTACATGTAACGAATCATGTTAACCATAAAAACTTTAAAGTGCACATAAGCGAAGAGAAGAAGAACATAAAAACATGAAAGACAACACAAGGAATTGATTACGGAGTTCGTCCAATTTGGACTACGTCTTCGGGCCCTGCTCAATAGTGGGGAAGCCCTCATTCATTAAGTGACAACAAGAAGAAGAAGTACAAGTAAAATTACATAAAGCACCCTTATACCTCCAATCTGGGAAATGGATGAAAGATGGAGAGCTTTGATGCAGAAAAAGACATCACCATTGAGTTACTGTCGCTTAGAGGTGTAAAATCGACATGAAATTTGTCCAAAACTGACACTAGCAAGTTCTGCACCCCAGGGAATCTTTTTGACGCCCCTCAATATTCCATGGGCATGGTTCTGCCCCCTGGCCCGCTCCAGGTTCCGCTCTGCTCCCCTACTCTGCCTCGACGCACTACATAAGAGAGGGTGTTATATAAATTTCGAGGCAAAATTAACAAGAGGTGGGTCAGTGGCGCATTGGTAGAAACCATCGACAGAGATCTCAAAGGTTTGCGGAGGGTGCGGGTTCGAAACCCGACCTGACCCATTTTGAAATTGTATATATATATGCGTTGATTTGGTTGGTAGTTTTGTTTTGGGGACCACTCGCTCGGGGTACTGGCAGGTTCGACCCCCACCGATCCTGCTTTCTATGCTGCCTCTAGTAGTTTCTTGATACGTGTTACACCGTGGCCCACGAGGCAGGGTTCCCAATCAATCGGACCCTGACCCCTCCATAACCGGAAGTTTGATATGTAGTGAAAATTCAAGGTGGCGGGTCCGCCGGGGGTGGCCCACCCCCAAACCAATTGAATTTATATTAATGTGGTATAGTTGCATGTGGGGGTGGAGAGGGTGGCAACTCGCCACCCCCTTTTGTTTTATATTGATTTTTTTTTAATTAAACAACTTATTTGATTTTTTTTAAATTATAGAATATTTTTAAAAATTCTTGAACCCAGAGGTTATTGGGCAAACTAAGTATCCAGCAAATTCACTTTCTTCTCGGGTGTTGGGTTCCCTGCCAGTTGACGGTGAGATTGTAGGACACTTAAACCTCGCCCACTGCCTAACTTTGACCGCAACTTTGAATTGCTCTAACTTCTTCATACAACCTCGGATTGAAGCGTCGTTTGCATTGTTGGATTCAGAACGAAGAACACTTCGACATGGTCCTATTCTTGTTGTCATCTGGCCACTTTGATTTTTGAGAAATTTTAAAGCCACTTGTTCTCTGAGATCCTCCTCGATCAATCCTCCCCATTGAGGAGCTTTTGGACCACCAAAAGCATTGACACATCCATCACATTCCCCGTGTCCTCGCCAAACCACACTCTCAATCATCTGCATGAAAATCTGGTACATTCTTTGCAATGACATACAAACCATACATGACTCAATTAACCCCACACTTGTGAAGAGTTTATAACACACGTTCTTTGGTCAAGGATTACATAATAGAAACCATACTTCATCTACTCATAAGGAAAGGCCAAAAATATCATCATTGCATTTCGAAGCAATGGAAGACACATCATCACCTTTACATTTATTCACAACGTATGATTTACAAACTGTGGCCATAACAAACTAATACCTCTAAAAAAATCATCTTTTACTTAGTAAAGTAAATGGGTCATCTCCCTATGGCGAATTTTCTTGTGGAATATCTTCGATGGATTCTTCATGGGTTATTTTTGGGCCTGAAGTGTTTGCCATGCAGATTTCTGGTGTTCATCCTTGTGGCAATTATTCTTCCTCTTCCAGACTTTCTAGATCGTCTTGGAATGCTTCCTCCCGATGTGCCTCTAATAAGTGTTCATGGATCCCTCATTCTTGCTGGAATGCGATGAGGCTCTCTCATCATCTTTTGTTGGTGGGTTTCTGGCTGTTTTAGAGCATTCCCCAACCTCCTTCCTGACATACCCAAGTCCTACATGACAGGGTAATTCTTCTACTTTGATGGGGTTTATGATTCCCTGGTCAGAAATTCTAAGGCCCTTTCCCTGATACCCATTTTCTTCAACAGTTTGGATCTGATACCTATAGTATATTTTTCAAAAGAAACTAAATTATCATCATGAAAATTATATGAAATTGAAGAATCACTTTTTACCTCAAGGGGGTTATGCTGCAACTTCTTCAAGGCCTCGTCCTTAGCTTGCAACTGGCATAGCAACCTTTGTTTCTCCTTTTCCGCTTCCTATAGGAGTATCCTTAGCTCAATATTCTCTGCTTGAATGATTTTATTGATCTCCTCAAGTTCCTGGAGCCGTGCCGCGTTGGGAGACCTTTTCATATTTGGTACATTATATATTGAAATTTTTGTTTCATTGCCCAAATCTAAACCCAAATTGATGGGTCCATCTGTTGCGATTCCAAGAGCTGCAATTGGTCTACCACATGCAACTCCCACAGCCGCAACCTTCTCATCTTCCTCTGATTCAGAATTTTGATCTTGTTGCATGGTGGCAGCTCTCTTTTGCTTATGCTTTCTTTCA
This sequence comes from Pinus albicaulis, assembly GCA_034641835.2. NCBI lineage: Eukaryota > Viridiplantae > Streptophyta > Pinopsida > Pinales > Pinaceae > Pinus > Pinus albicaulis. The sequence goes on along the minus strand of MU968363.1, from coordinate 1,943,990 downwards.
TCCCTCTTAGGTCTCAGCCTAAGGTGCAGTTTCTAGCAATTCTCTTCACCACATCCCTCTTTCTCACAATGTGTACAAGAGGGCTTTGCTCCTATTCTCTTGGTTGTTGCAGCGCTTTTTGGGTGGTCATTTTGTTCATGCGTCCCCCTGCTTTCAAGATGCATGGCCTTCACACTGGCCTCATCGATAGTAGCAGGCTAAAAAAATAATAATGAATGCCTTATATAACCATGTAAAGAACTGATATACTTAGTTATAATCTCTGTTGAATCTAATGAAATGTCTAAGTTCAATGCTTGTCTTCTAAATTCTTCAATGAAGTTTTACACATTTTTCCCTTTACCTTTATTTAGGTGTTGTCATTCCATTCATGCCTTTTGCTTATATCCCAATGGGTAAAAATGATTTTTCAATGCAGAAATAAAATTTGATCATGAGGAGAGAAGGTTACCCAGATTGTTGTTGCCTTGCAATTTTCTCTCACGCAAAACAAGAGTGGTGCCCCCTAATCAAAGGGATGCCAACTAGATCTTTGCCTCATATTTCTTGATTTTTTTGAATCCGGAAATATACCTCAATATTTCTAATCCAATTGTTGAGCTTTTCCACATTACATTCTCCTATATACATAGGCAAGTCAAAATTTACATCTAGTTTAAGGAAAGGTTTCTTAGATGTATGTCTATGACTTCTATGAGAATGATGAGAAGAAGAGGAGGAACTATCACTAGAAGATGGAGAGGGAGGGGCGCTTCTCCACCATTTCCATGATTTATTGATCCATGATCATCTGTATCTTTCTTCTTGGGCTTGAGGGTCTTTTCATACTCTGCAAAAAGTTTGTCTACTTTCTCTTCCATGTTGTAGAATGCCTTGTAGTAATTCCACTCTTCTTCCCAACGAGCTTCTTCATTTGCCATGTCTCTTCTTCATGGTGCATGTCCTGCTTCAGAATCAAAGGAATTAAGCTTTCCTTCAACTCTTTGAATCTTGTTTATGGTTAGCATGTACTCATGCAATTTGTATCAACAAAGACCTGCTCTGATACCACTTGATCCAAGATATTTTTCTTAACGATGCATTAAGAATTACATGTAACAAACCATGTTAACCATAAAAACTTTAAAGTGCACATAAGTGAAGAGAAGAAGAATATAAAAACATGAAATATGACACAAGGAATTGAATACAGAGTTCATCCAATTTGGACTACGTCTTCGGGCCCTGCTCAACAGTGGGGAGGCCTTCATTCATTAAGTGACAAGAAGAAGAAGAAGTACAAGTAAAATTACATAAAGCACCCTTATACCTCCAATCTGGGAAATGGCTGAAATATGGAGAGCTATGATGCATAAGTGGACATCACCGTTGAGTTCCTGTCATCGAGAGGTGTAAAATCGACACAAAATTTATCCAAAACTGACACTGGCAAGTTCTGCACCCCAAGGAATATTTTTGATGCCCCTCAATATTCCCTGGGCATGGTTCCGCCCCCCTGGCCCGCTCCATGTTCCGCTCTGCTTCGCTGCTCTGCCTCAATGCCCTACATAAGAGAGGGTGTTATATAAATTTTGATATGGAATTAACAAGAGGTGGGCCGATGGCGGATTGGTAGCAACCACTAGTGGGGATCTCGAAGGTTTACGAAGGGTGCAGGTTCGAAACCCGATATGACCCATTTTGAAATTGTATATATATGTGTTGATTTGGTTGGTAGTTCTACTTTAGGGATCACTTGCTTGGGGGCCGGTCACGTGGGTCAAGTGGGTTCAACTGCCTCCGACGATTTCTTGATACGTGTTACAACATGGCCCACGGGGCGAGGTTCCCAGTCAACCGGACCCCGACCCCTCCATAACCAGAAGTTTGATATGTAAGGAAAATTCGGTATGGTGGGTCCACAGGGGGTGGCCCGACCCCCAACCAATTGAATTTCTATTAGTGTGGTATAGTTGCATGTGGGGGTGGAAGCCTCCCACCCCCTTTCTTTATATTAATTTTGTCTTAATTAAACAAATTATTTAATTTTTTTAAACTATAGACTATTTTTTTAAAATTTCAAACCTCGAGGTTATTGGGAAAACTAAGTATCCAAAAAATTCGTCTGCTTCTCGGGTGCTGGGTTCCTTGCTGGTTGACGGTGAGATTGCAAGACACTTAAACCTGGCCCTCTGCCTAACTTTGACCGCAACTTTGACTTGCTCTTACTTCTTCATATGACCTTGGATTGAAGCGTCGTTTGCACCGTTGGATTCAGAAAAGAGAACACTTTGACATGGTCCTAGTCTTGTTGTCATCTGGCCACTTTGATTTTTGAGGAATCTTAAAGCCACTTGTCCTCTGAGATCCTCTTAGATCACTCGTACATTATGTCATGTGATGTGGAATTACAATTTAATTATAATTTAATTAAAGGGAAAATTAAATTATAAGCCTCTTCTTGTTGCCATTTTCAATATTTCTTGTTACAAATTTCAACACTCCCTCTCAACAATAAAGGAATTCAACTCTATCCCTATCTAATACCTTTGGAATGTTCCGCATGCAACACTTCTCTCTAGTGTTGTTGCTACTGCAACTTCTGAAATTGAAAAGTATCCAAACTTAATCATCTATGATCAATATGATGCATCTCTCACCATAGTCTCTGACTGCTATTAATTACTACACTATGTACTAAAAACTTTGCACTGCTACTAACTCTGCACTGAGTGATCTAAACTACTTCCAAATCTGCTCTGCGCTCCGAAATATATGATTGTTTCTAGTCTCTGCATCTGTCACTCTGCAATCTGACTACATAAACCACCACTGATCCAACCTGCTATTGCGTACTATGGGCCCCCGTGGCAAGGTAATGATCCATGAGACAAGACATCTCAATGGACCCTGCCCAAATCTCTACACCCTTGGGACTATTACTTTACATTGCCCCATCTCTTACCTGGAGGTATGGCTACATGTGCTCCTTCCACCCACTTGGCTCGAAATTTCCTCCTATTGGAGGTCTCTGCTTGAGGGGATACCTCCACTCAGTCTCCTATCTTCTTCTCTAATTGTGGTTTCTCCCCAAGTTTCAGAGGCTTCTTCTCAGGTTGCATGTTGAGAGGTAATTCATGATCCCTCTCAAACACCAAGTCTTTATCCTTTGCCTTGTTCCTCAAAGTTTTGCATGCATCTTCAACATCGAGAGCATACAAGTTCTTGATTCACACACTGATCTGATTCACCTGTCCCATGGCGATGTGTCTAAGGAAAACCTTTCCTTTGCTAAATATCACATCGTAGCCACGTTCTTCCAATATTGCTACTGACACAAAATTATTCCTTCAACCCATTGTCTTCCAACATTGCTTCCATCCTTTCTCTCCAAGCTAGGTAATTCTAACTACACTCAAGGGAATATTCAAGTCTCAATCCACAAAAAGAGATCCTTATCCTGTCGCTGGCCCTGAAGAGTAGATCTACAAATTCAATTCATTTGCTAAAAAAAAAACTCGTATTTTTCTCTTCTATTGTGATTCCCACTATGATACCATGTAGAAAATACATGTAGATTCAAACTGATATTTGTAATATGCTAAAACAAAATACTTGAATCTACTCTACAAATTGTGGAAACCAATTACAATCGCACAACCACATGAATAAGAAAGAGAAATAATTTCAATTGCACAACACAAAGATTTATCCATATGAATGGATTTTCCAAAATGAGCTACTAAATACAAGGGTGTTGAAGATCCAAAAAAATTTGAAAATCTTTTTATTTTTTTATTAATTTGTTGTTGCTCTTGTATTTAGAAGAAAGCTATTCATAATCTAACTTTTAAATATAGTTGAAATTAATTGTCTAAAGTTAGTTTAAATGTTTTAGAGAAACCTCTCTCCAAATTGACCCCTACATAGAGTCACAAGAAAACTTACCTACCTATGGCTACGACCTACCTATTAATGTAAATTCCAAAAGTATTTTCTATGGATAAAAAAAATTCATCCATAGATCTCCTAAAATTCATAAATTCAACCTACCGATATTGTCCAAAAACCCTGCTAGATACATAACGGAGATATTAAAAAACCTATGTATAAAATCCATTCAGAAAACACAATATCCAAAACAAAGGGATTATTATTACAAGAGTTTGAGACTTGCCAGACTGATGGATGCGTCCTCTGAATATGTATGAACAAGCGGTTCTTCTCATCAACTGATTTAGGCTCTTCAATACCATGAAGCAATCTGAAGTTCACATTGTTTTGTAATTCCACCTCTGTACGAAATATCGATTACAAGAACCTTAAATCCTTAAATCCTTCTTTTCTGCCCCAACAATTTAGTACCACACCTTATACACCTTCCAGACATATATTCAGTAATATTGTTGGCATGCTGTCATGAAGATAAAATTTCTCCCTTCATCAATATTTTGGTTTCACTACTAGTATTTTTAAATTTATGGATCCATGTATTTACATAAACTGTCCCAACCATTTAACTTGAGGTTGGACTATAAAGCAACAGAGGAAAGGTAAACGTTTGCTATATGTATATTGACAGAAAGGGACAATGGATATAAATCATTCGCTGGTTCCCTTGTATCCATGGACTTTCTGTTTAGGTTTCGTCTGAGAGTTTTCCTCTGTTAAACAATGCTCTGAATATGTTTATGCAATCGGAAAAACCCTTCTTTCTGAATCTGATAATCACATACAGAACAATACCGAAGCCAAATCCCAGGGCAGCACTGGATCCAGTGAGCGAAACAGCAGTACACATGAGCATGACAAATGAGTCCAGCTTAGAATTCATGTCCCTACAGGCCATAGCCAGCTCAATACCAGAAAAGAGCAGCAACACACCCAACAGCCCAATTGGGAACTCCCTTAGGATTTTCACCAGTTGGCTTCCTAGAATCAACCCCAATACCAGTTTTCCAGTTCCAAGAAATGCTACAGATGCCCCACTCCTGGCCCCAAACTTATATTGCCCAGCAAGGCCACCTGCTCCATGGCAAACAGGCATTGCCCCGAACCAACACCCCACTAAATTCATTATTCCCACACTCACAGACACAGAAGTTGAAGTCACTTCCTTGTCGGGAAACAGGTCAGATGACAATTTGCAGACAGCAATCACAGAATTAAGGATGGAGAGAGGGATTTGGGGTATTGCAGCTCTGACAAAGCCGGTTTTCCAATCATGCCTTGAAATCCTGGTCAGTTGGGGCTTGGATGGGCCTAATTTTAGATGCCTGAGAACACTGGGCTTTCGCAAAATTGCGAAAATAATGCCTAGAAAAAACACAATGAGAGCAGATGGTAGTGCATACAGATTTCTCAAATTCCAGAGCGATTTTCTTGCGTCAGGGGTATCTTTTCTTGGTGTAGCAACACTCGAAGGGATTGAAGCATTTGGATTCTCTTCAATCCTTTGTCTTGAATCATCACCAGAGCCATTGACAAGCACAATAAAGCACAGACAGATCAGAGCCAACAGAAGTCCATCCAAGCCCAACCAAGGCCTTGCATTCCCAGACTTATTCTTCGCCAAGTCCTGATTCTTCCTTATGTATTTCACTGCTGTGAATGCAAACGACAGTCCCTGTGATAGCTGCACGCCCCGGATCACTGGAAGGGGAATGATCCTATAAATAAGGCCCATAAGGCCTGTGACTCCCAGGCCCAACAGAGTTCCTGCGGTGCAAATCCCTGCCGCCATTATCTGTGGAATGGTCAAATGATTTCCTTCACTGATTGCCACTGCAGCAATGGACTTCATGGGCTGGACCGGCATGGGAACTCCGAAAAACAGACCTGTGATGATGTTGTAGAGCCCTGTGAATATCAATGTGGTGCCCAAATCAAGTCCATTTACCAATGTGAGAGCAATTACAATGGGAATGAATGTACCCAAGTCTCCCAACGATCCATTCACTTCTGCCCATCTTGCCCTAAAATGAAGATTGCTCTTGAATCTTTCCCAGAATTTTCTGTAACTTGGCTCTGGGAATTCCGATGGGTGCACAGAGCCATTTTGGACAAGGATTTGTCTATTTCCACCACTTTCTCGAAAATTTGCATCGGAACCCAATGGATTTTGCTGGATTTCCAGTGACATATCTGCAAACTTGTCAGTTACTAATCTCAGCAATACAGATTCTCAAACTCGGAAGCATTGGAAATAAAAGTATCATATGATAATAGCTTGATTGTTCGCAGTAGAATTGATAGAGATCTACAAGCACCACACACATTGGCTTGGCTTTTACTGCATTGACTTAGCCCTTCATTACAATGCAGAGCCACTTGATTCAAAAATCTAATGACGTCCATACATTGTCCACAGCATTAAAATTCCTTTGAAATTGATGTTGTTTTGGCATTCTCTTTATTTTCTATCCTAAATTAAATATTGATTTGATATAATTGTTTTGATGAGACAACTACTTTGTAATATTCCAAATAGGAAAATAACACCAATACAAAACATATACACACTAAATCTACAACAATATGGAAAATACATTAAAAATACCATGAAAATATCTAGAACTGCTGAGCCATTTTATTAAAATACTAGAGATGAAAAATAAGTATAACAGTGCTCAAAAGATAGCACTCTAGTTGGTTAAGCTGGCTGGAATGGCCCTCAAATTCTTCCATCCAAAACATTGCTTTGATGCTGCTCTATTGGACTCTCCCTATGTGCTGCCTTGCTGGAAATGCTACAAAATGTTGTTGCAAGCTAAATAGGGTTGTGTAGATGAGGCTGATCTAGTGCTCAAAAAATGTCGAGATTTTAACCATGGACTCTACTCAAAACCCAAAAAAACCTAGAAAAGACTTCCCGAAAGGTTGACCCTAGAGAAATCACCCTCTTAAGGTTTGAAAACACACAACTGTTGGGTATGCAGAGCTATAGGCTGAACTAATAGATAAACTGGCTGCAACTCCTCCCCAAAGCTCAAATATTGAAGGGTTGATCCCCTCACTGGATTCCAAGCGGAAATGCCTTGGAATTTCTCCCTCTCTAGAACCTCTATGATGCTAGACTACGTAAATCACTAGGTAACTGCTATTGGACTGCGTAAGTCACTGGGTGATTGCACTGCTATGGGAGGGACTGCATATGGCATGATGATCAGATACTGAATCAACTCATGTCGAACAATAAAACTCCTCTCCTGAGCAGGCACTCGAAGTCCCCCGAGGATGAGGTTGGGATATTCGCTTAAAGATACCCGTGTGCTAAATAGCACTACAGACTTGGCTAAACAGCTCGAGCGTGCTTAAGTCGTAAAGACCAGAAAATTAGAATATGCAATAATGATTTCCCTGGTTGTCGTCACCCCCTTCTTATTCTTGTGAAACCCTACATCCTTGGGTCCATTCATTAACTGTGCTACTACTTGGCCCCTTGACTTTCACACTTGTTGCACGTCCACTCATTAATTGCGTTGCTACTTGGCCCCTTAGCTTTCACACTAGTTGCACTGCCCTCTTGGCCCCACAAGAGCTGCAATGTCCACATTAGCTCTAGAAAAGTAGTTTTATTCTAACTACTGGGTTTATGGGTCCCTTCACCCTTTTATTTACCTACTGAATTTAAGAAAAACAAAGTTGGCAAAAATTAATATTTTTAATTAGTTGTTAGCTAATTAGAAATATTGCATGGTTGGTAGCCACCATTTTTCTTTTGCAATAATAAGAAAAAAACACTAATTTCTAAAAGAACAACAATAATTAAAAAAAAAACGACTAACATGTAAAGCTTCACATTAGCTATTTGTATGCATTTTCCAGGAAATATGGCAGACATGGGTATGATAGAGTGTCCATTTTATGTATTTAGATTTGGGATGAATTTATGATGTGTTACTCGATTTATGTGAGGTTTAGTTTCCATGAAGTAGATTAAAATTGAAATTTAAAATTTAGTGAGAAGGATTGAAAATGGTAGCCATTTAAAAAAATTAAACTATCTAAAAAATGATAATTTACATCTAACATATGTATGGTATGTTCATTTATGTTTTGGATAAAGTGAAATGAAATGAAATGAAATTTTGACATCTACGAGACTAAAAATAGTATATGGGACTATGAGTTCCCTGTTTTTTCTCCTTATTTATTTCAGTTCTTTTCTTATTCAAATTGATGATGAGCTGGCCCAACCTTCCAACAATCTCATCGCTGAAAAGACAATGCAAGAAATTGATGCTAACATATTCCCATAACTTTCTCTAATGTCTTTGAACGCATCACATTCCAAAATGAAATTTTTTTCCGATTCCACTGCTCCAGACATGCAAAATGTACACACTCATTCTTCCCAAGCTTCTTTAGGCCTTTTCCACCATCCTGTTTCACAACGAAGATGATGCGAGTTGGTTCTTAATTGAGCAATAAGAACCTTTGCCCTCCATGGAATGTTAGCTCCAATGTACTCTTTTTGTTGGAGATCATACGTAGGGTTGAATTCTTCAATGTAGTACTTCTTCTTTCTACCCAACTCTTTTCCCCATACATGTTCATCAATCTTCTCCATAACAAAATTCCTTAGCTCCTTGCTATTTGTGGGACAAGCATTGAGGCAGATATTCCATTTTTGCATCTATGTGTAGTTTTGTCTCATCCATGTTTTCTTTCTTTCACTCATGCCTTCCTTGAAGATAACATTAGGCCATCTACCTACTCCCATTTGATCAATTTTTTTTAGATATCTTATGAGCTGCACCATAGCAATTTCTTCAATGGGAGTTGCTCCTATTTCACTCAACATTATCTCATAAGGTACCAAACTTTTTATTTTGAACTTGCTCATGATCAGGTGTTTTTGGATTTTCTCAATTTGCTTCCATTTTGAGACAAGGGCGCTGCTAGCCCACAATTCACACCCATATAGCATCACTAGACAAACTAGGAGTCCAAAAAGAACTTTAATCGTTTTCCAATCCCATAACTCCACCTCTCTACATCTGTTTTGAAGAGCATATAATGCTTTCCACCCTCCTAAGATTCTCTTATTTCTGCAGTCCTCCCAATTAAGTTTGTTGTTGAAATCGATCCCAAGGTATTTGTACTCATTTACTTCTTCAAGAATGTTGCCTTTAAAGAAGAACGTATGTTGACTTTGCTTCCTTTTATTAGAGAAAATCATTTTCTTGGTCTTGCTAATATTGACTTGCATCCCACTGCTCTACAAAAACGCTCAAGGGCATACAGGTGCATCTGCAATCCATGGACCGATTTAGAAATCAATACAAGATCATCAGCATATAAAAGAAGCTTTATCACAAACTCCCCCAACCGAACACCATCCCCACCTTGCAAATTTAGCCACTCTTCCAGTTTATCAATATATAAACCAAAAAGAGTAAGGGATAGAGGGCAACCTTGCTTGACTCCAATGTCACTTCTAAAGCTTTCTGAAATACCCACTGAGTTTCTAATTTAGACTTTCACCTCTTCATAAAGTCTATGGACAAAAACTCTATAATGCAAAGGAATTTCAAGTTCTTCCATTCTACGCCACAACTTATCTCTAGGGATTGTGTCAAATGCGTTTTTGAAGTCAACAAAACAGCAGAATACTTCTTTATCCCCCCAAACTTTTTCAATAATGTGTCTCAACGTGATGTCGTGATTCACTGTAGAATGTTTCGGCCTAAAACCCGCTTGTCCTTTTGCCCTCTTTTCTTTTACTTCTGCCCACTTAGTGATTCTATTTTCTACCATGTTACCGAAAAACTTTGCAAACAAAAGATTGATCATAATAATTCTATAACTTTTATTATAAAATATGTAAAAAAAAAATTATTTTTTTATAATAAAAATTAATTGATTTTTATGAAGTTTTAATTTCAAAATCAAATTACATTTGCAAAATTAAACTACTACTTAATATTAATTTACATACTAATTATTTATCGATTCAATATTAAAACTAACTTCACACTAAAATACGAAGTATTTTTTTCTTCTCCATTTATCGTCACACCATTATTAACCTTTATTTGTTAACCTCATTGGAACAAGTTGACCAGACCAAGCATACGCTTAAAACTAGAAGCCATATCCAGACAAAATACGTTATGTTCGATGTGACTATCAATTTGCATCCATGGATATATTTAGCGATTACATCGACTTCCACTTCAGCCATGCCTGGATTTTGACGCCCCATGGATTTAAGACATATTTGGCAACGCTGTCCAAATGAGAGACGTATATAAGGTGGATCTTTTTTATATATAAAAAAAAATTATATTGAATATTTGTTGAAGATGGGTCTTTTTAGCAAGATTAGTGAGGATCAAATTTCACGGGTGATCCAGGTGGATATTGGTGGCCACCCACCTATTCCACTTGGCCCCCCACCATTGTCTCTTTCAGTTTTTCAGTTTATGCATAACTTACTATTTTTAGCAGTTTTTCGGGTCCTGAACTTCCGGAGCCGTTTTGAGGCCCTAAACGACGTTTTTTGGGTAGAGCTTTAGTCCTTGGATAGAGCTTTCTAATGATGTATCATGTGCGTCAAACGGAGATAGTATGCCAAAGTTACGTCCCTGGGAAGTTGAAACACCAATTTACCCAAACGGGGCCCATAGTTTTGGCGCTTCATCTCCTAGGGTTAGGTTTTTGGGATGTTTAGGGTTCTCCATTGTTTCTCAATAACAAATAGGCCCTCGCGCATCATTGTAAAGCAGTTCAGAGGCCTTTAGCCGCCACATCTCTTCTCAGAGATAGCTACCAGTGCCCTAGCTAGTTTTATTTCCATTCTGTCTGTAAGCAAATTTCAGTTCTTTGATATTAATGAAATGAAGTGTTATTTCCGCTGCATCTCTATCTTTATGGTTATGTGTTTATTCTGTTGCGTTCCTGCATAAATCCGGATCAACGGGAGATGATTGTCTTGTGTGTTAGGGGATGTGACATGCTAAAAAATCCACTCAATTAAAGGTTGGTGTGGGCCAGGTGGCATTTTGGGTGACTTTGATGGCTTAGATATCCTTGGGTTGGAGCTCCTTAAGTCAAGCTCAGACAACTTGACAAACAAAAAAATTATATTACACATTTAAACTGTAGCATCATTGTATTTTAATCATATTTAAAACTGTTTCAAATAAAAATAAAAATAAAAATATGTTTTCAATATTTATTAAAAAATTATTTTAAATCAGTGTAGATTCATTTTAACCACATATCTAGGAAACACTGAGAAGATCTATTCTCTTAAGGTGCAAAGCTCTTTTGGAGTGCAAAACTTTAGAACAAGTTTGCAGATTTATCTTAACTATATATCTAACAAACACCAAGAAGCATCCATTCTCTTAGGGTATATTAAATTTCATATATATATATATATATATTAACATTCTAACACACACATTAAAATAATTTATTTATGCATAACATTTTTAACACTAAAATGTTTTTTACATAAGAAATTTAAACAAGAATTATATACAATGCACAGAAAGCATAAACTCCAATTATCTGCAATGTTTGACAACAATATAAATCTTTAGAAGGAAAAAATGATAGCACTTGAGGCTGAACTTCAAGGAGTGAAAGATAAGATGCAAGGAATTAACACAAAAAACAATGGTTGAAGACAACTACACTGTAAAAGTCAAGATTAAAGAATTAAAAGAAAAACTAAATAATAAGCAACACAAAGAACAAATTTGATATCAAACCCATAAAAGAGGAAATGAACAAACTAATTGAACTAGACCATAAGCGCCACAAGAGAGACATGAACCTTATAATTGTTGGCATAGAAGAACAAAATGAAGCTGACACATTGGAAATAGTAAAAGAAAAACTAAAAACAAAGTCACAAATTCAAGCAACTTATCTAACATAGACAAGAAGGTTGGGAAAAATACTTGAACATAAACATAGACTGGTCCCTGTTAAGGTTAGTTGTAAAGACCATAAATTAGATATACTTAGTATTCTCCAAGCGTAAAAGGACCAGGAATTTTTATAAATAAGAACTTATTCCAGAAGACCAAGTTTGATCCAAAATGGATTCAGTTTTGCCTCCAAATCAAATTCTTCAAATGCAAATGAAAATAGGATCAAGTTGAACTGTTTGTCGACAGGATTCCAACGGTGTGAACGACGCGTAAAACCGAGTTCGTATGAAGAAGTTGTGGCCAGTCAAAGTTTATGACAAATTAGGGAAAAATGACAAAAAGTCAAAGTCAAAGTCAATAGTCAACAGTCAGGCTGATGTCAGCAGGACACGTTTCATCCCGGGAATACACCACATGTCTAGGGTGATGTCAGCAGATCAGTAACGTGTCAGAATTTGATTGGTTGGAACATGCCAATCCGGGGCTGACACGTGGTAGCCCGGATTTTCCCCAATATGGCCTCATTTCCAAAAAATTTGGGATCAAGGAGGATCGAACCTCTGACCTCCCAGAATGCCTACAACCTCGCTGGAGTCTGCTCACCAGATGAGCCACTGTATCACTTGATATTAAATGTAAAGACATTGTATTTATGTTGAAGCGGGATCTCCCGCCGGAAAAGGGCGAGACGGTCGAGGTCAACCCAACGACCGCTGGACACCTTGAATATGGTTAACATAACCAACGAGATATGGTAGAAGGTTCGGGCGGGGGTTTCGAACCGCTGACCCACTAAAACCTTATATTACAATGCCTTCATACAAATCCGATAGCCAACATGCAGAATGGTGGAGCTTGGTAATCCAAGCCACCAAAACTTCATTTCAATTTAGTGCAGAGCCGAACCAACCAAAACCACCACCAGCGCACAGTGCGAGGAGGTTTTATGCAGGGAAGGCGGTTTTCTAAAAGGTAGAGGTGGTATTGGATTTCTCGAGGGGGTCTAGAGGTCACAATGGCGAAATATAGGCAAGTTTATACTCGTTTTTTCCGAAATTTCAATCCCGTCACAATGGTGAGGTTTATTTTCTCATTTGAACTTCTATTTTTTAGCTCATACCTGTAAAAGCATTTTGAAGACAAAATAAAGTGGTCAACACTGGAAGCTAAGGACCCGGAGACGTAGTCAGGAAGTCTGGTGAACTCCGTTATTAAATTTTTGTTGTGTTGATGTGTTTGAATGTGTTTTCATTTGCTTATGTTTTTTATGTTATTCGCAATCTTGTCGATCTATTGCACTAAATAACATAAGATGCTCACATAGACATCAATAATACCTTTTTAATAAAACAGATCAAGTGGTATCAGAGCTTAAGGTTAATTTTTAAAGGTTTGAAAATGTCATGTGAAGATTTGAATGCTTACTAGGTCAAAATTCAAACGAGGAGAAGGAGAACTTGTTGAAGCAAATCCAAAAATTGGAAGGGTATTTTCACAAAAGAAGATGATGGAAGAACACATTTTCAGATCAGAAGCTCAATTCTTGGACAACTTCATGATAATACATGCAATGGTAGAAGAGATGTATAATGAGTTTAAAAAGGGAAAAGGTGAAGGCACTTCATCACCTAAAGCAGACAAAGAATCGGGGGAAAAGCCTCCTCTAGTACCTCCACCATCTCCTCCATCATCACCATCATCGTCATCATTGTCCTCTTCTCATAAATCTAGTTCTTATAAAAAGAAGAAGAAGAAATCCTATTTGATCAAACTAGATGTAAAATTTGATTTTCCAATTTATGATGGTGAGCTTAACGCTGAAAAGCTTGATAATTGGATAAGACAAATTGAAGTGTATTGCAGGGTACAGAAAGTTGTTTCAGAAAGAACCACACTTCATCTTGGAGGAACCGCACTTGTTTGTTGGGAAGGCACGACGCAAGCAGATCTCCAAAAACATGGTAAAATCATTTCGACCTGGAATGAATTTGTTTCTGCTATTAAAAAACAATTTTATCCTTTGGCTTATATGCAACAAGCTATGATGAGTTGGCAAACATTGCGTCAGTTAAAGGGTCAAAGTGTGCAAAGTTACACTCAGGAATTTCGTAAAAGAGCTTTGACACTAGGCATATCATTTGACTCACCAGAAAAATTATTGAAATAAATAAGTGGCTTACATAGTTATTTGAAGCATACCATACTGATGTTTAATCCGACTAGCTTAGATGATGTATCAGTTCAAGAAACTCATCTAGAAGCTAGGGGTAAAAATGTATCTCATGATGTTAGAAAGTCATCTAAATCTATTGAAATCAAGAATAAAGAAAAGAAGAAACAAAAATGGAAGGAAAAGAAAGCGAACATTGTGAAGAAAGAAAAGCCTACATGCACTCACTGTAAGAAAGAAGGACATGATGAGGCACACTGTTAGGCACTGCATCCAGAATTGAAGCCTAAGAAGTTCGGGAATAAAGAGCGAAAGAATGATGCTACTATGCAAAAGGACTTGGGATCAGATTCAGGAGACGAAACAACAATTATAGCTATAGGTATAAAAGGTGAAAATTCTCAAGCATCTACAAGTACTTCTTTGCATTCTATTGATAATGAAAATGATGAGAGGAAAAGAAATGAGTTGTTTCATATTAGAGTCGTTTCCAAGCATACTAAAATTAATACTTTGTTTGATAGTGGCTCTCAAGTTAATTTGATTGTTGAATCAATTGTAAAGAAATTGGGTATTGAAACAAAACCTCATAAAAATTCATGCCCATTAGGTTGGGTCTGTGATAAAACTAAACTACAGGTTACGAAACAATGCAAACTTTGTTTTGCAATTGGATCGAAGTTTTTACATGAGGTTGAATTAGATATAGTCCCGTTGGATATATGTGGAATTGTACTAGGGATTCCATACTTGTATGATAGAGATGTTGTCTTCTATCGAAGGGAAAATAAATATTAACTCACTAAATATGGAATCAAATATGTATTAAGAGCTCATAAACTCAAAGATAACTACTCTCTCATAAATTCATCACATATGAAAAGAATTATAAATTCAAGTAAACAATTTTTACTTATGATTGTAAAAGCAAAGGATCTTGATAAATCCGATGCTTTTCAAGGCTGTAATCCTAAAAAAAAATCAGATTTAGTTAAAGTTGTTTCTGATTATGATATTTTGTTTCAAGAACCTAAAGGGCTTCCTCCCAAGCGACAAATAGAACATGAGATTTATTTGCAGCCAAATTCTCCTCTTCCTAACATTGGAATGTACAGGTTATCAGCTCTAGAGAATGCAAAAATAAAGAAGCAGGTACACGAATTGCTCAATCAAGGATTTGTTCAACCAAGCACTTCACCATGCAGATCGCCTATTGTGTTGGTCTGTAAGAAAGATGGTTCGTGGAGAATGTACATCGATTTCTGAGCATTAAATAAAATAACAATAAAGAATCGGTATCCTCTTCCTCACATCGACGATTTATTAGATCAGTTGAAAGATGCAATTTACTTCACTAAGTTAGACTTGCGAAGTGGCTACCATCAGATCAGGGTTTCAAAACAAGATGCATGGAAGACTACTTACAAAATGAAGCAAGGACTCTATGAATGGATGGTTATGCCTTTTGGCTTGACCAATTCTCCAACTACATTCATGCATGTCATGAATGATGTTTTTAGGCCATGCATTGATGATTTTGTAATAGTCTACTTAGATGATATTCTTTTTTTTAGTAAGACATGGGATGAACATATGAAGCATGTAAAGTGGGTTTTAGATGTGTTAAAAAGAGAAAATTTCTATGTAAAATTGTCAAAATGTGAATTTGGCAGGACATCTTTAAATTACTTGGGTTATATTGTAGGGGGTGGTGAATTGAAGATAAATCCCTCTAAGGTCGGAGTCATTGTAAATTGGCCTAAGCCCAAAACTGCTACGAAAGTTAGAAGTTTCTTAGGGGCAACACAATACTGGAGAAATTTTATTGCTAACTTTTCTTTGATTATAGCTCCTCTACATGCTTTCACAAGTGTGAACCAATTGTTTCAGTGGGGAGGAAAACAGTAGAAAGCCTTCGACACATTGAAAGAAAGGATCGGTATAGCGCCAGTACTAGCACTTCCAGATCTTCAGCAGCCATTTGAGATTGAGACAGATGCAAGTGAATATGCCATGGTGCCAATGTTGATGCAACACAGAAAGCCTATATGCTTTCATTCTGAGACATTCATATCAGCAGTAGTTAAATATCTTACATACGATAAGGAATTATATGCATTAGTACAGAGTGTTAAAAAGTGGAAACATTACATAATGGGAAAAGAAACAATCATACATACAAATCATCAACCATTACAATATTTACACTCACAAACTAAATTGCAACAATCAAGACACTATCGTTGGATGGGTTTCTTACAAAAATTTCATCTGGTAATTAGATATAAGAAAGGCATACATAATAAGGTTGCAGACATGTTATCAAGGCCAATCATAAATGCATCCACAATTCTTAAGTATAATTCAGTAATTCACGAAAGCTATATTGAACAATATGCTTAAGAAATAGATTTTAGGGATGTGTTATTGCCTAAATATACCTCAGGCTGAAGGAAGGCAGAGTTCAGGGTAACATCAAACCACGCTCAGTCTGGTAGCTAGCCCTACCAGAACAGGAGAGGGCTCTCTCTGGGTCAATCTCAGCAAAAATAATCAATAGGGCTTGAGATTACTTGAAATTAAAGTTAATTTTAGGCTAGGTATATAATTGACGGAGTTTGATTGTGTTTTTGGGGGTTTTTGTTGGATCAAAGGGAAAGGCAGTTTTGGGTGCGGGGATTAGGCCTAGTTTTTGCAAAGTTCTGATTGGGGCAAGGAAGGAAATTTTTTGGATGCTTTAGATTGAATGAATGGATGGATCAGACCGGTGAGGAGCTAAAGAGGGCAAGAGGGTCTCAAGAGTCCTCCTCAAACAGATGAAAACATGGAAAATTAAACAAAACTGAAGGCAGAGAAAAGCAAGCTAATGAATTCCACCTTTAACACTAATTTGTTTAATTTAAGAAGAAAAGAGAAGGGAAAATGATACACATAAACATCAATGAGCTTAAAATTACATAGAGAAACACACCATCAAAACACAGAGCCACATGGATCCCAAATAGTGCTGCAAAACCCTGGTCTATTCCTTTGCCAAAATTGCAGAGATGAAATGTTAAATGAAGTGCCAAGCAATCCCAAGTGTCCAACCCCTGAAAATGACTGAGAAAGTACAAGATATAGACGAGCCTAACTCCTCCCCATGCCTCTAGGAGTCAAGCTCATCATTCTAGGAGCTGTTTCAACCATATCTAAACTAGGAACTAGAAAATAGGCAATGAAACAACTTGCCTCTATATGCTAGGAAACTGATCCATTCACTTACATTTCACCTTTTGGTGAATGAATCTACTAGAATGAGTAAAAATGTGCCAAAATTACATCATGGTCATGAAATTACATCAAGGTACATCAAGAGTTACATGGAAAAGTCAAACTGGCCAAAAGTAGGCGAAATTCTGAGCTGCTGAGTGAAAAATAGGCCAAATTCCTCTATGTGCCGCGCCTGGAATCTCTATGCATAGCACAAGTTTGGATCTGATTTGGAGGCTCTTCCCGAAGTCCAAATTGAGCGCAAGATAGCTCGTTGGAAAGCCCTACCTGTCTACTTTCCAACCCAATTGGAATTTCTGGATTTGGTTTCCATTTTCCCCTCCAGAAGTTCAATCTCCCAACACTGCTTCCTGTGTGTGCAAAAAGTGGCAGAAAGGCCATTTTTAGGGTGTTTTTGACCCTTTAGACAACCTAGAACTGGATGAAATCCTTAGGTAATCCATGAGCATGCATAAATTTTAATGAAAAATCCAAAAATGCAAAGTTTTCCTTCTGAAGAGCTGCCAATTATAAGCGCGCACCAAGTGGCGCTATGCATCGGGCGGAAAAATCTGTGTTTAGGCCAAAAAATTCAAAATTGACAAAAAGTTTCCCAAATTTCTTGAAATTTGGGCTGAATGTCCACCATCAAGCACTATGATCCAGGTGGATATCGGTGGCCTCCCACCTATTCCATTTGGACCCGCAGCATCAATTCTTTCAGTTTTCCAGCTTCAGCACAACTTACTATTTATAGCAGGTTTTCGGGTTCTGCACACCCGGAGCCGTTTTGGGGCATTAATAATCCAGGTGGATATTGGTGGCCACCCATAAAGTCCATTTGAACCCCCACCATCAGTTATTTCAGTTTGTAAGTTTCGGCACAACTTACTATTTTTGGCAGTTTTTCGGGTCTTAAACTTCCGGAGCCGTTTTGAGGCCCTAAATGACGCTTTTTGGGAAAACGGAGAGCAGCATGGGTCCATGGACTGATGCTGCTCGTTCAAAAATTGTACTCCTCGGATAGATCTTTCTAACGAGCTATTGAGCGCGTCAAACGGAGATCGGATGCCAAAGTTACGCCCCCGGGAAGTTGAACCACCAATTTACCCAAACGGGACCCACAGTTTTGGTGCTTCATCTCCTACGGTTAGGGTTTGGACGTTTCGGATTCTACATTGTTTCTCAACAATAAATAGGCCCTCGAGCCTCATTGTAAGACAGTTGAGGGGGCTGGGAGCCGACACATCTCTTCTCAGAGATAAGCGTGACCAGTGCCTTAGCTCACCACATCTCTATCATGTCTGCATTGTAACACAGTTCAGGGGCTGGTAGCCACCACATCTCTTCTCAGGGATATGCTGCCAGTACCCTAGCTCATCTATTTCCATTATGTCTGTAATAGGCCTACGAGCCTCAATGTAACACAATTTAGAGGCCTGCGTACGCTACATCTCTTCTCAGAGATACGCTACCAGCGCCCTAGCTTATTTCCATTATGTTTGTAAGCTTATTGCAGTCATTCATTTATTAATAAAATGAAGCACTATTTCCGCTGCATCTCTGTATTTATGGTTATATCTGTATTCTGTTGCGTTTCTCGTATCTATGGTTATATCCGTATTCCGTTGCGTCTCGAACAAAATCCGACCGCGGGTACTCGCAGGTATCGCAGCGGTCCCGCGTTCTTTTCTCTCTGTTTTTCTCTTCATATCCCTAACGTGGCCAGGGTATAAGGAGTTCAACCTCACAACCCTGATGACCCCCCATGGCGGAAGGAAATAAAGACGAGGGAGCAGGAGATCCTGTCAAAAATCTTGCTCGAGGATGCCCTTGAGAAATAGAGGAATGAAATGATGGACAATTTTTTTTTCAGATCCTTCAATGACTGCCCACCAGTGGCACATCTACATCCAGCACGTCTGCCAATAGGTCCGCGACATCCTGGACAAATCCAACACCAAGTTCAGAAAATTCCCCCCCCCCCCATGGAGGAACTTAACGCAATGGATACCATTGCTTCCTAAGGAGGGAGGAATGATCCAGGTGGATATCGGTGGCCTCCCACCTATTCCATTTGGACTCGCAGCATCAATTCTTTCAGTTTTTCAGCTTCAACACAACTTACTATTTATAGCAGGTTTTCAGGTCCTGCACACCCGGAGCCGTTTTGGGGCATTAATAATCCAGGTGGATATTGGTGGCCACCCATCGAGTCCATTTGAACCCCCCCCATTAGTTATTTCAGTTGGTAAGTTTCGGAACAACTTACTATTTTTAGCAATTTTTCGGGTCTTAAACTTCTGGAGCCGTTTTGAGGCTCTAAATGACGTTTTTTGGGAAAATGGAGAGCAACATGGGTCCATGGACTGATGTTGCTTGTTCAAAATTTGTACTCCTCGGACAGATCTTTCTAACGAGCTATTGAGCGCGTCAAACGGAGATCGGATGCCAAAGTTACGTCCCTAGGAAGTTGAACCACGAATTTACCCAAACAGGGCCCACAGTTTTGGCGCTTCATCTCCTACGGTTAGGGTTTTGGACGTTTCAGATTCTACATTGTTTCTCAACAATAAACAGGCCCTCGAGCCTCATTGTAATACAGTTCAGGGGGCTGGGAGCCGATACATCTCTTCTCAGAGATAAGCGCGACCAGTGCCCTAGCTCGCCACATCTCTATCATGTCTGCATTGTAACACATTTGAGGGGGCTAGGAGCCGATACATCTCTTCTCAGGGATACGCTGCCAGTACCCTAGCTCATCTATTTCCATTATGTCTGTAATAGGCCTGCGAGCCTCAATGTAACACAGTTTAGAGGCCTGTGTATGCTACATCTCTTCTCAGAGATACGCTGCCAGTGCCCTAGCTTGTTTCCATTATGTTTGTAAGCTTATTTCCGTCATTCATTTATTAATAAAATGAAGCACTATTTCTGCTGCATCTCTATGTTCATGATTATTTCTATATTTTGTTGTGTTTCTGTATCTATGGTTATATCTGTATTCTGTTGTGTTCCTGAACAAAATCCGGATCACACTATGCTGGGCCAAAGAAGCTTCGGCCAAAATTTGGAGTCTATCATGCCTTTTACGCCGCCTTAATACCTTTTTGGTGCATGCAATTCAATTGTAGAGTCGTTGTCTCGGTCATAAGATGTATCGGTCTCCATGATTTCCAAAGTCTATGTTGTCTTGGATGAATATGAGAAGAAAATGAGAATTTGGTGCTTTGTTTTAGTTGCCAAATGTGTGTCAAATGAGGGACTATGGGAAATAGGGTAGTGAGGATAATGGGGTTTAATTAAGTGACATTTGATAATGTAGGGATAAGGGATAGTCACTTGACTGTTTGGGAACTTGGGGTTTGTGAAGTTTTACAAATGAAACGGGAAAGGGAGAGTGATAGGAAATGAAGTAGTTTTAGGGATAGGGAAATAGGCTTAGGAATAAGTGATTTTGGGAATGTAAGGGAATAAGGGATGGACTGTAGTTATAGTATAACAGTGAGGAAAAGGGAAAAAATTAGGTGGGGAATGAACAAGTTTGGCACCAAAACCAATTTTACAATTCCAACCTCAAAACCCTAAGGAAAAACTCTCCAATCAAAATGATATGGTTTGTTTTGACATTCAAATTCTCATATGCAATCTCAATCTACACCAAACATACGTTAATGAAATTACTTGGACCAAAATTGATCGAACCGATTTGATGATTGGGAGAAATGGCAACAAATCTGTGTGTCTGCCTTGTGCGCTGCACGCACAACCCAGTGCGTCGCGTTCCTTGTATACGCCGCGCAGGAACAAAAATGCGCAGTGTAGAGCGGCCCAATGCGCCACGCTCAACCAGTGCGCCGCGCAGCAAATTCAATACACAGTCCAGCCTCCAAATCACTAATTTCACTTCCTCCACGATTTTCTTGGCTTCACTCTTGTCTTGGCTTGCAAATGGATTGTAGAAAAAATGAAAATATCTTATATGCCCAATGACTTTGATTTTTAATTTGAAAATCCACTTTTGTAATGTTTGAAACTTTGGCACTTTTCACATAAACTCTATTTTTGTCTCCTTTTGATTTTTGAGCTGATGATGAATCTCTTTGTCTGTCTTTGCAGGGATAGACGGCATGGTGTTTGGCAAAGGTGACCAGGGTTGTGCCTGAAGGACTTTACAACTGAAAAAACTTTGAAATTTACATTACATTTATTACAAAAAGACAAAATAGACAATTTTTCTTCAAAACAGGGTTTTGAAGAAAAATCATTATCAAGCATTATGATGATGAAAATTTTTCTCCGAAACCTTATTTGAAGCTCCCTCATGTTCCTGCTGGCATTATTAAGCATTTTTAAGACCAAATTAGCGAAACCCTAGACCTAATGAAACCTGCAACCCTAAAATGACTCTTTGTCAATTTTGAGACCAAACAAGACTGTACATGATTTTGGTGAACCGAATTAGACCAACAAGTACAAGACATGAGTAACATGAGTAAAAGCCCCCCCTACCGTCAGAAAATCGATGTTCCTAATGGAATTCAGATGACTGAGCTGAGTGAGACACCTAAAATGAAATGCAACAAGAGAAAATTGATCTATGACGGAGGGATGAAGATACCGACTCTAACAGGATGTATATGCAACTTTAAGTCATGGCAAGCAGGTAGAAGAATTGGATTATTTCATAAAGGACAAACTCTTATATCATCTGGGAAAATTATGCTTCCCACAAACTGAAAGAGTTAATGTGATTTGAGAAGCACATACTTCTCTAATTTCAGGTCACTTTGGTGTAAGTAAAACAATTTCACAATTACAAAGATTCTGCTATTGGCCACGAATGAATGAAACAATTTCAATATATATTAAAGGATGTACTATGTGTGCTATAAGAAAGCCAAGTAACATAAAATTAGGCTTGTATAATCCACTTCCAATTCCTTCTTGTCCTTGGGAAATTTTATCCATGGATTTTGTTGGGGGATTGCCAATGTCTAGAAAAGGTCATGATTATTTGTATGTAGTTGTGGATAGGTTTAGTAAGATGTGTATTTTGATACCATGTACTAAACAGGTCACAGCTGAACAAACTGCAAAGCTGTTCTTTCAAAATGTATGGTTTCATTTTGGGTTACCCACCTCTATTGTATCTGATCGAGATTCTCAATTTGTGGGGAAATTTTGGTTAAGTTTATGGGAACTCATGGACACAAAGTTAAAGAAGAGCACAAAATTTCATCCACAAACCGACGGCCAGACAGAAGTGGTAAACAGGATAGTGGTACAGTTGCTTCAAGGTTATTGCAGCAAGCACCCTAAGATTTGGCATGAGCATTTTTGTTATGTGCAGCATGCTTACAACCATGCGAAACATTCTTCTACTCAAATATCTCCATTTGAGACTTGTTTTGGATATGTACCATAGTCTCCCTTGGATTTTGTCTTTGGTAAAGACATAGCAGTTAATGGACACAACGATGTGGACAAAGCAACCAAATTCATTGAACAGATCTAGGAAATTCACCAGGTAATACAGGAACAGCTGAAATAGAGCCAAGCAAAGTATAAAGCGAGGCACGACAAGCATCGATTTGAGCATAGTTTTCAAGTTGGTGATCAAGTCTGGTTGTACATCAGAAAAGAAAGACTTCAAGGGGAAGGTAAAAATTTGAAACCAATTAGATATGGTCCTTTCAAAATTCTTGATAAAATTGGTGAGAATGATTTCCACCTAGATCTACTAGCTTATATGCAGATCTATTCCGTCGTAAATGTTGAAAACTTGCGATTGTATGAGCCTTCATTGATTGAAGATACAGAAGAGAAAACTCAGGTACCTTCCATCGAAGATTTTTCACCAGAGTATCTCAATGAGTTGCAGGAGGACACAATTCTCGACAGGAGGATAAGGACTTCACGACGAATAGATGTTGAGTATCTTCGAGTTGGGATTAAAGGTACAAATCCAAGTAAAGCACGATGGATAGAGATTAGAAAATTGAATGATCCGGATTTTATGCAGGAATGCAACAGAATACAGATATAACCATAGATACAGAGATGCAGCAGAAATAATGCTTCAATTTATTAATAAACAAATGACTGAAATAAGCTTACAAACATAATGGAAATAAGCTAGGGCGCTGGTAGCGTATCTCTGAGAAGAGATGTGGTGTACGCAGGCCTCTGAACTGTGTTACATTGAGGCTCGCAGGCCTATTACATACATAATGGAAATAAAAGAGATATGGTACTGGCAGCGTATCCCTGAGAAGAGATGTGGCGGCTACCAGCCCTTGAAATGTGTTACAATGTAGACATAATGGAGATGTGGTGAGCTAGGGCACTAGTAGCGCTTATCTCTGAGAAGATATGTATCGGCTCCCAGCCCCCTGAACTGTGTTACAATATAGGCATGATCAAAACAAGCGAGCTAGGGCACTGGTAGCGCTTATCTCTGAGAAGAGATGTATCGGCTCCCACCCCCTGAACTGTCTTACAATGAGGCTCGAGGGCCTATTTATTGTTTAGAAACAATGTAGAATCCGAAACGTCCAAAAACTTAACCGTAGGAGATGAAGCGCCAAAACTGTGGGCCCCGTTTGGGTAAATTGGTGGTTCAACTTCCCGGGGACGTAACTTTGGCATCCGATCTCTGTTTGACGCGTTCAATAGCTCGTTAGAAAGATATGTCTGAGGAGTACAACTTTTGACTTTCCATTTTCCCAAAAAACGTCATTTAGGGCCTCAAAATAGCTCTGGAAGTTTAAGACCCGAAAAACTGCTAAAAATAGTAAGTTGTGCCGAAACTTACAAACTGAAATAACTGATGGTGGGGGTTCAAATGGACTCGATGGGTGGCCACCAATATCCACCTGGATTATTAATGCCCTAAAACGGCTCCGGGTGTGCAGGACCCAAAAACCTGCTATAAATAGTAAGCTGTGCTGAAGCTGAAAAACTGAAAGAATTGATGCTGCAGGTCCAAATGGAATAGGTGGGAGGCCACCAATATCCACCTGGATCAGTGAAGGAAACATATCCTCACTTACTTGACAGCTAAAACCAAATTTTGGTGGTCCAAAAGATTCCAGTGGGGAGGATTGATCCAAAATGGATTCACTTTCAAATGCATATGAAAATAGGATCAATTTTAAGTGCTTGTCGATAGGATTCCAACAGCGCGTAAAACCGAGTTCGTATGAAGAAGTTGTGGCCAGTCAAAGTTTATGAAAAATTAGGGCAAAATGACAAAAATTCAAAGTCAATGTCAACAGTCAACAGTCAAGCTGATGTCAGCAGGACACGTTTCATCCCGAGAATACACCACATGTCCAGGGTGATGTCAGCAGATCAGTGACGTGTCAGATTTTGATTGGTTGGAACGGGCCAATTTGGGGCTGACACGTGGCAGCCTGGATTTTGCCCAATATGGCCTCATTTCCAAAAAAATTGGGATCAGGGAGGATTGAACCCCTGACCTCCCAAAATTCCTACGACATCACCGGAGTCTGCTCACCAGATGAGCCACCGTATCACTTGATATTAAATGTAAATACATTGTATTTATGTTGAAGCGATATCTCCCGCCAAAAAAGGGCGGGACGGTCGGGGTCAACCCTATGACCACCGAACACCTTGCATATGGTTAACACCAGCCTAGATCCATCTAACTCTGGATCTATCATGCGCCGAAAGGGATCAAATCTCTTGAGGTGAAAACCTATTTTTTGAGTGCAAAACTTCAGGAAAGGTTTGCACCTCGAGAGATTTGATCCCTCTCGGCGCATGATAGATCCAGACTTAGATGGATCTAGGCTGTTCCAGTCAGAGGCATCAACGTCACATTTTTCAGATTATTAAAATTTTTGTATATTTTTGAGATGTAAGATGGATCTAGGCTGGTTTCAGTCGTGTGATGCCAAGGAAAATCTATCAAAGGTATGATTAATTTTATCAGTAATATGTAAATATATCAAATATTAATATAATCATTTTAAATATGCTAAATATTTCTGAGATTAACTTGGTCACTTTAATTTTAAATTTTCTTAGTTACCTCAGTTCGTTGAGATGATAATTATTGTTAATAACTATAATGATGAAAAATGATGAAATATTTTTTTTAAATGCAAAGTGACAATAATAGTGTTGAAAGATAGAAAATGTGAACAATAAGAACATACTTATGTTAAAATCAATTTCAAGCTATTTTCTTCTACTATTCTTATTTCCTCCCTTGTTAGTTTTGTTATCTTTTCATATTGATTATATGAAAAAGAAAATTTAAATCGTTAACCATTTAAATCTTTAGCTCGATTTGTTGTAGTAAACATGATACCTTGTCTCTCTTGCTCTCCAATATTAATAGCTTAAATTACTATAACACAAAAATCAATCTACATTGTTAAAAACCTTTTGTGCTTACACTAAAATCAATGCATATTGTTAATCCAATCACTTTAATATTAATGTACCGTCATATATCCAATTACATCAAATCATAAACCAACATATACATTGAAATCAATGCATTTAATGCAAGCAATCAAATAAGATTAGAAAATAACTTCTACATTGAAATCAATGCACCTAATGCAATCAATCAAATAAGATTAGAAACCAACATCTACATTGAAATCAATGCATTTACTCAAAGCAATAAAATAGGATTATAAATCGCCATCTACACTGAAATCAATGCATTTAGCGCAAACAATCAAATAGTATTAGGAATAATCTATATTGAAATCAATGCATCTAGTGCAAGCAATCAAATATAATTATAAATCAACGTCTAAATTGAAATCAACACATCCAGTGCAAGCAATTAAATAGTATTAGGAATCATCACCTACACTGAAATCAATGCATCTAGGGAAAGTAATCATATATCATTAGAAATAAATATCTACACTAAAATCGATGCATCTAGTGAAAATAATCAAATAGGATTATAAATCACCATCTCCACTTAAATCAATCCATCTAGTGCAAGAAATATTCTTCCCTCTTTCCACCCTCCATCCATATCTATATCCCCATCCATCTCTTTTTTTTTGTCTCTATCTCACCCCCCTAAACACACACGCTCTCGCACTCCATATATATCATTCTCTTTGTCGATCACCCTCTCTCCCCATCTCTCTCTTCTTCCCTCTCTTCCCCTGCTCCCCCTCTCCCCCGCTAATATATCTCTTTCCTCCTTTTGTCCACTCTCTCTCTCTCTCCATCTTCCTTATCACTCACTCTCTCTCTCTCTAGGAACCAACATCTACACTGAAATCAATGCATTTACTCAAAGAAATCAAATAGGATTATAAATCACCATCTACACTGAAATAAATGAATTTAGTGCAAACAATCAAATAGGATTAGAAATCATCTACATTGAAATTAAGTCATCCAGTGCAAGTAATCAAATATAATTATAAATTGACATCTACATTGAAATCAACACATTCAGTGCAAGCAATCAAATTGTATTAGAAATCACCACCTACACCGAAATCAATGCATCTAGTGCAAGTAATCAAATATCATTAGAAATAAATATCTACACTAAAATCGATGCATCTAGTGCAAATAATCAAATAGGATTAGAAATCACCATCTGCACTTATATCAATCCATCTAGTGCGAGATATATTCCTCCCTCTCTCCACCCTCCATCCATATCTATATCCCCCTCCATCTATTCTTTTTTGTCTCTCTATCTCACCCCCCTAAACACACGCGCTCTCGTACTCCATATATATATCAATCTCTTTTTCAATCACCCCCTCTCCCCATCTCTCTCTTCTTCCCTCTCTTCACCTTCCATCTATATCTCTATCTTCCCCTTCTCTCCCTCTCCCCCATTAATATCTCTCTTTCCTCCTTTTGTCCTCTCTCCCTCTCTCTCCATCTTCCTTCTCTCTCTCTCTCTCTCTCTCTCTCTCTCTCTCTCAACCAACATCTACACTAAAATCAATGCATTTACTCAAATAAATCAAATAGGATTAGAAATCGCCATCTACACTGAAATCAATGCATTTAGTGCAAACAATCAAATAGGATTAGAAATCATCTACATTGAAACCAATTCATCTAGTGCAAGTAATCAAATATAATTATAAATTGACATCTAAATTGAAATAAAAAAATCCAGTGCAAGAAATCAAATTGTATTAGAAATCACCACATACACTGAAATCAATGCAAGTAATCAAATATCATTAGAAATAAATATCTACACTAAAATCGATGCATATAGTGCAAATAATCAAATAGGATTATAAATCACCATCTCCACTTATATCAATCCATCTAGTGTGAGAAATATTATTCCCTCTCTCCACCCTCCATCCATATCTATATCCCCCTCCATCTCTTATTTTCTATCTCTCTATCTCACCCTCCTAAACACACACATATATCAATCTCTTTGTCAATCCCCTCCTCTCCCCATCTCTCTCTTCTTCCCTTTTTTCACCTTCCATCTATATCTCTATCTTCCCCCTCTCTCCCTCTCTCTCCATCTTCCTTATCACTTTCTCTCTCTCTCTCTTCTCTCTCTCTCTCTCTCTCTCTCCACCTTTCTCTCTCTATTTCTTTCTTCTTACCTCTCTCCTCATCCCCCTCCAAGTCCATCTCTCTTTCCCTCCCTCTCTCCACTCTCTCACATCCTCTCTCTTCCTTCCTCTCTTTCCCTTTCTCTCCCATCTCTCTCTCCCTCTCTCTCTCTCTTCAGCCACCAACTATGTTACTATATCCCTCCCTCTCTTATTATATATCCTTCTCCCCCCCCCCCCCTTATCTCCATCTCTCTTTATTTGTCTCTTTATCTCATCCCCAAACATACATGCTCTCTCTTTGTCTCTCCCTTGTCACTCCTTCTCTCTCTACACTTCTCACTCTCTATATTCCTTATTTCCTACATCTCTCCCCATCCAACTCCATCTCTCTATCAATACCTCTCTCCTCCACTCTCTCAAGTCCTCTCTCTCGTCCTTCCTCTATCTCTCTCTCTCCTAAGTCCCTCTCTCTCCCCCCCCATCTCTCTCTCTCTCTCTCTCTCTCTCTCTCTCTCTCTCTCTCTCCAATACTCTCTCTTCCCCCATCACTCCCCTCCTCTCTCTCATCCTTCCTCTCTCTCCCTTTCTCTCCCACCTCTCTCTCTCTCTTTTCCCTCCAATCCTCTCTCTTCCCCCATATCTCTCTCTCTCTCTCTAATCCTCTCTCTTCCCCATCCCTTTCTTTCTCTCTCTCTTTCCACCCCTCTCTCTCTCCAACTACATTACTATATCCCTCCCTCTCTCCTTCTCACTTCTTCTCTCCCCCTTCTTTCCATACATCTTACTTTGTCTCTTTATCTCACCCCTAAACATACACACTCTCTCTCCATCTCTCCCTTATAACTCTCTCTCTCTCTTTATTCTTAGTTATGTAAACTAATGAACATAAATATTTGTAAATATAAAGCAGATTATGGAGTAAATATGAAAAGAGGTTTTATTTAGTTAACATACCTCTAGTTTATTTATATTTTTATTTATTTACCATACCCCTTTTCTTTACTATGGTATTTGGCCCATAGGCTTGTTATATAATTACATTTTTATTTATAATCCTATTTGATATATTGTTATTTATTTACCTTACCTCTTTATGCATATTTTATATTTATTTATTTACCATACCTCTTTATATATATTTTATATTTATTTATTTATTTATTTATCATACTTTTTTATACCTCTTTTATATTTATTTATTTACCCATGGTATTTGGCCCATGGTATCAATATTAATTTGTCCCATGGTATTCGTCCCATAGGCTTCATCTAAATAAAACCTCTTTTTAAAGTTTTTTTAAATATAAAAAGGTTTATGGAATAAATATAAAAGATTTTTTATTTATTTACCATACATCTAGTTTATATATTTTTTTATTTATTTACCATACATCTAGTTTTTATATTTTTTTTTGTTAAAGGTAAATTTATGATCCATTCAAATTCACGTATATAATTTAATATCCATTCAAATTATATAAATAATACATAATTGTATTAGAAATTGATATATGTTCTAGTACAATGCGATTTTTATTTTTTATTTTTTTTAATTTAAAACTTAAGCCGACATTTTGTATGAGGACGTGACATACCTGACATCGGGGTCATATTGGGCTGTAGATGCGCCTCTCGGCGCAATAACCGACGAGATATGGCGGAAGGTTCGGGCAAGGGTTTCAAACCACCGACCCACTAAAACGTTATATTACAACGCCTTCACACAAGTCTGATAGCCAACATGTCAAACGGTGGAGCTTGGTAATCTAAGCCACCGAAACTTCATTTCAATTTAGTACAGAGCCGAACCAGCCAAAACCACCAGCGCGCAATGTGAAGCGGTTTTATGCAGGGAAGGTGATTTTCTAAAAGGCAGAGATGGTATTGGATTTCTCTAGGGGGTCTGGAGGTCACAATGGCGGAATATAGGCAAGTTTATACTCGTTTTTTTCGAAATTTAGAGCCTGTCACAATTGTGAGGTCAGTTTTCTCATTTGAGATTCTGTTTTTGATCTCATACCGGTAAAATCATTTTGAAGACAAAATAAAGCAGTCTACACTGGAAGCTAAGGACTCGGAGACGTAGCTAGGAAGTCTGGTGAACTCCGTTATTAAATTTTTGTTGTGTTGATGTGTTTGAATGTGTTTTCATTTGCTTATGTTGTTTATGGTATTCGCAATCTTATCGATATATTGCACTAAATAACATAAGCTGCTCACATAGACGTCAATAATACCTTTTTAATAAAACATATCAAAGTTGAACTAAGGAAAGAGGTCTAAAAGGTAAAGGAAACAAGAAATGAGGGGAAATGGACAATCATTAGAAATAGAAAAGTTATTATTAAAGAGAAATTCCAAAATAAAAGTAATGAGTAGGAATTAGAAACACTCCATATCCTCTTCTGTAACTGTGTTGGTTTTCCATGGCATAAAGGACCTATGTTAAGTTGGATCCCGAAAGATTTTGATCTTATTTTCTTAGTTGAAACCTGAGAGCATGATGAATCTAGGGTCTCCCACATGGATGGATACATTCTTTGGTCAACTTGGAACAATAAATCCTCTCATAGAGGTTTTGGTGGTATAGCCTATTATATAAAAGATAACATTTCTTCTCACATTTGACTTCATAAGATCGACCCCCTCAATCAGTACACGTGGATTGAAATTTCTGATTCTAACACTAATAATATTTTTCTCACAATTTGTTATTTCACCCCTATCAAATCTACCTCCTATAAGAAAAACAACTTGGATAAGAATTACCCCTTCAACTCCTTAGAACAAGATATCCACAATCTAAGGAGTGAAAGTGATATCCTTTTGCTTTGGGACTTCAATGTTAGACCCAATACTAACCAAGCTACTCTCCCAAGCAATAACTATAATCCTAGCCCCCTATGGATGGATGAGGGATGTGACTTAGGTAATGGATTCAAAAGAAATTCTGAAGACATAACCGAGAACTTATTTGGTACCAACCTTATCAAGCTTTGCAGTTTCGAAGACCTAATATTTGTAATGGAATTAGTAAGTGGCCTACCTTTGGCCAAATGACCTACATCCATGGGCTGAGCAACAATGTAGCAGATTCTGTGAAATCTGACACCCATGTTATCAATGTATGGTAAAGTTTGACATCCTAAATGACCACAAGCCCGATTATGATCACAAACCCTTATCACTAACCGTGAATCTTGACATGCACACCAACTACATGAAAAATAATTGTGTTAGTCAAAGACACATATATTTTGACAAACGTAAAATGAATCTCTTCTTACAATATTAAAGAGGGATCCAGGTTTCTTAACATATAACAATAACATTGATCTCATCTACCACAATTTTACTACAACCCTTTCCATTGCCATTAATAAATCCTCACTAAGGTGTCGTATAAAAAGAATAATATAACCTCCAACCCTTCGTATGAAAATGATTGTAAAATTTCCAAAAAAGAAATTAGAGATGCTTATAACAAAACTACAAATCTTTAAAAAATAAGTATATACAAAGCTCTTATAAAAAATAATAAAAGGTCCCATATTATTAAGAGGCAAGAGCGTCTTCTTGACCTTTCTAAAGTTGAGCCTGACAATTTTGGAGGAATATACTTGTTCATAAAATAAAAGAAAACAATTTGATCCCAATGAAGAACTAGGGTACTTATCTTAAGAATATTTATGACTCTTTGGACACCATGGGAAGCATATTAAACACTCCTATAGAAGAGGGTATTTTCTCTTTGGAAGGCATGGAATTTGGGATTAATAAACTCGCTAATGGGAAAGGCAGGGATATTGAAGGCTACCAAGTTGAAATTTTCAAAATGGGAAGGTTTATCATCATCCCTCATATTCACAAACTTCTCAATTTGGAAGTAAAACACAACTTCCATAAGCCTTAGACTTAAAGCCTGATTGTGCCTATTTTTGAAAATGGGGAGAAAAAAGTTCCCTCTAATTATAGGACCATTATGATTAGCCACATATTAGCTGAAATCTATGGTCTCATTTTAGAAAAGAAAATTAGCGTATTGATTGAATGCCATGGTAAAAGATCTAAAGGAAAAAGTGGTTTTAGAAGACATCACTCAACTATTGACCATCTTGTCACTCTTAGGATTATTGCTAAGGATTGTCACAATAGTAAAACTAATCTCTTCTATTGTTTTGTTGAGTTTAGAAAAGCTTCAGACACAATTTATGAGGATACGTTATGGCAAATACTTGAAGAGATAATGGTTCCTCTTGAGTTGAGGGTTGTTGTGATTCGACTATACGAGAATGTTTTCACCAAGCTTAATACCACCAAGGGTTAGTCTAAAGAAATTAAATGCAATATCAATGTTAAGCAAGGGTGTCCCCTATCCCCTAACTTTGTTGGGATTTACATTGATAAGCTAGAAGTATATCTTGAAGTTGAGGGATGCACTAGCCCCAAGCTCATTGGTATGGTCATTTCTCTTCTCCTTTATGATGGTGATATTTTTCTGCTAGCCAAAGGCCATGAGGATCTCGAAAAAAAACTTAAAATCATCCATGATTTATTCTCCAGGATGGGTGTGACTGCTAATATTGACAAGAATTAAGTCATGATAATTAAATCCAAAAGGATCAACCATGATAATTTCATTTATGATAACAATTACTTGGACAAGGTTTCTTCATACAAATATTTAGGTATTAACAATCATCAACTCAATTGGAATTATAATATTGATAAAAATATTATTAGCAGAAGTAAATATTATTATGAGCTTGAAAATAATTGCAAGATATATGATCTTTGGGCTTGGAGTAAAAAAATGTTCCTCTTTGAAACTCTTGTCACCCCCATTATTTTAAATGGATGTGAGGTTTGGGGTTGCAGTATATCTAAATAATCGTGGAGGAATATTGAGTTGATCCAAAAGTAGTTTATAACCTACAACCTCAAGATTAAAGGTAATCCTTCCTATCTTATCCTTTTGATTGAAGCTATTATTACCCCCATTGAAAGAATGACTACGTTTCGCTATTTGATGTATAAGAAGAAGCTTTACAACATGGAAACCAAGAGGTTTCCCAAAATTGCTTCTAACTCTAGGAAAAACCCCCACCTATGGCTCAAGCGTGTTTGGTACAAGGATGCCTAGTCTTGGTTCAACTATTGGGGGTTAAAGGAGGAGATCATCTTGGAGAATAAAGATAATATTAAAATTACCATTACTTCCAAATTTAAGGACAAATTATGGGATAATAAGGAGCTAGAGGGGAAAATGAAGCTAAGGTATTATAAGGAGGTGTTAGAACCCACTCTCACTATCCAAAATTATCTCTCTGTATTGACCAATGCTAAGAATAAAATGAACATTGCAAAGATAAGAAATAACTCCCATGAACTTCAAAGTGAAACTGGACATTGGTATATCCCCAAAACATCCTGGGATGAAAGAATCTATCAATTGTTTCTCTTGGATTGCTCGGATCTTACTCACATCTGTTCCCATTTCTAAAACATATGCCACACTACCAATCTCCTTGACTTGTTCAATCATTAAAACTATAGTGATCTAGGAAAGCTTCTTTCCCTCCTCTCTGATCATAGAAATAAAATACTAAAAAATCTCAATTAATCTCTTTCTTTCTTAAGGTCTAATAGACCTCATTGGTCTCAGTGGGTATTAATCATCATCATCATTGTCATCATTAATATAATTTTAAATACATATCAATATTACTTAATTTTATATTCAAATATTTTATTTATTGCTCACATTGAATTTTTTTTATGATTATTATTTTTTTTAAAGATTACATATTAATTTTATATTAAAAATTTATTAAATTACACATCTCCTTCTTATTAAAAAATAATTGAATTTTTTATACTTTTTTTTTTGGTAAAAGATTTTTGTATACTTTCAATTGCTTATTTTACTTGAACATTGAAATATTTTACAATGGCTAATTTTATATTAAAAATTGAATGAATTAGAGAATTTACTCTTATTAAAAAGTAATTGAGTTTTTTTACTTCCAATTATTTATTTTATTTGGATATTGAAATATTTTATAATGATTAACATTTTATATATATATATATATATATATAAACATGGAAATTGAAATTACTTATTTTATTTGGACATTGAAATATTTTATGATAGTTAACACACACACACACACATATAAGAAGTTGATATTGAAATAAATTAGTTAACATGGACATTGAAATAAATTATTTAAGTCACATTTTGAAGTACCTTAAAAAATACAGGAATGATACATCTTCCCTACACTCAAGAGTGACATATAATATTTTTTTACTTTTAAATATTTTATCTTTAAAGTTGGTAGAAAATTATGTTATTTCATATGAATATCTGAATATTTTACCATTTTTTTTAGCTGGAAAAATCAATAGTTTTCATAGTAGATTAAAAAACTATTTATATATTTAAAATTTTCACATCATAAGTCTTCATAGTTGAGTGAAATACATATCATTCTATATAATATAATGACAATATGCAAATTGTAAAAACTAATTATCATATGGAGACTATTTGTGCTCCAACACCATATGCGCATAAGTACCTAAAGTATATATATATATATATACTAAAAATAATAAAATTACCCAAAAAGAAGCAAACTACATGAAAAGAGTTTTCTTTGCTTCGTGGCGATGATCTTTGTTGAAAGCTTTGTTATAGATCTCCCTTGGGTGGATACAAAGGCCTTTCTTCGACAATGCATCTGCCACACCATTTTATTCTTTGTATATATGACCAAATTACATCTCACCAAATAGCTCAATCATCTTATTGATTATGTGCAGCCAATTAATTAGCAATGGATGATAAAAATTACTCTTCTTTGTGACCCAATCAATTACTCCTTTTGAATCTCCAAATATTTTCAAGTTCTT
This sequence comes from Pinus albicaulis, assembly GCA_034641835.2. NCBI lineage: Eukaryota > Viridiplantae > Streptophyta > Pinopsida > Pinales > Pinaceae > Pinus > Pinus albicaulis. The sequence continues at coordinate 1,909,218 of MU968363.1, read as the reverse complement.
AATGTATATCCACTTTGCATAATAAAGAACACCCCATTGAGCGATGATTTCTGCCCTTGTGTTGGATTCGATGGCACAATTCTAGTAGAAATAGTAATATTGACCAAGCATTATGACGATGTATGCCCCACATCCACATAACTATTTATTGCAACACCATCAAAAAACCCCATAGGGAAACTAGCCCATATATCCACTAGCTGAAGGTTTCTCACATTATCCTTTGTAACTGCAAACCCGATTTCATTATAATAGGCACATATATTGAGACACGTTCCATACATATCTAGTGGTTTGTCCTCAAATATAAACACATTCCTACATCTCCATATACCCCAAATAATGTACAATGGAATAACATTGTAAATCTTATAATCCTTTGTTGCAACACCATCAAAAAATCCCACATGGAAACTAGCCCATATATCCACCAGCTGAAGGTTTCTCACATTATCCTTTGTGACTGCAAGCCTGATTTCATTCTAATAGGCACATATATTAAGACATGTTCCATACATATCCAGTGGTTTGTCCTCAAATATAAATACATTACTACATCTCCATATACCCCAAATAATGTAAAATGGAATAGCTTTGTAAATCCTATAATCCTTCATCGAATCCATAATACATTCTCCCATAGCTGAAGAATCCCAGCTAGCATAAATTTTTTGGGTGTTTAGAAAAACAATCCAAATGGATACCAAAAAAGGGCAAGTGAGGAAAATATGAGTCACATCCTCCAAAGATTGTAAGCATAAAGTACTCATGTGAGGACCATTAAAACCCCTGCAACATAGATTATCCCATTTAAGAATGATGTTCTGCCAAGAAAGCCATCCAAAACATATAATATTGTATGGTAGGTTCCACTTCCAAATTTTACAGAACCACCCATTTCCCCCCTTTTTTGCTGAGCCATAGTAATATAATGATATGCATCTTTAACATATATTTTTCCATGTATTTTTTTCCCCTCCCAAAAAAATTTGTCCATATTTCCATCCAAATAGATACTTGACAAGCTCAAATTTTTTATGTATGTGCCAATTCCTCAACCATCTCCCCACATAAACTCAAATTCCTAGAACATATCCAATTAGGATATGTATAAGTTGAATTTGTTGCAACCAATAATTGATTTATATAATATACACCCATATTATGTAAATGTCTAATAAGATGTATGGATAGGGAATGATTGCCTAATATTCCCATGATGGGATCCAAACCAACTTCTACCAATGTGCCCAAGCCAATCTCCCATCTCAGGTTGTCAATCATCCATTGCTTGATTTTCATAAATCCATTCTATATGTAGGATGTTGATTGAGGAGCCCGATTCCCATCCTTTATTTATTCAATCACGAAATGGTTCTTGAGGTATTTTTCCTTGATAATATTCTTCCATATACCATTACATGATATAGATCTACATAGAATTTTGATCCCCAAGTCCCATCCAAAATTTTCAATATCCTTTATGCTCCAACTCCCATCCTCTTTCCTATTTGAAATATCCATTAAATTAACACGATGAAACTTTTTTTTCCCACTAGCACCTGCCCAAATGAAGTTAGAGATGATGGAATTAATCTGCTTGATGATGCTATGAGGTAAAATATACAAATGCATCCAATATACTGTGATGCTCTGTAGAACTGATTTTACTGGAATAAATCTGCCTCTAATGGAAAACCATTTATGTGACCAATTATTCAATCTTTGTTCGAATTTCTCCAACAACCATCTCCAGTCTCGGTTACCTTAATTATTTGGTTTTAGATGAAACTTGAGATATTTGAAACCATCATCTATAGCTATAATCCCAACTTCTAATAACGTTGCATGTCCAAATGATTTTTATTTGTTGCATGTGGTACCATTCATCTATCGATCTCAATCCAAGGACTATAACATCATCCATGAAGATTAAGTTGGATATGGAGGTGTTTTTTGTAACTTGGATCCCTATGAAATGACCCATTTTCTGAGCCAAAATGTTCATCCTTCTTAGACCATCAATGATAAGTAAGAATAAAAGTGGAGGAATTCACATCCTTGCCTCAACCCTCTAGATACCTTGAAGAATTTTGAAGGAACCCCATTAACCAATATGGAAAAAATTGTAATGTATGCCATAATCCATTCAACTACTTCCATAGATAGGCCAAATTTGTGTAAAACCAACCTCAAGAAGACCCTGTCTACACAACCGCAAGCTTTTTGTAGGTATAATTTCAACATCACTGCATCCTTCTTCTTAGTCTTGATAGAGTGGATACACTCTTGTGTAATAGCCATGACATGTTGCATTTGTTTATGTTTTAAAAGCCCAAACTTTTTAGCTAAGATGTGTCTAGATGGATTATATTTGATAGGAATCATAATATTTTTCAAAATAATTTTATATATGATGTTACATAAAGAAATAGGTATATCATCAAAAAAGGATTTAACCTTTGATACCTTATAAATTGGTGAAATAAAAGTAGCATTTATTGCACCAGGGATATTATAGTTGATCCTCAATTCTTCGGCAAATAGGAGCAAATCCGTGCCCATGAGATCCCAAAAAATGAATAAATAGTTGAACAAGACAACCATCTGGACCTAGGCATTTATACTTTTCAAAGGATTTTAGAACAAGGGTTAATTCATTCATATTTATTGGCCTCTAGATCAAACATTATCCTTGTCATTGAACATCATGGGGTATGTACTCGAGATCTGCAATTGAAATCCACCCTAGCCTAATACAAAGCCCCAAAGTGTTTAATAGATGCATCATGCAAGTCATCCAAAGTATATATCTTCCTGACCAAGGTATCATCTAGTTCCCATGTGGTGTTTTCATCCTTCTTTGAGATGCATAGTGATTAATTATTTTTTGTATTTTTATCAACCCCCTTAACCCAAGTGGCATGGATTTTAAGGTGCCATTCCTCCCCTTGATGATATAAAATTGACTTCCTTCACACCTCAAGGGCGAGTGTGTGTTGTTTCATGTATTCTTAAAAATAACTCAGATATTTCATATCAACAATATTCATAATTTTATGTTCCATCTCATGTAACTCTATGATATGTTTCCCCTTTTTATCCCTGACCCATTGCCTAAAAACCTTCTTATGTTATGAGAGCTTCTAGTAGACCCCATCCATATGTGGAACCTACTTTCAATATGCTAATTTCTTGCAGTAATCCCTGACCAAAAGATCAAAATATGATTCATATAACCATGAGTGATTAAACTTAAAAGTGATGCCTTTCCAAGCATCTTCACCACACCATTGGAAAGGAACATAATCATGATTAGATAGATTCCATGGAATGGTCATGTTCTCATTATGCCTCACATTTCTAGTAGATTCTCATGTACCAAGAATCTATATACTCTATTGGAAATTCCATCCATCCTAGATCGTTCAATTCTCTAGGTGGGAATGAGTAGATTCATCATAATATCCACCAAATGATTCAATCCAAAGAGTTCTTTGAAGCAGGGTCCCATTGGGTCCAATTGGAAATTTTACCCCTAGATCTCTATAGTGGACACCGCTAGATTTAAGTCTTTTAGACATTCAAATACGTGGAACAACAAGTGTATGGAGCCCGTGATGTGTGGGTGGTAAAGGATGTGCACTACTGGGAGTATGTGTGGGAGAAAGGGTGTGTAGAGGGAATGTGTGTGCAGAACCAGAACATAAAATGTCTCTGCACACATGCAATTATTTTAACTTTATGCATAAACTTTAAAATAAATAATTGCACAAATAGTTGGTAAATCAAGTGTTGTTGCAACAATTAACATATTTTTTCATTTTAAAACTTTTACACCTTTAACTATGCGAAATAACAGGTGTATGGATCTATGAATGTGTGCAGAGTAAAGATGTGCGGAATAGGGGGTATGCACGGGAGAATGGGTGTGTAAAGGATATGATTTTTTGGAGAAATAATAGAAAATATATCTTGCATACATAAAATTATTTTAGCTTTAAGCATAAACTTTAAAATAAAAATATGCACAAATAATTGGGAATTCAAAAGCTTCCTTGCCAATAAATGTAAGTAATTTCGGCATTTATTCAGTGAATTGATGCATGATCAAGAAATCATTCGAGTGCTTGATAAAATTTATAGAACCTCTGTTATCACTGGAAAATCGGACAAGCAAAGATGACATTATTAAATGTTAGGCAGAAGGATTTACAGGGTTGAGGCACATTAGAGAATCTGAAGAATTTAAAAAAACTCTAATGTCCAGAAGAAAAATCAAATTGCGCACTGAAGAAACCAGTAAAATGCGCCTTTGGTCGCATATTTCTTCGATATGCGAGCCTTTGTGCGACTTTCCCTCAAAAATCCGCCCGGACCTGAGAGTGGTGGAAGTCACTTTCCGGGACCACAAGGCACACTCCAAGAAATTGATCTCACACTTGAGGCCACCTAAGGACAACCGCCCAGGCCTCCTTAGGACCTCAAGGGAGCACACAATGGAATAATGTGGCACACAATCATCCTCCTCTCTTGGTTCACTATCCATCAAATGTACCAAGAGAGGGAAGGAGAGTTTTAATTCTTTTATAAAAGGCCACCAAGAGATTAACAAAGGGAGAACACATTGTTATGTTGGCAAAAATTTCCCCAAGAAATCCAGCAGTGTGTGATCCAAAGCAGAGATAGAGGGGATTCATTTGTTGGCCACCCAACAACTCCAATCCTTTGGAGTAGAGAGAGAGAGAGACTTTGCACCAAGGTAGCTCGGAGGTAAATACATCCTTGCATCGGGACTTAGAACTCCATAGTTCTAAGGGCCCCTTGGAAAGTGGGTAAAAGTTTCATCATCTATTCTTAATAGCACTCAATAGGAGGGGACGTAACCACCACCTTTTGGATTATTGAAGTTGTTGTACTCTAGTTAGAGATTTTTTGTTATGTGTTTTAGTTTAGATTTTATTTTCCCTCTATATATGCATGCTATTTTCTTATATTTTATGTTTTATGTTTTGGTATGTTCACTAACTTGTTGATTCCCTTGACTATCTGCCTATGACCAGGAACATAAGAGGAAACAACCACTCCTCTTAAGCAGGTGGGGTTTGGTATATTTGTGCACCAAATCCACCTACATAGGATTGGTGACTCCACTAATTTTAATTCCTCGTTAATGTGGTTGTGCCTTTTGCAGAGACCTCTTTCTTTGCTCTGGAGTTTGGCTTGAACTGCCCCTTTTCTCTTCTTCTCTACCTATTCACCCCCAGTGAGAGGTCAAAGCTCAGAAGCTCCAAAAAAAATTTCCAGGAAAATCGTGCGGCTTTTTCACAGACAGATGCGCCCAACCATGCGCGTTCAATAGTGGCCTGTGCGCAGACTTCGCGCCCGTGTCAGCCTTTTGCATGCGGAAATCATAGGCAGAAAATTTATGCTATTTATCTTCATTTCCTGTTTGTAAAGTGACTAGAAATCCATAAGAAATTTTCCAGCACTATTTGAGGTGTCCCATGACTTGTTAAAACTCACTCTTGGCTGCATTTTAGTAGTTTAGGTGTTAGTTTTAAAAATTTCAAGTTTATTTTCGCAAAGTGAACACATAGCTTAAGTAGGGGGCAAGTAACTTGCATTCTAAAATAGTTTATGTTTTGTGAATTTAAACACCAAAAAACACATAGGTAATTAGCCAAATTAAGTGGCCCTAGTCCACACTTGGTTAGCTAAATCTTTTTCATCTTCCTATTTTAAAGTCATTAATTTTAGTTCAAATTTTGGCACTAGGATTCGGGACTAGTATCTAATTATCCTTAGAGAGCAAGTAATATTTGTTGCCTTTGCACCCTTGGGTGATCCTAGGCAAGCATATGAACACTCTCTGTTGATATTTTACCATCTCCCTATATTTGATCATTTAGATTAACTAGGAAACATTATAAGTAGCCCATATCTACACATGTTTTGCTTTTGAGAAAGGAACAACCAAACATAGTTTAATAGGGGATTTTGAAAAGGATCACCACATATCCACATGTTAAAACTATGTGATTATTCACCTCTTGCTCACACACATTCACACCCTAAGTGAATCAAATCCACCTAAAACTAACTTAACTAAACTCATTAAACTCTCCCCATAGGGGCCACAAGACAACTTATAGTTTAAGTTAGGACCACAGGGGTAGGCATCCAACAATCCGCCTTGGTTAGTTTACATCTTGAAACATAGAAGTTGACCTTTTAGGGAACTTTTAAATCTGTCTATATGCCCACGACAAAGAAAACCTAAGCACCATAGAGACTCGATTCAAAGGGGGTTAAGCTTAGGCCCAGTGTGTACGGTATTATTCGAGGCTACCTGACCCGTCTAATACTTGATACTGGTAGTTGATTTACCAAGAAGCTCAAGACTCGAAAGCTCACGTGGGACGACGATTCTTAGTGGCAAAAATTAGGGCATCCTTCCCTATAGGTGACGGTGCAGGAAACACTAGATCCTCTACCCTTGCCTTGGTCGATTTTCTTTGGTTGACTGGGGGCATCACTAGTTCTTTCAGGACGTTGTGCCAGAATTCGCAAGATATATTCTCAAGGTCCAGTTAAATTTTAGCATGTGAGGACGATTAGGTCTTCTAGGATTTGAGTATCATACGTAAAAAAACAAAAAACCATATTTTTTTATTGACTGGTCACATAGGATTAATCTAAAGGGAAAATTTATCTTTCATTTTCGCTTTGTTTTATGCATGTAATTAGATTTTTTCTTTGATTATAATCTCTATCCTCTCAAATATTTCCAAAACCATACCTATTTAATGCCAGAACAGACCCAATGGGACCTCGTCGATCTAGACGTCTTTTGGACCTCCCCCCATTACCAGGAGGGGTTCCATGTCTTTCGCCATTTAGGCATCAAAGATAGAACACCACCACCCTTATTGGTTCATCCTTTATTGGGGAATCATTATTTGGGAACCCTCATCGATCACCCAAAACCACATCGGTGAACACCCACACAGGGTCACCGCATACCACTCCTCCCATAACCCCTAGGGGACAGAGGAGTGATACCCTTTCGGGAAGCTAGGTGAACTCAAAACAGGGTACGTCATAGAAAACCCCTATACCTAACTAGTACATTGTGTTTTCACAGGGTGCAATGGCTACCAACTCACAATCACCTTCCTTAGCTTCATTAAACTTATCAGAATTAACCAAGTTGACAAACGAACCCATTGCACACAACCCTACATGGCCACCCATGCCCACGAAGCTCCCTTCAGACGTTTCAAAGTTCGAAAGGAAGAAAGTGGAAGACCCCAGAAATCATGTTATGACTTTCCACCTATGGTGTTCATCAAACAACATCATAAACGATGCTATTCGATTGAGACTATTTCAACGCACCCTAATTGGAATAGTTGTGAAATGGTATGTGGAGAAACATCTGCTACACATGGAACCTTTAGCACCCTCGCTACTGCATTCCTGACCTATTTTCAGTTACCCATCCACCTTGATTCTGAAATGGAATTACTGACCCACTTTAGGCAGACACCCGCCGTCCATATCTTGGACCATCTCTACGAATGGCAGTGGCGTCGTAGTTTGTGCAAAACCAAACTCGACGATCAAGTTTTGTTAAACCTGTTTCTAAAAAATATCACCACAGATATTTCAAAGGATATGGCAACACAAAATCCCATATCCGAAGAGGATGCCATCAACAAATCCCAACAACTCGAGCTGATCTATACGCAGTCAGGATATATTTACAATATCCTGCCCAATGCCCTGTGCCTACAAACTTACAAAGAATTTCCAAGCGCGTTGAAATCCGCAGACGGTTTTATTGGGTCATTGACTCAAATTCACCTAAGAAGCAATGTTCAACACCCCAGTTATGTATATGATCCTAAGCAGAAGATACCACAACCCGGCTACCCGAGTCATCATGCACCTCCACAAAATTTGACCAATAGGGCATTGTCGTACCACCATCAGTAGGGTGGACCATATCCTCTAGCTCAGGGGACCTAGTACACATCTAGACAAGTTGATGGAAGAGCTCCCCCCCAACAACCATTCATAAACTAGGAACAAGGACCGCAATATGCCCAGTCCCCAATAAAAAACCCACCCATGCAAAATAATGCACAGTCGAACTTTGTGCAACCTCCCCAATCCCAACCGTGCCAACCATACAATCATGATAATAAAAATTGTCCTCCTAACACGACTAAGAAAAAAGGAAAAAACAAACCTAAAGGAAATCCTGTACAGGGGGGCAACAATCAACAATTCCCTTCATGATCTCAGGTTGGAGGCAACTCTAACCGAAATCAAAACCAGGAACCAAGCAACTCTGAAGGGCAGAACAAGAGGGCGAATCTCCAGACGAACCACTCTAATTCAATCCGTGGTGAGTAGGACCATTACACTCACCACTATCCCGACATCCTTGAGCTGAAGAAGCTGCAAGGTAACCGTGGGTAAGGGGGATCCTCACAACAGAAAGCAGTCATGCAAGAGCCTTTCCCCCACCAAGGGATAGTTAGCACTCAACAACAACAAAAAACTCCCAATGATTTCGGAAATAACAACCATGACTGGCGAAGAAATGTTTTTTCAAACACGAAACTGAAATTATGATACCCCACCAAACAGCAATTTGTCAGGGGCTAGTACAAGTACACCAACAACACCTTTGACCATATCAAAGATTCCTATTGAAACTTTGCCAAAAATGGCTAAGGGACCAACTAGGCGAGCAGGAAACCATTCCAAAGCGGCCCATAACTATAGCATTGGATGATCTATCTCAATATCCCACCTCCATGTTAGCTTTGGAGGTATTACAATCATGCCCAAAGAAAACTTAAAAACTTACTTTCCGCATTAGGCACCATTGACCCTGTCGATTCGTGCATAATGGCTTCTGATTTAGAAAAAGCCACCCCTAGGCTTCCCTCGATGGTCGCCTTCCAGATACCGGTGTCGGTTCTAAACATCACCATTCACCGATGTATCATTGACGAGGGTGCATCTACTTGCATCATGTCAAAGAACTTCTGGCAGAAGTTAGGGTATCCCGAACTAAAGCCATCAGACATCACGCTTAGAGCATACGATGGACGCCCTTCAACTCCCGTCAGCCTCTACCAAAACGTTTTGGTCTGCTTAGCCGACAAGACAGTCCTTATAGACATTGAAGTCTTGGATGCTCAACTGGATTACAATATACTCCTTGGCCGGAGTTATATGTATGCCATGTCAGCCATAGCCTCCTCCGTCTTCTGAACTATGATGTTCCCACATGAGGATCGCATTATTACTATTGACCAATTGACATATAGAAAAAATCAACCCCTAACAAATACAGATGTCATTGTACCCTATGTAGACACATCTATCGAGACGCTTACACGGTACCTAGAATATGGCCCCGACTAGTTCAAACTATCGTGCATCCTAGGGTCATTCCTAGGAGATCCCCCTGTTATACCTAAGTCATCACCCGATGTCATAAAGGCTCCGGTGTGCATGATGTCCTTATCAAGCACTGAAGCCAGTCAAGACACAAAGACGAGTAGTAATGGCACCGAGTCCTCGGCCACGACAGCCTCTCTAGCCTACGCCACCTCCCAAACTCCTTTCCTCTTCCCCCTAGTTGGTTTTGTGTCACAGTAGGTCATGGCCATAGTGGTTCTACCAAACTTATCATTTTCAATCCTAGTTTGGTACCTAGTCCCACCTACCACAATGGGAGTTGCGCACATCACCTCTGTAAGGTTAATCCCCCTCAATCCTGACCAGGCCCTAACTGTTCAGGAGATTGTCGCAAACATCCCTTCAAAGGAAATTCCCATCGCAAAGCCAATGGTTACGACCTAGAAAACCAATAAAAGAGGAAATAAGGTAGAGAATCCCACCATGCAACGTGAATCACCACCCTGCGCCATATGCGACATAGTAGGCCACCCTACCCACATCTTCCCGGAGCTAAAAAAATTAAAACCACTCCTTAGATCTGCGGTAGACATTGCGGCAACAAGTTCATGTAAAAAGGAATCTACCACCAAAAGTCAAGGCGAGGCAGTGCATACAAATCACGCATGCGCTATCTGCAGAAATTATGGACACTATACCCATAATATCCTAGAGACTCTGCGATATAGAGATGCCTTACATGCCATTGAGCAATCCTATCAAGAGGATCCCTCCACCCAGTCAGCTGGAGATGAACCTCGCGTCATTCTATACCTGCAAGAGGAATGAAAGTCACCTGAAAGACTCCTGTTCATCTTCCCCCCTCCTATCATATGTTGCGCACTGTGTGATGAACGTGGCCACTTCATCAAGGAATGCGCAACCCTGGAACTCATCCACAGGTGGTATCCAGTAAAGCACATTTACTATGTTGGTTTGCGGGTAGCGCAATTTACATGTCCTTTATGTGCTGACAACCACATTTTAGAACAGTGCCATTATATCCCCTAATTTCGCTTAGCACTAGCTAGTTTGCGCTCAGCCATAGTCCGCCTCTCCCAAGAAGATAGCTCTGTATCTGAATCCATGAATAGCTCGAAAAATCAAGAAGATATGATGATTAGATCTATCCTCTATCTATCAGCTGAAAAACGACCAATCAGGGAACCCTTAGTCACCCTCAACCACCCTTCGCAGAAAATACCAACATGTGCGTTGTGTAAAACGCCCAATCATGTGGTCGCCACTTGCCCTAACTTAGAAGCACTATGCCATTGGTACCCAGTCACGCCATCAAGCGAGCAAGACAGGAACCCCATATCTAGGATGTTTTGCCTAGTATGCCGGGGAAATCACCATGACCAGCGTTGTACCTATATCTCACGAGTATGTCCTCTGATTGAAATGATACATCTATTAGAGACAAAATTCTTGGACCGTATCAACCCGAAACCTAGTGACCAACATGGAAGGCAGAACACCCCCAGACAATCTACTCCATACCCATGTCTGCATAATGGGCAAGTTAGGAAGGCGCGCCAACCAAGCATGACCCAGGTTCAACCTAGGATAACATGCGGACTATGCGACCTAATTGGCCACTGGTTTAATCAGTGCAAAGAACTAAAGCACATCGCAAATAGTTTTCACATAGTCTCTTCTTTCCTGCAAAGACATCTCTCTAACCAAGAGAAGATCACGCACATCTATTGTCGTATTTTTTCACACTTCCATCATACAATAAAATGTGATCATCTCTCGAAGCTTAGAGCAGCAAAAGTGGTGCTAAGTCTACACTCCCCAAGAGAGAGAGGCATACCCAAGCCAAAAACTCAGAAATGGAAGCAAAGGACCTCCTCTTCTACGTCTGATCCCTTATGAGTGTCCACTTATGGGAGAAAGAGTAGTATTAATTCCCACACAATCTACTCAGTTGGCACAATGGTACCATGCACCATTTGCACCGGCCATAACCACGAACCAGAGGCGTGCTTGCTAATGGAAACATTCAGGTGCCTTTGTACCAGGCACAATTTCCACTCACCATAAATTGTCCATCCTGACGAGGGTTCTAGCCTTGTACTCACGCAAGCTCCCATCACGGAAATTATTCCCCCACCAAACGCCGATGACACGATACACCATATACGATTCATATCATCATGTATCGGAACTATGACTCGAGTTTTTTTCTCATCTACCATAGGTGTTGAGTCAGTTGCAACTACAAGAGTAGTTGTACCTATGACAGGGCAAACCCAATCTGTATGCACTCTGTCAACTACGTCTAGTTCCACCACGCGACGATGAAATCCATTTCATGTCTATCAACCAGCTCTGTGTGGATTAAACCTCTTTTGCAAAACCTTGCACATAATCAATCCCCCTTAGGATCCCTATTCCATTTAGATGAGAACATCCTAGAGGCCATGACGAAGCCAGATTATCCATGGGATGCAATTCATCACCGCTCTCTTTTTCTCCCACGAAAAGTGTTCAGTCCTAACAAGACAAAAGAACAAGATATTTATGCGATTGAATCGAAAGATTTCCTCCCCTCGGGGAAAGTTGATTGGTTCAAGAACCCCATCCCGGCGCCCGATGCGTTCGAGGAAGGAAACATGTCAAACATCTCACCTACCGTCAAGGTGAACATATCCCAAAATCCTGGAAAGGTCGATGAAATATCGTCGGGGACGGCATGTTCTCCAGAATAAATAACCTCTTATACCCGATTTCTACAAGAGTATAGAGATATCTTCGCATGGGACTACTCAAAAATTCCTGAGATTAGCCCCACTATCATAGAGCACCATATTCATACCTGGGCTAACATACCTCCAATACACCAAAAAAATGTCAACTACACCCATCAAAGGTAAAAGAAATAAAACGATAAATCGACAAGCTTCACAAAGCCGGGTTTATCTACCCCATTTCTTACACATCTTGGGTTTCCAACCTTGTTCCCGTCATGAAAAAACAAGGCACCATACATATTTGCACTGATTTTTGCGATTTGAACAGAACATGTCACAAGGACAATTATCCTATCCAATTCATTGACCAATTCATTGATGCTTGTGTGGGTCATGAGGCCCTATCCTTCATGGATGGATTCTCTGGGTACAATCAAATTCAAATCCATGACACTGACCGGTACAAAACCGCGTTCACTACCCACTGGGGCACATTCGCATACAAGGTAATGCCATTTGGCCTGAAAAATGTAGGATCCCTCTTCCAGAGGGCCATGAATTACATATTTCATGACTTCGCTCACCTTATCCTTGCCTACTTGGATGACCTAACTGTTCGATCAAAGAAGCGCTCAGACCATCTCGAGGATCTACGATTGGTATTCCAACGATGCCGGCAATACAACCTATGCTTGAATCCCCTCAAGTCTATCTTTTGCATCGCAACAGGAAGACTTATAGGTTTTATCGTGTCCCAGCAAGGAATTCGAGTGGACCCCCTCAAGGTCCAAGCCATCAAAGAGGTACCTCCACCTCGAATCCTCAGGAAACTACAAAGCTTGCAGGGGAAGGCCAATTTTCTGAGATATTTTTTCCCAGATTACGCCACTTGCACTCAAGGGTTCCTGCACCTCATTTGCCATGACATCCCATTCAAATGGGATGACCACACCCAAAAAGCATTTGACGCGCTAAAAGAAACATTGTCATCATCACCCCTCATCATTCCCCTAGACTATGACAAAGATTACATCCTGTATCTTTCAGCGTCCGAGACCGCTTTGGCCGAAGTATTGATCCATGAGGGCCTATATGGGAAGGATCATGTAATCTAATACGTCAACAAAACCTAATCAAGCCCAACATTAAGATATGAACCCGAAGAAAAGACTGCCTTAGCACTGATTCATGCAGTCCAAAAATCTTCGCCACTACATCATCTTAAAGACCACTATGGTCATCATGGATATTAACCCCATCAAATATCTACTCACACGCCACCTAATGAACCATAAATACGCCCGCTGGATAGTCATTCTCCAAGAATATGACTTACAGTTTCGCTCCCCCAAGAGCAAAAACGTGCTAATCTTAGTAGAATTCATTATGAACCTCCCAAGTCATACCAAAGGATCACCAGTAAACGATTCTCTACCAGATGAACATCTCTTCCTCATAGCAACCGACGACCCTTGGTACAGAGATATCCTCCTCTTCTTACGAACCCTAAAGTTTAGACCTCATCTCACTCGAGATGACCGTTGGCGCATTCTCCATCAGGCCCCTTGACACCTCCTTATGGGAGATGTATTATACCGATGGGGCATCAACACCATTTTATGTCGATGCCTTACTCATGACCAAGAGGAATAAGGCCTTAATGACTGCCATGACGGAGCTTGCGGTAGACACCTCTCTGGGATGGCCATCACCCAAAAAGTCCTACGAGTAGGATATTTCTGGCCCACTTTATTTCGCGTCTGTATCACAGCGGTCAAGAGGTGCGAGCGATGTCAGCTCTTCACTCATAAGGCAAGAGCCCCTCCCACTCCCCTGCACCCCATCATCTCTAGTCCCTTTTGCAAATGGGGGATCAACTTCATGAATTTAAACCCAACATCATCAGGCAATCACAAATACATCATCGTGGCTGTTGATTATTTCACCAAGTGGGTAGAAGCTATGCCCACATATGAAAACACCACAGAAACCGTCGACAATTTCTGTTTAACCATGTCATTGCTTGGTTCAGCATTCCCAAGGAGTTAGTCTCCAACCATGAGAAAAACTTCAAGAACGGAGTTTTCGAGGAGCTATCTCACCACCTCGGATTCACCCATGAATTCGCATCGCCATACTACCCCCAGTCCAATGGACAGGTAGAAGCTGTGAATAAAGTCCTCAAAACTATGTTACAGTGCATGGTGAATAACCATAAAACCAATTGGCACCATATGATTTTCTCTGCCTTGTGGGCATACCGCACGGCTGTGAAAACATCCACTGGTTTCACCCCCTTCCACTTAGTATACAGAATCGAAGATGTGATTCCCATAGAACACGAGATCCCTAATTTAAATGCCGCAATCGAACTCTGACGACAGTTGCTGCAGCACAAAGAAGCCCACAAGAAATGGGTAAAAGCATCATTCGACCTCCACATCAACCCTCGTTCATTCACTGAGGGAGAGCTATTCCTCCACTACGATGTTGGAAAAGAAGCCCTAGGGCCAGGAAAGTTTGAAACTTTGTGGAAAGGACCCTACATCATAAAACATGGCCTCCTCAAGAGGGCATACATCTTGATTGAGCCAGACGGAACATGCCTCAACAACCCCGTCAACGGCCTTTACCTCAATAAATTCTACCCATAAGGGTTGAGAAGGCCCACCCCTAGAGTCAATGCACACAAACCCAAAAAATTTAAATTTTTGACCAAAATACTTGTCACAAAATATGCTCTAGTGTCACAATGGATTATCAACCCGACCATTGCATTGGATTTTCCGATGGAGCATCGCGATGGTCTCAAATTTTAGCAGCAGTCGCCTGGGTCATCTACCACCTTGACCGATCACTAGTCTGCACCAATGGTGTATGCATTGGTTCGGCGACAAACAATCAGATAGAATATGACTTCGTCATCGGACTTATGTGCGATGCCCTCAATTAGGGCATACGACATATACATATCTACCTCGATTCCCAGTTAGTAGTGTCACAGTTAAACCAAGCATTTGAGATATGTGATTCACATCTGTTTAGAAAATACTTGCGTGCAAAAATTTTAGGTCAACAGTTTGACCACATTACATTCACACATGTACCAAGAAATCAAAACCAAACAGATGATCGCATGGCTAACAATATTATAAACAGGAATGCATCTCGGATAAACCATCATACATAAAAAAAAAAAAACATATAAAACATAGATGTCCACCAGCATAGCATAATCCATAAACAAA
Source organism: Pinus albicaulis (assembly GCA_034641835.2). Lineage (NCBI taxonomy): Eukaryota > Viridiplantae > Streptophyta > Pinopsida > Pinales > Pinaceae > Pinus > Pinus albicaulis. The sequence goes on along the minus strand of MU968363.1, from coordinate 1,893,788 downwards.
ACATAGGGCATACCATGTAGAGCCACAAAAAATATCTCTCTCACATATACCAAAAAATGTATGTGTTTGGGTACAAAAAATAGTGTCTTTGACCCGTAAGTCAGCCCAAAAGATACAAATATACAAGTAAAAAAAAATAGCGGAAGCATCCTCATAATGGGTGCCTTCCCTGTGTACAATAAAACTCTAGGGTGATGCTCCCCTAGGTGGGGCATCTAGACCCACAGCTGCTCCTGGTACCAACACTGGAGCCACCATCAAAATGGAGAGCTCCACCTGACGTAAAATTGGCCGATAGCCCCTCTCCTGGGACATCAATGTCTCCAACCATGCATCATCAAGGTCATCCACGAAGCCTCGGGTAGGCATCCCTTGGGTCAAGCGGTCTACTCGACCCCATGTATTCTCTACCACTTGAGCTCTGACCTTTAGAGCAACCACCTGATCTGTCAACTCGGCAACGCGAGCCTTTGCTGCCTCGGCACGAGCCCGCTCAGTCGCAGTCTCAGCAGCAGCCGAGCTGCTACCCTCCCCTGAGGGACCAGCCCCCCCACCAAGTGCTCCACCCAGAGGCTGCACCAGAGCTCCTCCCTGATCCCCGCCTACGCGAGGAACACCTCGAGGCTGCCGAATCATATGGTGTCCCACCAACCGAGCCACAGGACGTCCGACCTTGCCAACATTTGCAAGAGTAACAAAACTATGTCAGCATCATCATAATACACATAAAAAACATAAATACTCAAGTAAATGCAGAATGAAACAAAAAAACACTCCTGCTGGCCCCCAAGCATACCCAGCAGGAAGACCCATGTCTGGGTTTCCCCAGAAGTCCATCCCTGCATAAGGGAACGATAGAAAAATCTGAGGATTGGCCTCAAACCAAGCCTCCGTGGTGGCATTCCAATTACGCCCCACCCTACCTGCCCCTCCGCGAGGCATCACAGGGGCCCACCTCCTCATACGAGGCTCTTCAGCCCCCCCAATAGTCACAACCACCGTAGGTCTCAACAACACCACTTTCTCATACATGATTCTACATAGAATGCTAGCATATGTGAATAGTTGTGATCCATCCCGGACCTTGGAAAATTGAGCCAAAATTTCATCATTGAAAAAATGGGCAAAATACAAAAAATGTCTGGTCCTCAGCCGACACAAAACACCTATCTGTGGCCCCGACGCCCGATGGGGCGCAGACGAACCCGCTAGTCATACAATAGCAGCCAGAGCACACCGCTCGACTAGATTAGTCATGGAAGCAATCGCTATACACCCCTCCATAAGGGGCACCTCACCACAATGGCCAGCTGAAAACCGCTCAAGATCCATGCTCTCAGGGGGGAGCAGATAAGGAAGTGCCTCTCCCTGAGGCAGCAACCTGGTCACAAAATAGATATTCATCTCAAGACGAATAACAAGGTTGCACCCCCGCAGCACCATGACATTGTGTCGCATGTTCCAACACCGGATCAGGTAACGCAGAAGAAGATCGTGTGATCGTAAGAGGTCATTCTCTATAAATTTGAGAAGACCCCAGGGCGCCAAATACTGGCGCACATGAGGATCAACGACAAAAGCATCACGAATATCAGACCAATCCCTCTCCCTCCACAACATCATGTCATCAAATAGGCACACATCATGCATGCATGTTCCTCAGACAGGCGCGAGGAGAGTGCATCTATTTTTTTGACAGATGCGACAAGGGTGTGCTCAAAGCTACTATAAGCACGATAAGTTCGCGCAAAACCCTTAGTTTTGTGCGAAAGTTGCGCGCCTGTGCCTTGATCACATGCGCAGTCAAGGAAAAATTTGGCCTAGGATTAGTAGAAACCTATCCTGTATGGACCTTGGCACCGACACACTAAAAAAATTTAAATTCAAGATGTCATGGGGCCTACCTGGCTAAAAAATCGCTAGTCCCGAGTACACAGGCTGACCGCAATGGCAAGAACAGCTCCGCAAAAACCTTTGACCTCTCAAAACCTCAAACACTCAAATGACACAAATGAACTGAATTGAGCCATATTCACCTATATGTCGCCCTTTTCAGAAACTTTGGAGGACCATAACTAGAGCTCAGAAGGCCCAATTACAAGACTGAAAGCAACATTGTGATAAACACTCCATAACGCCCAAGGGCAGTGCCACACATTTTCACCTCCAAAAAAATAATTTATCTGTGCCGACAGCTATGCCCTCTCTTATCTTCTTTTTTAGCACATGTCTTTCAATAATATTTGAATAAAGAAGATGCTTTCACTTGAGATATTTTTTGCAGTTATTGTACAAACCATCCATCGCTCCACCCACTAAAAGTTCCAGAGCAGGTATCATCATTAGAGGAATTTTGAGGTCTAAAATGGGCCTCCTAAGGAAATAATAAAATAATAAATAAACCAATAAAATAAAATTTATGAATTTGAAATTCACTTTTTGCACCAAAATCAATGTAACCATGGTTAAATTCAATTCAAAAGTTGTCCCAAAATAAAAATAATAAAAAAAAATGTATTGATGTGACTATAAATAAGAATGAAGTTTTCAATAAAAAATCATTATCATTGCACAACTAATGCATTTGTCCTTTGTACTTAACTATCCTAAAATAAAATATAAATATAAATTCATAAACTCTTAATTATAGAATATACTATTAATTAAAATTTATATTATTTAAATTATATAATAACATGTAATTAATTTACTATATAAAAATAATATAATATCATATATTGGTTTATGTATGAATTTTATATTACATATTGAATTGATTTGATTTATAAATAAATATTTGAAAATATACAAATATAATATTTATTGAAAAGTGTGTAAATACATGAAGATTGTGTAAGGATATGCATTGTTTTTTTCAAAAAATATGAAATGACAATAATAACTTTTTATTCAAAAAATGTGAAATGACATTTATTATGAGTACTTTACTTTATGACTTTCAAAGTACTTAGACCACAACCATAGTTAACCATGAGTTTTTATCCACCATTGAGAATGTGACAAGTAAGTACCTTTAACTCAAGCAATGCCACCTCAACCATTAGGGATGATGTCATCCCCTAAAATGTGATTGATTCTCCTAAAGTGAATTTTGATTGTACATTTTCTTTAGGAGGCCCATTTTAGACCTCAAAATTTCCCTAATGTCTACCCTCAGCATGATAGAGTCCCAAAAAAAATCTGCATATCCTCACATCAATTCTCCATAAGAAATTAACCATAGGTTCCAAGCACCCGACTATGTTTATCATCACCCCACCTTGCACATGATAAACATCCTCGTTGATTGGTAGAGCCTCCCCTCCATGGCACTCGTCACCCAAAGTAGACCATATATCACAAAAGTCATGACGCCATGGCCACACCACTTTAGTCTGGGAAGCACCTCATGCCCATTTCACTCACCATGCACAATTCAAGTTTTACCATGTCAAATAAAACCCCTTTCCTGGACTACTAGGTTTTGCAAGCAGATCGAAAGCGCAACACCGCGTCGTGCATTTGTCCTACCATACCTCCATCAACATAGCCCATCTGCGACATTTTCCATCCGCTTCATCAACACCACACGTGAGACCAACCAATTGGCCCCCCACCCTTAGCAAAACACCTTCCTCACATCATCAGTGAATGAACACTTTCATGTTTTGGGGCACCCATCTCTATGTTTTTTATAAGCCAAACCCTATTATTTCATTCTTTTGGTAAGTGTACAAAGACCGAAAACGGTGCACTATGTCCTCCATTCATCCATCCATTTTTTCTCCCATGGAAGCAGCCCCTAGTCACCCTTGGTCGGAGTATCACACATTTCACGCATAAGCCCCCATAACATTCATAACCAATCATTAGGGGAATTTTGAGGTCTAAAATGGGCCTCCTAAGGAAATTATAAAATAATAGTGGAAAAAATCAAATAAGATTTGATGACATCGTCAAATTTTAGAGGGGAAAATGAAAAAACTATTTTTTCAACTCATATTTTCAGCTAATCTCCCAAATTGTTTACTCAAATTTCGAGTGGGAGTACTCGTTGGATGTGGAATTTAATTCCGCATCCAAGGAGTACCCATGTTGCATACTTTCGATGGGTGCTACTACACGAAAAATGAGAAATACATAAAAAAACGTGATTACAATCACGTTTTTAATGTATTTCTCATTTTTCGTGTAGTAGAGTTCATCGAAAGTATGCAACATGGGTACTCCTTGGATGAGAAAATAAATTTTGCATCCAACGAGTACTCCCACTCGAAATTTGAGTAAAAATTTTGGGAGATAAGTTGAAAATATGAGTTGAAAAAGTAGTTTTATTATTTTTTAATATTTTTACCCTTTTATTTAAAAAATGGTAAATCATCCCCCATGGTTGACATCATCATCTTGAATCCTATTGGTTTTTATAAATTTTATTTTTGTTGTACATTTTTCTTAGGAGGCCCATTTTAGACCTCAAAATTCCCCTAATGATAACATTCATAACCAATATATACACACCCTGGGCGTCCTACCAACTCCAGGTATTTCCCCATCAGAAATAGTTATGACTGTTGCCAAGCTGCTTTTTATACTCCGACATTGGGCCACTGAATCCCCATCATCAGTTTTCAGTCACCCCTTGCCATCATGCCTATATTAAACCTATCACATCTAGGAAGTTGATCCCTTTCATCAGTGACTCTCTCGTTCGGTTGAGGCTTCCTCTTTGTCGACATTAACAACCATTTTCCAAAAAGGAAGCAGTACCTTGGATCACCCCTCACCACAAAATGGACATCCTGAGTGGCACTGTGGGAGACATCATTGCCCACAGATGTCAACGATCCTCCTGACATTCGACTACAACACAAGCTTTCATGTCAAGATGGTATCGTACCTTACAACCATTTCACTTTGATCAAATTCGTCGAAGACCTGTGCCTTTATAAGCATATCTTTCAACAATGCTTACATAAGAAAGTCCTAGTCATACACCCATGCGTGCGATGCACATTTATATGCCATACCAAGTTTACGCATATGGGTACCACATTCCACCTATTATCAAAGAAAAAATTCCCCTGAGGGCATCAACAATCATCGTCATCAACCAACAAATCACTACCATACTAGTGAAGCAGACAGAATCCGTATCTGTCAAATAAATTTGTTTAGCTAGCCAAAGCATCACGAGCATGGGACATGCCCGCCTCGTAGAAAAAATTGTATTTATTGTATTATATCGTTGCTTGCAGGATTTCCATAGGATATTTTCGCTGTTCGACCCTTAACGTGTTTCCAATTCCGTGTTACACGCAGGTCTCTCTCTCTCTCCATGCAGTACACAGAAAAGAAACTATAATGTATTTCGACTATACAGTTCTTTCTAGACCTCACACATTAGGGGGCAATTGTTATCACTGGAAAATCAGATAAACAAAGATGAAATTATTAAATGTCAGGTAGAAATATTTACAGGGCTGAGGCACATTAGAGAATTTGAATAATTTAAAAAATCTCTAAGGTCCAGAAGAAAAATCAAATTGCGCAGTGAAGAAACCAACAAAATGTGCCTTTGCGTGCATATTTCTTTGATATGCACACCTTTGCGTGGAATTCCCTCAAAAATCTGTGCGGACCTGAGAGTGGCGGAAGTTACTTTCCGGGACCACAAAGCACACTCCAGGAAATTGATCTCACACTTGAGGCCGCCTAAGGAAAACTGCCCAAGCCTCCTTAGGACCTCAAGGGAGCACACAATGGAATCATCCTCCTCTCTTAGGTAACTATCCATCAAATGTACCAAGAGAGGGAAGGAGAGTTTGAATTCTTTTATAAAAGGCCACCAAGAGATGAACAAAGGGAGAACACATTGTGATGCTAGCCAAAATAACCCCAAGCAATCCAACAATGTGTGATCTAGAGCAGAGATAGAGGGGATTCAGTTGTTGGCCACCCAACATGATCTGAAATGGGTAGATAACTTGTTATGCTTTTCAAGCACCTCCCTCTCAGTTAAGAAAATTAAGATCTAGCTTATACTTGACTATGCAAAATTGAATTCTTGATTCAGGTTTATGTGTTTTAAACTGTTTTAATGCTTAAGAGTGAGGAATTAAACATTTTTTTTTGCTAATATTAAGCATGTACATCAACCATAAAGTGCAGCAAATAATCATCAACACATAACAACAAATTTGATAAATGAGTTCACCCGAATGTCCTGAGCTACGTCTCCTTGAGCCTATGTCAACTGACTTGGCTCTTTGGGATTATGATGGAAAATTTATTGTACAAGTTACTAAACTCCAATGGTTATTTGGATTGTACCATTTGGTTTAGAATACCATCATACCCTTGGAATGGCTTCTATCTCTCTGAAGATGGATCTTGGCTCCCTTAGACTTGACCTCTTCTGTCGGTGCCCTTAAGTTTCCCTGGGCTTCTTTATGGCACTAACTTCTTAAGAAATCATTTTATGTCTCTGAAACCTTCTCTAATATCTCCAACATATATCAAACATCCAAAATAGACTTATCATTTTCTCCAAATGAGCTTTGGCTTCCCAATCTAGGCCTCCAATCCTTGTTGACCCTAAGCTTCCCGAAACTTCCCTATGGCTTCTTTAGCTCTAGAAGTCTCCAAATGGATCTAAAAATCCATTCAATGGATTTATAATGTCCAAAATAGCCAGAATAGACTATTCAATTGCTGAAAAAGGCCTATGGCTGCTCCGGTTATGCCCCCAACACCTGGTGGCACCCTGTGGCTCTAGGCTCACTGAAAACTTCTCTAGAGCATCTCAGCCTTTAGAAGTCTCCAAAATATTCATAAAATCCTTCCATTACATTCATAAGGTCAAAAATAGTCAGAATAGACTATTTTTTTACTGAGAATGGTTATTGGTTGCCCTAGATAGTCCTCATTCTCCTGTTGGCCCCTGGTGGCCTTGGTGGCCCTTGGAACTTATCTGAAGAATATTTGCCTTCAGAAGTCCTATAATGGATCTGAAAAGCTCACCATTAGATCTAGAATGCTCAAAATAGTCAAAATTGACTATTGGGTTGATGAGAATGGTCATTGACTGCCCTGGCTAGGCCTCATTCTCCCGTTGGCCCCTAGTGGCCCTTAGAACTTATTTGAAGAAAAATATCACACATAAGTTTTCTGATGTCTCTGCAACCTTTACCAATGGCTCTGGAATGTCCAAGAAAGTCGAAATTGACTATTCACACTCTCAAAATGGTCGAATAATGAGTGAGTTGTGACCAAAACAACTTTGCCCCAATTTCTTCCACTAATTCTGAAAGCTCCACCAATTTAAGAACTACCTCCGAATTTAGGGGCTCCGCCAACATTCCGTCATATTAAACTCAACTTAACTGGAGCTTAATTAAATATTAAGCCTGGGATTAGGCGCCTTAAGTGCGCTTAACATTAAGCTCTCACGTTGGTCACATGATGAGGTTCCATGGGAGGAGGGCTAGCGCCTCCGCGCTCTGCCGGACCCACTGCGTTGGTTAAGTAATGCTTGTCGTCATTAATTATCAATTTTTTCTTCGTAGCTTAGTGGTGAAGGCATTGAGTTATGATGGCAGAGGTCTTGGGTTCAATACGAGATCCCGCTCTCCATATTATGAACCGTTACCATGGCATATTTAACGGAGGATTGAACTATTTCGTATTTGATTTAATACAACCCATTGAACCATATTGCATTTGTCTTTACAAAATAAAGTTTGTAATACGTGGATTTCATACAACCCAACGGACTTTAAAAACCAAATTTTGTAATACGTGGATTATATTTGATATGCAGATTTGTAAAGCCATTGAAATATTTGACATGCGAATTTGTAAATACACTTTGGTTTTAATGGTATGAAATTGTGGTTTTAAAATAATAATTTAATTATAATAAATATATATATATAATTAATCATAAATAAATTATTATTTAATTTAAAAGAAAACACAATTTTCAACCTTAAAAATATTAGGAAATTTACCTCTACATAGATCAAATTGGCGAATTTTGTAGTTTATCTCGGCATTCAAAGTGCAATAACTTCTTCATATGGTGTTTGTTTTTCGAATCATTCCTGACGCCGAAATCAGGAAGACGAGATTTACGCAACCATCCTGATTTCAACTCAATCCTGTAACTTGAGTTTTTGAGCTATTTCTTAGGTCCTGATTCAAATCTGATCACAACAACTCCAATCCTTCGGAGTAGGGAGAGAGAAATTGTGCCAAGGTAGCTTAGAGGTAAAGACATCCTTGCATCGGGTCTTAGAACTCCATAGTTCTAAGGGCCCCTTGGCAAGTGGGTAAACGTTTCATCCTTTATTCCTAATAGCACTCAATAAGAGGGGATGTAAGCACCACCGTTTAGATTATTAAATTTGTTTGGCTCTATTTAGAGCTTTTGTGTTATGTGTTTTAGTTTAGTTTTTATTTTCTCTCTATATGTGCATGCTATTTTCTTATCTAGTATGTTTTATGTTTTGGCATGTTCACTAACTTGCTGACTCCCTTGATTATCTGTCTGTGACCAGGAACATAAGAGGAAACGACCACTCCTCTTAAGCAAGTGGGGTTTGGTACATTTGTGCACCAAATCCACCTACACAACCTCTGTTGCCCCACTTTTTCATCTCCGCACATATTTCCCAAACGCACACTTCTTAACACTGCCTCGTTCGACGGTAACACTTTGGAAAAATGTCACATAAAACTCAATCAACCACCTATGGTGCAGAATAATGCACTAGTTTTAGATAAATCATAATACAAGTTTCTATTGGTTCACACTATTTCAAATGAGCATAGTTAAATATTGTGCATAAGGAAATCATGTACAGTGGAAACATCTATGCAAACATAAACTATGTGTAAAGGAAAAATAATTTCTAATATTTCTTTACTAATTATAGGATTTGAAAATTTGATAAATCAATAAAACAATACAAGAAATGACATTGCAAAAAAAAAAACACGAAATAGGACTATGAGTTAGCTACATAACCTTCCTATGCTAGGGACTATAGCAATTTCCTCATGGTCAATAGTCCCTTGACTGTGGGTTACTTTGTTGATATTTTGTAAATTTTTTCTTTTCAAAACGACATAATTTAGTTTAAATTTTGATCCATGAGTTTTGAATGACCTGTCATGGATTGAAACTGTATTGGTATAATATATGACAGGGACAAAACATACAAGTGGATGGTATCTAGAAGGTACAAGACTTTTAGCACCAGGAGGAAAATATAATTGTGATCATTATACATGTCAGTTAGTATCTACTACATATCATGAATAAATAATATACCATAAGTAACATATTGTCATTAGTTAGTTATCTAAAATGTATCATGAAACTTTAAAAGGTAATGTGACGATTCTCCCACTAATTCTATTTATTATGTCTGTGGGTGCATTAGTCAGGTGTTCAAAATAAGATATCATCATTAGTTAGTATCTAATACATATCTTGAAATTTTAAAAGGTAATGTAACAATTGTAACCAATAGTTCTAGTTATTCTTTTTGTAGGTGCATTTGTTAGGTGTTTATCAGGCAATTTTTACCATGCACGTTGCCAATGCATGTTTGATTACTTTTCCAGGGGGGGGGGGTATATACAAAAATATGTGTTCTCCAGGCTGTACAATGGTTGTTCTAGTAGTTTCATGACATGAGGGATTTTATCTCAAAGTTGTACGGTTACATATTGTGCAGTTCGTTTGTGGTGTGACAAACAAGCTCATTTCGAACGTAGGTGCAAAACCTGTAGCATCTTTTTCAAATAAGTGGTGCATCCTTCTTTCTATATGTGAGTGTGTAGATAATTTATGCAATATACATTACAACCATGTAGCAATGAGGTATGCATCTCAAAAAGTGGATAATATGCAAGTGCTTAAATCATTTATATAATACACATTACCGACGTGTAACAGTTAGGTCTGAGGCTGAGAAAGGTATTGGAAACTGTTTTCATACTATGATTTTAGAACTATTGCTATGAGATGCTAATTGATTCAAGAGAGGTAAATTACTTTTCGTGAGGGGGGTGTGGGGGGCTCGTTACAAAAGATGTCCTTGGGAATGCTTTCCTGGGTCGTCATTTTGCTAAATGTCTTAGGTGATCAATTTCTTGTCTAGGCTATATGGTGGTCGTTCTACTAGTTGCATTATGTGAGCAATTTGTTCTCTAAGATGTGTGGTGACATTTAGCGTGAAAATCTTGTCATTGTCCTAGTCGTTGTCCTGTCTCTAGGTGCTTGCATTTTTTAACTATATTTTTTAGCATTGTGAGTAGTAACTTATGTTTTATGCTTAATATTTCCATGTTCTCTGTTGTATTTGTTTCTCGAAGGAAGTTCTTGGCTGCGAAACTGCGCCAAGAAACCAACTCAGCCAAACTTTAGGTTCAAGCTGGCCCTCGAACCAAAGGGGGCTCCCTCAATATTACGAGGATTTTTAATGTTGTTCACTACCACTGGACAATAAGCTATGGAGTACAAAAAACATATCTATGATTTTTAGAAGTGGTTGTTGATAAGTATCCAATCTTTGCTAAAAAATAAATTCCTCTCTTACTGAGGTTTTATCAAGGTGCCAACGTCCAGCTCCGACATAAATAACGTAGCTTTAAAGAGTCTGGTAGAGGAATAAAATAGAAATTAGATAATTAAGTATCCATATTGAATACTCAATTAATCAGATTTAGTAGATGAGTGTATAAAACTTCTACATCCAAACAAATATATATTCAAGAGATGATAGAAGACAACAATTAAATGATGCAGATGAATTGTTTTAAACAAACTATCAATTAGCTAGTATCCATAATGATCATAACTTTACTGTGGGTTGTCAGGAAAGTTAATACTTTACTTAGCCTTACCATAACTCCTATGTTACCTTGAACATATGAAAACAAATATTATGAAATCATAGGGAAATACATACATGAGAAAAAAATTATGTCATGAAACTAAATCTAGATAACTTCAATTAAAAATTTTGCAATATAAGTCTTGACAAAAATTGCATGGTTTTGGCATCAAAAGCCAAGCCTTTTACATTACAAATAAAACAATATAGAGAAAAATACCTCTCCTCACTTGTTACAATATTTCTAGAATAAAAATCTCAATAATGTACCAAAAATAAAATCAATCTCTAAATAATATGCAGGAGGCTTGGAACTGTTTGCTCATTTTTTGTCACAAATATGCCTTAATATTCTGCATGTTGATCTTTTGCCTTAGAATATGGAGGTTGTTGAAGTTTCTCTATAAAACTCAGTTAATATGCCCATAATTTGGTTGACTGATCCTTTTTATAGGATTGATTAATCCTCCATCTTTTGATAAAATCCTTTGATAATTAAATTATATTAAGTATCCTTCAGGTGCATAGCCATTGTCGAGAAATTTGAAAATGATTTGGAAATCATTGCTTTTTTGTCACTCTTTAATTTTCAAAAATCTAAATCTTAATTTTTTTGGAATAAGATATTTTGATAAAAATATTTCCCAAAAATATGTAAAATTATATTTCTATATTTCCATAAAAATAATTCCTATTTGTGGTTTTGAAAAACTATGTCTTCCATGGAAAACCATGTCTTGTTTTGCCCTGCAAAACTATTCTTTTATTCATGAATTTCATAAATTAAATCCTTGAATATCTCCTTAAATAATATTTTCTCTGTAAAACCATCCATGGTTTTGAAAACCATGTCTTTTAATACTTCTCCATTATAATATTTAATTTTATTTATGAATTTCATTAATGAAATTTACAAAATCATGTCTTGTAATACTTCTCCATTATAACCTTTAATTTTATTTATGAATTTCATAAATGAAATTTACAACAATTTACCCAAATCGTCCACTGTTTCCATATTTAATTTTTCCCACCTTTGGTATACTTATGAATAAATGAAACTTCATAAATAATTCTCATTTTTCTGTGAAAACCATTTACTGGTTTTCTTCCCATGGTTTTGAAAACCATGTCTCCAACCATGTTTGGTAAACTATGAAAATATGTTTACATCTCCCCTTTTTATTTCTGTAAAAGTTGGATAAGAAATTATACAAATTTTCTCTTCACATGCATTTTCCTTTTTCTAATTCCTTTCCTCCTTATATCCATAAAAAAATTATTTGTAAAATTTTATTTTCACCTCTCTAAAATTGTTCCACAAAGAGGAAATATTTCTTTATAACATTGGAAACTCTATGATTTGCATTGAAATATACTTCCAGAACATGTATCCTCATTTTACCTGCACACAAATATATTTCAATTGTTAAGCTAACCCCCTCTTACCTCATGCTTTTACTTGTAAGCTAATTCCAAAAGAATAGAGCTATAAAAATATTCCCTACATTATCACCTTCAATGCAGACTTTATTTTTTATTTTTAAATTTCCCACCTAAGATTTTTTTTTTATTTTTTTTTTAATTCCCGCCTCACATTTAAATTAATATGGTAAATGGTATGGCACCAATAGTGCGGGGGAGGGGAGAATAGGGGAGGGTTCACAATACATAAGATAGGAACACATGTAAAAATGGTAAAAATGAAACTGTTGGTAATATTGGCATTTATGTCATTGATCACATTGGTGTTAAACTATGTTGAATGTTGAATTGATGATAATTTATGCTCGAATGAAAAAGGTTGAAAGTGATGTGAAGTGCAAAGGTGGAAAATTAAATTTGAAGGCTTAAAATGGTTAAAGTGGAACATAAAATATTAAGAAAAAAATTGAAAAATATATGCCTTCATTGTACAAAATAATGTAGATAATACATTTCTAATTTGTATCTTTGTAATTATTATTGATTGAGCAGTTTTATTTCAGCTCTATTTGACAAAATTTCTTACATGAAGAGATGCACTTATGAGAAGTTTTTGGAAGTCCAAGAGACAATGATTCATTTCATATTCCTGAAAAGAATACAAGCAACCAATATGGATTTCCCATAAAATATAAAATGTGGAATGGAAACAATAATTTTTGAATAAAAGTAGTTTTCATAAGAAGATTGATAAGCAGCAGGAGAAGAGGCACAAAGTTGAAAAGCAGAAGTAGTGAAGTAGTAGAATTGACAACATAATTGTATATAAGGTAACCAACATTTTTGACTTAATGTTTTTATTGAGATATTTTTGTCCCTTTCTATGTTGTAGGATGATAAAGAAAAGATTGTAGCCTATTGAGATAGGAGCCTCATGTGGGTTGTAGCCTGCAGAAAATTTTTGGTATTAGGAGCTTCCTTTAAGGTAGGAGCCTACGAAAATATGATGTAATAAGGAGTAGTAGCTTTCCTTCACATCACTTTCAACCTAACATTCATGATTTTCTCCCTATTTCCACTTATATCTGGTGTCTTCATGTGTTGGTTCTTGAATGTTGTGTGAATGTTCTTGAATTCTTGATAAGTAGTAGCTTTCCTTCAGGTCACTTTCAACCTAACATTCGTGATTTTATCCCTATTTTCACTTATATCTGGTGTCTTCATGTGTTGGTTCTTGAATGTTGTGTGAATTTTCTTGAATTCTTGATAAGTATATCTGCATATTTATCTCTCTAACACCTGCAAAAGAAATTCAGTAATAATAGAGCACATACATAAACCCTTAGCCGAATAAGAAGAAAATGAAGTTGAGAAAAAGTAAAGAATTTAAATTACTGATTCATGCCCCCCTCTCAATACTTTCCAACCATAAATATTAATTTTTATCATAGCTAAGTTCCTTCAGTAGTAGTCTAACAACTGGAAGGAGGTCCTAAGTCAGTACAATGGCTAGTCAAGAAGGATGCTCAACAAATAAATCTCCTCTATTTACTGGTACAAACTATTCCTTCTAGAAAGTGAGAATAAATACATATTTAATATCTCTAGGAGTAGAAGTTTGGGCTACAATGATGGTAGGATATGAAGAACCAAAGGAAAGAACTAGTGAAAAAGATGACAAACTGAATTTTATAGCTAATGAAAAAAGATATGAATGCACCTCTTAGTGGTCTATGTGAGTCTGAATTTATTAAATTAATGCATTGTGACACAACCAAAGATATCTGGAGTAAATTAGAAAATATTCATGAAGGAGATAAAAAGGTAAAGATGGCCAAACTATAAATATATAGAACGTAGTTTGGGACCTTAAGAATGAATAAATATGGGCATATAGAAAAAATATTTTAAGAGTTTATGAAGTGATAAATATCATGATGGGTTTAGGATAAACAATCAAAGAAAGTGTAATAGTTTAGAAAATATTGAGGTCATTACCTTCTAAATTCAATCCTAAGGTTTCAACTTTAGAAGAGACAATAAACTTTGAGACTTTGAACAAGGATCAACTACTTGGTTCCTTGAAAGCATATGAGATGATAATTCCAAAAGGGAAGTCAGTCACTAGGGAGGAAACTTTCAAGGCAAACAATTCCATGGAAGAAAAGGAATGTTCATGCTCAGGTTTTGATGAAGAAGAAGAAAAATTTGTTAGAAGGTTGAAGAAAGGTACAGGTAAGTACAAATTAAAAATTCCATTTAAGTGTTTTAATTGTGGAAGAGTGGGGAGTTGTGCTTCAAAATGTCCTTATAAGAAAGAAGAAAATCAACCTAAAGGGAAAGATAAGAACAAGTCTAATTAAATGCATAAAAAGAGAAAATTTAAAATAAAAATCTTTTATGCTCAAGAAGATAACAATGTATCTGAAAGTTCCAATGAATCCTCTAGTGAAGATGGCACCAATGAACTCATGTCGTGGACTTGGAAGAAATTGAAAAAAAATTCCAAGAATACGAATAAGAAGAGGAAGGTGAGGTAGACCTTGAGGGGGAGTTGATCAGTGCCCTAGATGAAGTAGAAAGGCTTAAACTAAAGAATAGAAAGTAGAAAGAGATCCTATTGAGATATGTATAAGAAGAATCAAATTAAGAAGACATTATCAAGTTGAAAGTTGAACTTGAAGAAGAAAAAAAGGTGGAAGAAATTTTGATGCGGGAAATAAAAGAGAAAATTCAGGAGGATGAAATATTGGAAGAATAGGTGGTAAGTCTAAAGATAGAAAAGGCTAAAACTAAAATAAACATGGATCTTTAACATATAAAAGGGTCTAAAAAACTAGATGTGATATTAAATTCTCCTAGGTCTCCACTCATAAAGACTGGGTTAGGCTATGAATGAGAATCCAGTAAATCCAAGGTAGAGGATAAAAGGAAATTCACCTTTGTAAAAGTTGCTAGGGGAGAGAATTACAACTCGCATCAATCTGAGAACAAAAAATTTAGCAACGCTTCAACATCAAATGAAAAACTGCAAAGAAACATTGCAGGAAAAGTTTAGAAATCAAAAGGAATGGACAATCAAATAAAAATATATCAGAAATCATACTTTTTTAGGAGATAGGATTATCAAATGTCAAGATGTTTATATTCTCAAAAAACATCCACTACCAGGTACATATATTTCTTTTAAGAATATTTTTGCTGCTAAAAATTTTTTGGACATAAAGGCATAGATTGTAGAGCTTATGCTAGAATAATTGATTTGGGAAATTCTAAGAGAAGAAATAACGGAATCACAAACATTAAAACAAACATGAATCTAGAAAAAAATGCATTTTCTCCTCTCCTTGATATCACATAATGTTTCTATTGTCACAAATTTGGGCACAATTCATATGAATGTTAGCTTAAAGTCAATAGATTAACATCTCAGAATAATTATAGAACAAATGGATGCATGCAATGGAGAAATAAGGAAGAAGAAAATAAATGTGATAAGTGTGACTTAGTTATGTATGTTCAAGATCAAAGCAATAAATTGTATGTGGAAAGTGGTTTCTCTAGACACATGACAAAAGATAAAAGCAAGTTTGCTGCCCTGGATGAAAATAAAACTGGAAATGTCACATTCGGCAATGATGAAGCAGAAGAATTAGAGGAAAGAGTATAGTTAGACTGAATAATGGTAGAGGAAATTATGAGGATGTACTGTTTTTAGATGGTATAAAACATAATTTGTTGAGTGTAAGTTAGTTGTGTGACAAAGGTTGTTATGTTCTCTTTAGAGCTCAAAACTGTGAAATCATATCAACATTTACAAGGAAGATTTTGGCTAAATGAGTTCGAACAGAGAATAATGTATATGTCTTGAAGGAAGAGAGCGAAGAGTTCTACGTCAGCAAACAATATCAATCCTAACTATGGCATAAGAGATTGGGGCATCTCAATTTTGATCACATCATCAGACTCAATAATAAAAGAGTAGTTAGAGATCTACCAACAATAAATAAGCCTCAAAACATTATCTACAATTTATGTTAAATGGGAAAACAAGCACAAAATTCATTCAAAGTAAAATATTAACTATCAAATAGTAATCCCTTGCAGCTAGTTCACATGGATTTGTGCGGGCCTTCTAGAACAGAAGCACCAGGAGGATAAAAATATTTCATGCTAAAAATTGATGACTATTCGAGATTGACATGAGTGGAATTCCTCATAAATAAGTTAGAAGCTTTTGAGAAGTTCAAAATATTCAAGGAACTGGAAGAAAACCAAGGTGCAAGATAAAGTGCATAAGGTCAGATAGAGGAGGTGAATTTACTTCAGATGAGTTTGCAGACCCGTGTAATGACTTTGGCATAAAACGACAATATATTATTGCAGACACACCGCAATAGAATGGAGTTGCAAAGAGACAAAAAATATATTTTCAGCAAATGGCTAGAGACATGATGCAAGAAAGAAACATTCCTCATGTTGTACTAAGTTCATATTTTCCATACAGAAAGTAACATTTTGTTTTAACCAATTGTGGCTGATTGCTTCCTTCGTGATCATGTTCGAAATTAGAGACAAAGGCTCTGAAAGACATGTCCCAGGCACAAATATTTCCCAAAACCATTACAACGGATCAAAATCTGAGATCCCATATTGCGCTCAGATGAGGGTTATCTCTCGTGCAACTTTCTAAAAAATAAACCATTGATTTCCCGTCGGGGTAATCTCAGGACATACCAACGGGGTAAGATGCACTGGGATTAATGGTGTATATCCCCTCGAAATTGAAAATTCAGCGGTAAGATCGAAGATCGAGAACAATTCTGAGGGGGAGGGGCGCCTGTCCATACGCCTGTCTAGTGACCTGCCAGAAGCTGGTGGGGCCCACCAATGACATGTTCAACACCACTTCTCCAGCATAAAAAGGGAAGCTTGGAGGAAAAATGCGGTAAGGTTTTTTAGCATGTGCTTGATATTTGTTCTCCACGCGCCCATCACCTACCAAAAAAATCCGCCCAACCCAGCCAAGACATGTGTCACTCCAATGACGTCACATTAGCATCAGTCCGCCAATTTTCAGACTTCACCTAAATACCTCATCCCTCCCACATTTTTTGCCTAACTATTCTATTTTTCTTCAAAAATATTCTACTATTCGGGTGCTCGCACAGAACCCTGCTCGAACCACCCTGTGCATAATTGGCTCATTAGTTTGCATAAGTATTAAGGAGTTTTTCCATGATTTGTAGATGATCTTTAGTGAATTAGAAGCATAAAATAAGCATAAAAAACATTTAACAACAGTGTAAAACAGATAAATAATTCACCACATGAAGTTTACACAGTAGGCATGATGAAGCAATTCACCCCTCTTGGGCTACATATGCTGGTCCAGCTCCCAATGGCTTGTCCATATTTCATTATGCTCAAAATTTTGCTATTACATGTAGTTATAGTGCTTTAATGGTTTTTTTATCTGCACCAATGGCTTCATAATGCTCCAATTAGTCAAAAATGACTCTTCATTCACTCAGAATGGTCAAAAATTGAGCCTCCTACACTTTTGCCCAATATCTCCTAGGAAAACTCCACTAAATGTGGAGAACTCCAGTTAACTGGAGTTAAATAAGAGATGACCGCCAAATTTGGCATGCCCCTATCCGCTCCGTCGAAATATTCGCTTATTAAATGTTATGGTTGGGTGGTGGCCACATGCACACCCCCAAACCATTAGTTGGTAAGATGGTTAGCAGAACCCCTGCCGGAACTGCAGTTTAATTTTTGAACCATGGTTTGTTGTTGTCGGGTTACATCTGACCACGCGGTTGGGCTAGCATCAACGGTTAGCCATGTGACATGTACCGAGGATCGCTGGCAGTTCCCAACCCCCAAATATATGTGCAATACACAATAAAACGAACCTACCACCTTATGTTGCTAAGTAAAATTGTGTGAAGTAGACGGTAAAAGGTGTGCATGCCTGGAGAGAGGTCAGGGGGTCGAGCCCTGCGACCTCAAACAAAATTTTACAATGAAGTTTTAGGGCCACGTGGCGGCCTTAGGGCTGGCCACGTGGCACCCTCTCATTGGTTCGTACAACCCTTACCTCCAATAGAAGAGTGACACTTATCAACCAAGTACTGGTCTTGTGACAGGAATATTTCAAGGAATATTCTCTTTTTTGCTCACTGTGCATCCCAGTCAAACCTGGTCAGACTATTGTAATTTTACCTACTTTCCATTTCGATCAGAACGCAATATCTTCCTCATACGACATCAGTTTTTCAAACCGTTCACGGTGCCAGAATCAGGAAGACAAGATCTACGTAAAAATCCTAGTTTCAAACCAATCCTATAATTTTGAATTTTGAGCAAAACTTATGAACTCCTGATCATTCCTCTCCATTAGGAAGCTTTTGGACCCCAAAAGACTTAATTACATGTTTAGTAGATGAGGGTAAAACTCCCTCTCCTTTCCAACCTCCATCCATTTTTCCTTTCTTGGTTTAGTGCCTTTGAGCCCAACTCAAAGGTAGTCAACACTTCCCCTCTTTAATGCTCTTGTCCTTTTGTCAAGAATTGTATCTTCTTTGAGTTCATCCAGAAATTCTGACGAGAAATATTCAATAGAAGGTAGATGAAAATCACTTCCTTGATCATCGATAAAAGGAGGCTCATACAATCGTAAGTTTTCAACGTTAACAACTGAATACATTTGCATGTAAGAAGGCAAATCAAGTTGGAATGCATTATAACCAACTTTTTTTATGATCTTGAAAGGACCATAGCGAATGGGTTTGAGCCTTTTACCTTCATCTTGCATCCTTTCTTTGCTAATGTGCAACCATAACTCATCTCCCTCTTGAAACTTCTGATCAACCCGATGTTTGTCATGCCTCTCTTTATATTTTCTTTGACTTTTCTCAATGAATTTTCGAGCCTTATCAATATCACTATGGCCATCAATTTCAACATCCTTCCCAAAGATGAAGTCTAATGGCGATTTTGGCAAATACCCAAAGAATGATTCAAAAGGTGAGGTTTGTGTTGAAGAGTGCTTTGCCCGGTTGTAAGCGTGCTGAATATAATGCAGTTGTTCATCCCACAACTTAGGATGTTTGCTGCAATATCCTCTCAATATATGCACAACTGTTATGTTCACCACTTCGGTTTGTCCATCTGTTTGTGGATGGAAAGCGATACTCTTTTTCAATTTTGTGTCCGTCATTCTCCATAGATTTGACCAAAAATTCCCAATGAACTTGGAATCCCTATCACTAAAAATAGAAGTGGGAAATCCAAAATGAAACCAAACTTTTTGAAAATAAAGTTCAACAGTTTTTTCAGCAGTAATGGTTTTCTTACATGGAAAAAGTTTACACATTTTACTGAATCTATCCACAACTACAAAAATATAATCATGTAGCTTTCTTGACATAGGTATACCTCCAAAAAAGTCCATGGAGACGCTCTCCCATGGCCTTGATGGTAATGGTAGTGGTGTGTACAATCCAAGATTCCTATTACTAGGCTTACTTGTTGCACACATAGAACAACCTCTTATAAAATGTGACACACTATCTATCATGCGAGGCCAATAACAATACCTCTGTAGATGCACCATTGTTTTGCTTACCCCAAAGTGTCCAACAATAAGAGAAGAATGAGCTTCTCTCATGAAACTTAGCCTCTCTCCTTGTCGAATACATAGATTTCCCAAATGAAACAACAGATTGTTATGCATGTAATAATCTTTTTCTTCAACTTGATTTCCTTCACTCAAACTAGCATACACTTCTTGGAAATCAATGTCATGTGCATATTGTTCTATGTAACTCTCATGTACAACATAATCATCTTTGAGTGAAGTAGAAGCACTAATTATTGGTCTCGAAAGCATATCTACAAATTTATTGAATGTACCTTTTATGTACGTTATAACCAAGTGAAATTGTTGAATAAATCCCACCCACTTGAAATGTCTTGATTGCTGCAATTTTGTTCGCGGCTACAAGTATTGTAATGGTTGGTGATCAGTGTGTACAATAGTCTCTTTACCCATCAAGTATTACTTCCACTTCTTGACACTTTGTACCAACACATATAGTTCTTTGTCATATGTAGGATAATTATTCAAAATGCCACTAAAAGTTTCTGAATGAAAGGCGATAGGCTTACCATGTTGCAAAAGGAATGCGCCCATGGCATAGTCACTAGCATCAGTTTGTATCACGAATGGTTGTCTCAAATTTGGTAGTGCATCAACTGGATCTGAACTGATCTTGTCTTTTAAAGCTTCGAAGGCTTGTTGATGTTTGCCTCCCCATTGGAAGTCTTTATTCACATTTGTCACTGCATGCATAGGAGCTGTGATGGAAGAAAAGTTAGCAATAAATTTCCTCCAATATTGAGCTGCACCTAAGAAAATTCTTACTTCAGTAACTATTTTGGGTGTGGGCCAATTCACAATGGCCTCCACTATTAGAAGGATCAATCCTCAATTCTCCTCCTCCTACAATATGTCCCAAATAGACCAAAGAATTCTTTCCAAACTCACATTTTGACATCTTAACAAACAATTTATTTTTCTTCAAAATATCAAGCACTCTATTAACATGCAAGACATGATATTCTCTTGTTTTCTGAAAATTAAATTTCATCTAAGTACACAATAAAAAATTCATCAAGGAATGGTCGCAAAACGTTATCCATAACTCCCATAGAAGTTGTCGGTGCATTACATAAACCAAAAGGCATAACTAGCCACTAAAAGAGTCCTTGTTTGGTTTTGAATGCAGTTTTCCATATATCACTTTATGCAATTATTACTTGATGATATCCACTTCGTAAATCTAACTAAGTGAAAAAATTTGTTTCTTTTAGCTGATCAAGAAAATCATCTATTCTTGGTATAGGGTGACTATTTTTTACTATAATTTTGTTCAAAGCCCAAAAATCTACACACATGCGCCAAGTCCCATATTTCTTTGATATCAAGACTATGGGTGAATTGCATGGCGAGGTGCTTGGCCTTATGATACATTTATCCAATATCTCTTTGATTTTCCTCTTTATTTCATCATTCTCCATTATCAACATGTGATACATACCGATGTTTGGAAGAGCACAATCTTGCTGCAATTGAATCTCATGTTGAATTTCCCTTTTTGGAGGCAATCCTGTTGGCTCCTGAAACATCTCATGATGCCCATTAACCACATCATATAATTCTAATTTCAACTTAGGATCACATCCCTCAAAATATTCATGATTAATATCAACTTTGGGCTTAACCATAAGAAGAAAAAAATTCTTACTTGAATTCACCAGCCTCTTTACCTCTCCAGCATTTACCAAATCAATGTTTGTCTTCTTGCGGTATTCTATAACAATGAACTCCTTGCCATCTTTGAATAAATGATACTTGTTCTCATGGTGAAAGAAGATTGTTTTCTTGTCATACAAGTAAGGACTCCTAATACAATACTAGTTATGTCAAGCGGAACCACATCTAATTCAACTGTGTTAACAAAGCTTTCAGTGATTTCAAACCTCAATATATATTTCCTTGTAACCTGTAGATTTGCATCCTTACAAATCAAACCCAATGGATATGTTTTTGGATGTGGTATGGTCTCAAGGTTAAGTTTTTTAACCAAATATTCCGAGATTACTTTTTCTTGTGACCCACTGTCAAACAGTGTGTCAATCTTGGTATGCTTGGATATGGCCCTCACATGAAACAATTCTATTCTTTCTTCTTCATTTGGAGTGTTTATGTGATAGTTTGATGTACTAGTACTAGGGTTAGTTTAAATGTCTTTTTACTTCATGTTCTTCAATCCCATGGCTGTGATTTTAGTCTCATCACCTGAATCAGATCCTAAATCATGTTGAGCTGTAGCAGCAATTTTATGTTTCCCTTTGTTATTGGGTTTCTTTGGCCTCAATTCTAGATGTAATTTCCAACAATGAGTTTCATCATGGCCTTCTTTTGAACAATGTTTACAAGTCACTTTTTCTCCCTCTTTCTTAACAGATGCATTCTTTTTGTTTTTACCTTTTAGGGTCTTTTCCTTGGCTTTACCCTTAAAAGGTTTCTTCCTACCCTCTTCAGAAATGTTCTTCCCTCTAGCTTCTCGATGTGTGGCCTAAAAACAAACTTCATCTGGACTGGTGGGGTTAAACATGAGACTAGTATGTTTTAGATAGCTATGTAAGCCTCCTATGTACTTTAGCAAAGTGTCTTGGCTCTACAAATACACCCCTAATAAAAGAGCTCTTCTCTTAAATTCCTGGGTATATTCTTGCACATTTTGTCCCCTTAATAGCCTAAAGTTATGCCAGTTCATGATGGATTTTTTCATATGAACTAATGGATAAAAATTTTGTTTATAAATTCTGACCATGATAGAATAATCTTACCATGTTTCTTGATTTTCTCCTATGTCTTGGCTTCCCACCAAACAAGTGTTGCATCTTCCATTCTCAAAGAAGCTAACTGAATTTTTGTATCATCATCTTGAAGGTTCTATATTCTTAAATAGACCTCCAATTTTCGAATCCAATTATCTAGCTTATATGCATTTACTTCACCATTAAACATTGGAAATTCGAACTTAACATTAAGTTTTAATAAAGGAGATTTACCAGTGCTCTTGGACTTGTGTGGCTGATGTATTGAAGAAGACGTAGAAGATGATGATGATGATGAGGGTGAAGATGGTGGCTCACCATTGCCTCCAATTCCTCCATTTACCTTCTTTGACTTGTCTTCATCATGTTGACCTCCTGAAGATCCTTATCCTTCCTTTTGGAGTTTAGATCCTTCTCCTTCTAGTCACTCATTCCTTTCTTGATAAACAATTCAAACCATCTCAGTCATGTCAACAAATTATTTCCTAAACACTCTTTCTTCTTACTTAGGGTCAACTTCTTCATGAATTTCTCCTTCCTCATAAGGCATGCTTAATGGAGCTTCTGCTTCTTTAGGAGGTGAACTAGGTGGTGGAGATTGTGGCAACCTTGATCTCCTTTGCTTTGTCTCCTTTTGAGACACTCCTGCTTCCACCAATTTGCCTTCTCCTCTTTTGAGCTTGAGCCTTGTAAGCATCTAAAACTTGCAAACAGTTAAAAAATTCTGTGCACTAAAAAACATGAGAGAAAAAAAAAAACTCTAGATATAATACCGTCTGATCTGAAATGACTGTATTAGTTTTGTTGTGCTAAGGGCCTTTCAATTTTAAAAACATGTACATAATTGGCTCATTAGTTTGCATAATGATTAAGGAGTTTTTCCATGATTTTTAGATGATATTTAATGAATTAGAAGCATAAAATAAACATAAATAACACTGAACAACAAAGTAAAGATAAATAAGTCACCACATAAAGTTTACTCAGCAGGCATGATGAAGCAGTTCACCCTTCCTAGGCTACATCTGCTAGTCCAGCTCCCAATGGCTTGTCCATCTTTCATTATGCTAAAAAATTTTCTATTACATGTAGTTACAATGCTCTAATGGCTGTTTTCTCTGCACCAATGGCTTTATAATGCTCCAATTAGTAAAAAATGACTCTTCATTCACTCAGAATGGTCAAAAATTGAGCCTCCTACACTTTTTCCCAATATCTCCTAGGAAAACTCCACTAAATGTGGAGAACTCCAATTAACTGGAGTTAAATCAGGGTTGACAACCAAATTTTGCACACCCCTATCCGCTCCGCTGAAATATCCGCTTATTAAATGTTACGGTTGGGTGGTGGCCACATGCACACCCCCAAACCATTAGTTGGTAGAACGGTTAGCGGAACCCTCGCCGAAACTGCAATTTAATTGTTGAACCATGGTTTGTTGCTATTGGGTTACATCTAACCGCACGGTTGGGTTGGCATCAACGGTTAGTGATGTGACATGTACCGGGGACCATTGGCAGGTTGGGACCGCCGACGGTTTCCAACCCCCAAATATATGTGCAATACACAATAAAACAAACCTGCCACCCTATGTTGCTAAGTAACATTGTGTAGAGTGGATGGTAAACGATGTGTGTGCTCGGAGGGAGGTCAGGGGGTCGAGCCCTGCGACCTCAAACAAAATTTTACATTGAAGTTTCAGGGCCACATGGTGGCCTCAGTGCTGGCCATGTGGCACCCTCTCATTGGTTCGTCCAACCCTTACCTCCAATATAAGAGTGACACTTGTTAACCAAAGATTAGTAAGGTGAAAGGAATATTTTGAGGAATATTCTATTTTTTTCTGACTGTGCATCCTGGTCAAACTTGGTCAAACTGTCGTAATTTTACATGTTTGCCTTTTTTATTAGAACCCAATATCTTCCTCATACAACATCTGTTTTTCGAACCGTTCGCAGCGCCAGAATCAGGAAGAGAAGATATAGGAAACCATCCTAGTCTCAACCCAATCCTATAACTTTTAATTTTGAGAAAAATTTATGAACTCCTAATCAGGTACTTATTCGAGGATCATAAAAAACTCAAAGTATATGGTTGTGAACTTCCCCCTATCCATCCGCCAGTGTTCCCAAACATGAGAATTTGTGCTCTAGAATTCATGAGGCAATGCCTCAGCTCAGACCAGATACACTTTGTCCTGACAAATAAGGGGTAAATGTTCAAACTTCTGAATTTAGTAATCCCTTTCATCATCAACTCAAGACATGCCTTCCCTCTAATTGAATAACTCCTCAGGAAAATGAAATTCCACCGAGGGGATGTATGGCACTATGATACTAAAGGTGGCATCACTCGAAAGAGAGAGAAGATCAAAGCTTACACATATGTACATGAGCCCAGACTTGATATTGAATTGAAATTGAACTCTAACTCCTAACCTTTGGATACATAAATGGAGACCCCCTACTTCCAGAGATAAACAACCTAAAAGGATCGTTGACCTGATTGATGATGTGTAGGACGAGGAAAAAGTACACGCGATCAAAAGGGCTAGAAAACAAGAACCTGAAGGGAAAACTAAGGGGGCATAAGAAGAAGCGGTCTCTAAAATAGTGGACCAAGGGTCAAATCGACCAGATTTTAGGGTTGCCCTAGAAATTCCTCCCTCACCCACATATTCTACTTCCACACAGGAAGTTATCTCGAGAGAGGCCTCATCCATTGAAAAAATAGTTTGGCCTAAAAGAGAATACATAAACGAGAGAAACAAGAAAATTATGGAACAATTGAGGAAAAACATAGCTCTTCATGCAAATAAATATCACACTAGGGTCATGGCAGCAATGGATATAGAAAGGGACCAAATGGTATTATCAGTGAAACACCCATCAACTCAATAAATTATTGCAAGGTCGTAGTACAGGGGTCTGGACCTCATTGTTGATCTAGCATCGGTCCCCTTGGATGAAAATGTAAATATACACAAGCAGGTAGGACATATGTTATACTACAAACTCGGAAAGCACACCATGACCATTGATACGACTGAGAAGTTGTTGGAAAGAACAACTAACAGGTTAAGGAAAGAAAGGGCTAATTCCATATCCCTTACATTGCAAATCCAGAACTATAAGGATATGATCACCAAAAAGGGGCCAACCGCAGAAGGACAATCAACCATTGAAGCTCTCCACAAGAGAGTTCAACAAGAAAACCAGGAATTAAGACACAAACTCAAGATTCCAGGCAGTGAACATATTCAAACTCCTGAGCTAGCCCAGGTAGAAGGGGAGAAGGAATTTTTGGCTAAAAACCTGATCGATAGAAATGATGAAGTCATAACACTTAAGTGGCAGATGGCCGATCTACAACAAATGTTTGATACTCATGTCTGCACTGTGGCCATGCAAGAGGACCCTAAGAATCCTACTAACCAGCTCACAATAGCATTAAACAAACTCAAACTCTTCGAGGGTGAGATAAAAAAGATAAAGAGAGACTTAGAAACAACCCGGGAATCCTTATCCCAGAAAGAAAAGAATCTAGTAGCTTCCAAAGAAGAATTTGACCTCGCCTCTAAGAATTTGTAGGCTACTAACTAGAAAGTATTATATCTAAAGTCCAAAATCAAAGGAAATATGTCCTTGGTGGAAGCCAAGAAAATATGGGATGATATCATTGTTGAGATGAAAAGTGATTGGGAATACCTCATGTTAGTGAATGAGAAGAAAGTCACAGTTCGAGAATGTAGAAATCAACTCGAAGCACACAGGGAAGCAGGAGCGAGGGACTCTATGATAGCAAAAAAAAATATCCAATTAGTGAATGAACTACCAGTTGAAGGACTGAGGACTATTGATGCATTGGATTGGTTCAATACTATCATGGAGGTTATGCGGATGATTCAGGAATAATATGCTCGGGTCAAGGCTGAGGAGTGCCTGGAGTTAGTTGTCAAAGGAATTAAGGCTTTCAATGCTAAGTTTGAGAATGTCACCGGGGTAGGGTTACCTACCTGTTGGGATCAGGAAAGATATTTTTTACAGTTGGAAGCATATGAACAGAGGTTGGTTGAAGCTAAAAGCAGAGTGTACCCTACCCACGAGAAGACACCCATATTGAAGGGAGAAACCGTAGTGGACCGTATGAGGAAATAATTTCCTCTCTTAGGATTGTCGAGACAAATGTTCCATGTTGAGCTAGATTACTCAGAGCAGACTCATCTTCGGGCTATGTACGATCTGTATTCTCATGCTCCCGTGCCTTCTCTAGTTTTGTGGAAGAAATGTAAGGACCTATTCTTCCCTCCTAGGGTTTGATTCATCACACCCTCTAGTCAAGCTTCATAGTATTCACATCAAGATTCACAGTCTCCACATCAGCCTCGTCATAAATGAAAATTTCTAGATTGTGCCGAAAAGGAAATTTTTACTTTTACTTTTATCCTTTCTGATTGTAATTTTAGTTTACTGTCAAACTTTTTAAGTTTCAGTTATCCATCTATGTCTTAGGCACACTTTTTTTTTTTATGATGTATGTACTGGGGGAAATCAAGAAAGAATATCTAGGTAAGAGACCCTCTCCAAAAGCCCTATAAGAAGATCAATGTAAAACTGAACAAAGGTTCAAAATTTTGGGAAAAAAGTGTTGTCAATTTCCTAAAAGACGATTACAACAATTTTGGTATGTGAATGTGTTAGCTCCCTGTAATTTTGAAGGCTGAAGATAGAATGCCGAAGGGCCAACATCAAAACTACTTCAAGCCTAGGATCTAGCCCTCCTAGACTCAAAGAGGGATCTATCTGTTAGATATAGATTTGTTTATTGGGAATTTTAGGCTAGCTATTAGTGCATAGGGGTTTGTTTGAAAATTTTTGGTTGAGACATCAGAAGAGGCCCATTGGGCTATGGAGTTAAACAGGTGTAAACATATTCAAATGGATGAATAATTGAGATCATGTGTAACCAGGCAAGCTAGTCATGTCAATGGATCTTTATAGTTTGTGAAATGGAAAAGGAAGAGAGATTAAGGTTCAATGTGAATGCAGAGCAGACTTTATCTGAATTCTACATTCAAATTTCAAAGGAAAACATAGATATTCTTTCAAGACTATGTAGGGTGCCCGGTGACAAATCCTGAATAAAAATTTCTTATCCACAGTAAATAAATAAAGCAATGGCAGAATAAAGGAAAGAAGATAGCATGAAGAAGTACATCACCATTAAAAAATAACACAAGAATCTGGAAACATCAATGTCCTTCCATTCATCCAAAAAAGAGTGTTTACAACCAGATGAGCCTTTTACAATGGTTTTTCCCTTCAAGTCTCACCCCTTGATACTGCTAATGCATGCGGTATTTAACTAAAAATTAAGTCAGTTTCCCTATCTACTTTAGTGATTGTCATTAATTACATTCAAGCCAAAATTTGACAAGTGGAACCATGCAATGGTGGTGATAAGATAAATCTGGCAAAAACGACCATTGTATTTACTTTAGTAGTCCATTATTGATTTCAAAGTGATCAAAATCTGGCTAGTGTGATGTCGAAGAGGTAGCGATAAAACACCATTAACATCTGGCTCTGCTTTGGTGGAAAATGATTGCTGAGAAGGGTGTGCTGGTGTATTGCACTGGCTATAGTACTGGCCACTTTCTGTTAAACCTCCTCTGTCTTTACTCCGTCGGTTACAGTTGCAATGGAGTTTGAAACGGAAAACCCACTGCTTCCTCTTAAAACGTACAATATTAATTCAATAAACCTTAGACGGGGATGGTGCGGAATGACTACGTGGAGCAAATGCAATGGTAGGAGTCGGTGGAGCAGTGGTGGCAGGAGTCAACGTGGCGTAATGGTGGTGGGATTTGGTAGGTGGACGTGGAACAATGGGAATATAAGAGCTATCACAAAAATACTGGTGGGGACAATGGATATGGTAAGTGGTTTCATTTGTAGAGAAAACCATTTTCGGGGGGGGGGGGGGTAGTGAAGTGGTAGGTGGTTTCGGTGAAGAGGGGTGAAAAATGCCTTGTTCGAAATGGGTCTGAAATGACCCATTTCAGACCCCCCACCCCGGTAGTAAAGCTCGGATGGAGAGCGGGGGCCAAAAAGTTTTGTCAACCGTTGGATGGAAGCGGGGTAAGGTGGATGAGCAGGTACGTGAACGGAGAGGTGAGGGATAGTTAACGCAGAGGGGATGTATGATGTGATAGGTTTTTCAGGTAGTGGAAAAGTGTCAGGATACTAGCAGGGTGTGAGTGGATGGTGGGGTAGTGGCAGATTTACATTTAAAACCAAACTTAGGGTAAAGGGCATATGGTAAGCTAAAATCATATAAAATATTTAAATGCTTGAATGTCATAACATAGGTTTATAATGATGATGGCATTAATAATATGATATGGTGGAGTTGGTAATATAAAGTCCGAAAACCTTATATTAGAGGGTTTTTTGAATATTTAATTGGTAATCCCTAAATGATGTATTTAGGCTTACTTTGACTATATTGGAAATGAGGTGAGTACAACCATCCTTTGCGCTATCTTTTGTGCCAGAAGTACCTTCTTGGAAATAAATGACAGTCATTGAATATTATCTTGAAAATAAACGATCTAAATAGAAATAATCAGTCACCTTGATATTCTGTAAATTACAGGACCCTAACAATGGATCCAGCTGGGTATGGCACTTCTCCAAGTGAAGTGTCAAGAACATCGTAGAATAGTGGCCTGATCCATTGGGCTGATCTCATATTTGCTACAAAACCTCTATGGTTAAAAATCTTCAAGCTGAAATCTGAACTCTTTACAACTGAAGTCTGGGACACACTTGATCTAAAAACTGAAAAGAAATCTAGAACTAAAACTGGAGAAATGCTCAGAGTACTGAGCTTATTTTCACTCCTACCTACTCTAGTCTGATAAAAATTTATCCTATCAAATAATAATCAGAATTCTAATGTAACTAGTCAAGAAAATGAGTGCTTAACTGAAACTGGCTTGCCATTTATGTGAGTAGAGAAAAGGATTCGAAGCATGGCGACTTGACTCTTTCACCAAATTCAATAGCTCTATTGATGAACCTGGAAATTTTTTCCTTCATTGATGACTACAATAAACTGCTCAACGGATCTAGGTAAACATGCAACATGAGATCCCTCAGATGATTGGTGACATAAAAACATACCTCATCCCAGACTGTTCCCTTGCTTTTGCATTGATAAATAATATCATCTAATAGTAAGGAAGATGGTTGTTTTTCCTCTGTATCCATGATATTCAATTGTTCTTTTTTCTCTTCATCCTTCCTTTTATCATTTATAAACTCACAAGGAAATTGAAAATTCTCAATCACCTTGAGAAAAGAGTCATTGGCTATATGTGAAATATTTTTAGCATCCCAAGAAGAAAATAATGGAGAACTTTTTTTATCTTCTTCAAAGTCTATAAATTCAGAAAGAGGAGTAGAGAGGTCTTCAATCAGCAAACCTAATTGGTCTTCTTTTGGAAATTTTTCTTGGCTCTCATCAGGAAAACTTGACTGGTGTTCAACCTCTGGATAAAACATTGCTTTTTGAGGATGCCCCTATGAATCTGGGCCATCAAGCTCTGCTACTTTTTCTTCTAGATCACTAGACTGTTGTAGGTTTTCACTATTTTCTTCTGCTGAATCTAGTTCAGGAGGTTGAAGTTCTTCCTTAACCATCTACTGATTAGATTGTCCTTTTGTTTCTAGGAATATTTCCTGTAGAAAAACTTCATGAACTTATAGACAACATATATCATTTGTTTCTTCATGGTGAGAAGACATTTCAAACTAAACTTCCACTTTCTGAAATGGACTTTCTTCTAAAACTTCTAATATATAATCATTCATAAACTGATCATAATCATAATAATCCTCGAGATATTCAATAAAACTTCGAAAGTTATCACAATGTAACAGACCGGTTCGCACGACAATTGCTCGTGCTAATTCATGACGGATGCCTGTGGATCTAGGACACGATCCCCATTGACGCTGCACTCATGTATCAGATGAATGGTCTCCCCATGAGTGGCCCAAACCCCCTGGAGCACGTGGGTAAGAAATATGAGGGGGAGACTGTTGATTTCGTGCACCAAAAGTATCATGTGGACCATAATACTCAGGGATTTATCATCAAGACCATCAACGACCAAGGTACACAGTTGGGCACCATGCTGTTAGCATGTAAAATGATGAGGAAGTGTCAGATCACCTCCGTTCCAGCCTATGTCATTCAGTTAGCCGGCCAATGTGTGAAAGGGGTATGTTTTAACTGGGCACAATATTTGTGTGATGAGTTTCTAACTAACGTTCGTGAGTCCCATGAGCAGGGCCGCGCCTTTTGTTACTCTTGGTTGTTGTTTCTTATAGAATTAGTTTCCTGGGAAGCTCCTGCAGAGTCAGTCCTCCCTGAGATTACCCCAGACATGTGCGAAGGGGCTTGATATGCACACTTATGGGATTCCACGGATCCACAACGACTCGAGGAAAACTAGGTGTTATGGGTCCTCTTTCAGAGTAGCGTGGCTACAACTATTAATTCCTGACCACGGTTGCCCCTTGCCATATACGACAGATACAAGGGCATTATCTCATTTCAGGTCACTCTACACAATGTTCAGATTAGAGCGCACAAGGAGAAAGCCTGGACTTTTCTTCCTTACATGGTGATGGACGAAGAAATTGACAAATTCATTGCGCTCTGGCCCCTTAACTAGAAAATTGGCTTCAAAATGGGCACGATGGGCGTTGGAAGCACCAGCACGTCCCGAATCAACCCCCCTGTCATCGTCTTAGATATTAGAGGTATGCCCAAGAGTACCAAACAAGAAACCGGTGTAGCCACCCAAAAGGATATGCAGCAGTAGAAGGACGTTTAGACAACGACCTAAACGAACTCACAGACCGGGTTGGGTATAGAAGGTCTAGATGCTAGTGAACCTGCCTCCCCCTGTGGCACAAAGTGCACAAGCGAGCCAGTCAGAATGCCCTGCAAAAAGCGGCAATCTCAGTGAGCGAAACGAGATGAAACAATCACACTGATTGACGAAGACTTGGAAAAAATCGCTGATGCAGTCACTCTGGCCGCAGAGGACAGATGGGCCACCTTAGAAGAACAGTAGCGGGCCACGGTCGACACAATTCAGGCTGAGCTGCGAGTGCTACAATTAAAGTCAGACACGTTGCAGATTAGTACAACCCTGGTACACCCACCCTCTGCCGCTAGTAGTGCATCACTAGTTACAGATGACAACCACCTTTGTTCTCTCCCTGGCACAGCTCTAGTGCTCAGTCCACCTGACCTGGGACTCCAAGTCCAGGCCAGTATAGAAGTCCAGCTGAACTTAGCTCGGCTACCCCATGAGGCCTTGCAGGGTCTCCACACCACTGTATTTCAGGAAATCCACCATCGAGACCAACAAGTGCACCAAAAACTTGGTGTAGGTGAGTAAACAATCATTGTAAAGGATGTTGATGTGTGTCTCGCCACCACGAAGCACACAGAGCTCGAAAAAACGATTCACCGACTTTGCGCAGATGTTGTCGCAAAGATCCTGGCCTCAGCCACCCCTCAGGAAAAAGTAGAAATACTGGTCGCAACACTTAAGGCCTCCCGGGATGAAGTTCAAGTTGTTAAGACATGCATGGAGCAGCAGATCGCAGATCTCCAGGCTAAGTTACAGCCCTAAACACCTCTGGAGGTCTGGGCCAAGCGAACTGCGCTGGTCACTACAACCA
This sequence comes from Pinus albicaulis, assembly GCA_034641835.2. Classification (NCBI taxonomy): domain Eukaryota; kingdom Viridiplantae; phylum Streptophyta; class Pinopsida; order Pinales; family Pinaceae; genus Pinus; species Pinus albicaulis. The sequence continues at coordinate 1,861,276 of MU968363.1, read as the reverse complement.
CGAATGTTATCACAGGGAAGATTGCACAGGGATCCCAGCTACTAGAGACGCCATGCAGCTATGGACTAAGGTCTAGCGCAATCTGATCTGGCGAAGGATAAACGAGGACCTACGACAAAAAGAAGAGGAGTTTGAGACAATCGAAGCCACCTTGCCCACTTTGGTGCCTGCTCAGTGCTTGTGACAACTATGCACCAACCGAGCGCTCCAAATGGATGTCAATGACCTTCAGCAAAAGAAGAAGATGTTTGGTGGCCGACTGAAGTCGTGGGATGACAAAGCCCTCAAACTGTCACAGGATGCCGATGTTGCTATTAAGCAACTGAACCAAACTTTGGAGAGTGTTACCGTTGTGACTGAGGGACCACTATCAGAAAAGTTGGTCGACATTTCACAGAATGCAGCTTTCCAAAGTGAAGGCGTGCTGCCTCCATTAGTTAAGGCGATCAAAATATTGCAAGCACAGGTCAAGCCCCCACCAGCACAGTGACTTGATATGAGTCACAAGATTGTGTTGGGGGATTGTTGGAGTAGGGTCTCCCAAAGGCTATGAATTTGGTCCATTTTTGTATAATTTTGTATTGTTTAGTCTAATGCAGGGGTTTTAGGGTGGGTAAAATCCCCTAACGCATTGTAAATGGGTCAAGGGTAGACCAAGAGTTCACAAACCACGATTTGCGAACCATTGGATGCGTAGGCTAAATCGCTATAAATATATGAACCTTTTTTTGAGTCATAGGCAAGAAAGAATAGAGATTGATGTGGAGTACGAGCTGTTAGATATGTGGTAGGGTTATTTGGGTTAGGACCCCTGCTGGCTGTGTGCACGAAGATCCTCTATCCTGCTGTGTGCAGACCCTGCTGGCTGTGTGCATAGGTGGTAATTTGGGGAATGTAAGAGGATTTTTGGGTAATGATATAGATGTGTGGAAGTATTGTGGATATGTGATGTTATCTGGATCTGTCCTATTATGGTTGATGCAGACTTGAGTTATATGATGTTGTATCTGTTAGTAAGTTGCGAACTGTCCGTGTTTATGGTAAATGTATCTGTGATCTGTTAATCTGCTGTGAATATATTGTTCTGCGATTATAGCTGATAGTACGCACATGGCTGCGAGCCTGTCATTTGGATCTAATAAACTGTATTTTGGTTATTTATTGAAACTCCTGTGAACGACCTTTGGTTGTATAGATCTGATAGTTGCGGACCGACTTGACTTACCTGCTCTCTCCCAGGGTGCGGAAACCTAGTTCCAACACCCTCCCATACTGCTTCGGGTGAGACTTTGGCCTGCACAAGAAGGTCACTGCCGAAAGGGCCAATAGTATAGGGGTTTTTTGGCCAACCTTAACCTCTAAACCTGGGTCAAGACCCCTCGAGCCAACAAAGTCCATGGACCTTCCTCATCTTGAAACCCTAATGAGGTCTCATTGTTTCTCTCATTCTTCTTTGTTTGACCTCCTTGGTGAGGTCCCTCGTAGATCTGAAAAGAGATGAGATAAAACTCATTCCTTCCATCATTCTGATCTCTTTCTTCTTCTCTTCTTATAGCATATTGGCTGAGATCCACAAGCTGAGCCAAGATTATGCTCTGATACCACTGTAATATTCCCAAATTGGAAAAACATGAATATAGTGCATAAACATGGAAAATAACAGTGAATACATCAATACACCATTTCATGAGACAAATGTACAGCCATCGTATTAAACATATTGGCAAATAATGGGCACAATATCTTGAGGATCAGGTCACTCAAGTAATAGTAAACAAGCCTCCAATAGGAAAATATGCTAATATATGAGAAACACTGCTATACAAATGCCATGAGCCATGACATCAAAGTTTTAGGGCATAAACTGCTACATGAATGATATAAAAATTTAGATCTGCTATTATATAGCTAAAAAAGTGTTGGGGCTAGAGATCTATGCTCCCAAACACATTTCCAAGACAACCCAGAAAGGGTTTCCGGAAATACCCAAAACACAAAAATGCCAGAATGCAGCCCTAGGGCTGAATTGCAGCTGTAACTAAATAACTAGCTGGAAATGGATGAAACTAATATCTAAATGAATAGATCTTCTCCAATAGATACTTTAAGTGAAAGGATGATCCCAAGACTAAAGATCTCACCCTCCAAATCAAGCACTGAAACCTCCAGTGCAAATGTTCACTTGAATAACGCATTCAAAGAGGGAATCTGCGCTGTTGATAATGGAAATAGGTTGGCCTAGTGCCAAGATAATAAATAAAGCTGAAGAACCTCATTTTTTGATCTCCCAATTGGGAGAATGCTTCATCCACTGAAAAACTAGCTCAGAAAGTGGGTTTCCCAACCCTCCACTGCAACACCTTACAACACAACACAACTCTGAACAGAAATTGCACTGTAGCTAAAGATTGAAGCTTGGCTAGAATGCTGGAATGTGGAAATGTAGTGAAATACTCTTCCTAGAGACTCCTCAAGAAAGAGGTGGGATTTCCGCTCGGGAACACCTTGTGCTAAACATCACAACAATCTCAGCTAAACAGCTGGAGAGTGCAAGAAGTCATACATACCACAAAATCAATAATCAATAACATCCCCATCTATGGTTGTCTTGCCCTCCTTATAAACAATGTGAGCCTTCTCACCTTAGGTCCCACTCATTAAAGTCACTACTATCATGGAGACTTTCTCCCATTCACACTGCATTGTATCTCATTGATGATCCACTCCCTCCATACCAGCGCTGTTGATTTGGTTAAACTTGACCTTGTCCACATGCATTAGCCCCTGTTCACACATGAGGGTGCTTTATCCAGCTATGAAGATGATCCATTTTCACATTAAGAGGGATTTTATTCCTACTAAAGATATTTATGGGTCTCTCTACCCATTTATTCATCTATCTAAATGACAAGAGCAAAAATTAATATTCCAATTAGCTGCATGCTAATTTAGGAATACTACACAAGACAATACTACTATTACATGTCTTTGGGGAACATATGCCTATAGGGTACTTTCCTTTGGATTATTTAATGCCCCAACCACATTCCAAAGAGTAGTTTTAGGAATTTTTTCTAATCTAATTCATGATTGTGTGGAACTATACATGGATGCCATTATTATGTATGGAAATTCTTTTGAAGAAGCTATTGGAAATTTAGAAAAAGTTCTTTTTAGATGTAAAGAAGCAAATATTTAATTAAGCCATGAAAAATGTTTTATGATGTTTAATGAAGGTATTGTTTTAGGTCACCATATTTCAGGAGATGGAATTAAGGTAGACACATCTAAAGTAGAGGTGATTTCCAAAATTTCAATTCCTGTATGTCAAAAAGATGCGAGATTTTTTCTCAGATTCATTGGATACTATAGGAGGTTAATAGAAAACTTCAAAAAGATAGCCTCTCCACTTTTTAAACTTCTCACAAAAGATTGTGAATTTGCATGGAATCCTAATTGTCGAAAAACATTTGAAACATTGAAACAAAGAATAACTAAAGCGCCAATTTTAAGAGGACCTAATTGGTCTCTCCCTTTCTATATATATACAGATGCTTCAAACACAATTTTAGGAGTTGTATTGGGACAAAAAGGTTTAACTCCTTATGCCATTTATTACACAAGTAAAATATTGACTCTTGTAGAGTTAAATTATACTATATCTGAAAATGAGTTTTTAGTTGTTGTACATGCCATAATAAATTTCGTCATTAAATTACTCGTTATGAAACTTTTATTCACACAGAGCATTCTACCATTAGATACTTAATGAATAAACCAATTACTAATGGAGGAATTACAAGATGGTTACAGGAATTCAATATTACTATTCTTGATAGACTTGGAAAAGAAAACACAATTGTCGATTTCCTTTCGAGAATGAAAAATGATAATGTTGATGTTCCTGTAAAAGAAAATTTTCCTGATGAATATATTTTTGCAGTATTTACTAAATTACCTTGGTTTGCAGATATTGCCAATTATTTAGCTATAGGGAAATTTCCACTACAATTGTCTACAAGCGAAAAGCAAAAAGTTATCAAAACCAATGTATCATATTCCTGGATAGATGGATAATTGTACAAAACTAGACCCAATTTGATCATTCAAAGATGTGTACGAGAAGATGAAGTACCCACTACAATGAAAAGACCCTCTAGTGGATGTTTTTTATGAACCCCTTATAAAAATAGCCCAGATATCTGTTTGTAGCAAAGGTCTCTATAGGAGTTTGGTGGGTGGAGGTTTTTACGGATGTTTTATGTCTGGTGTGTTTCTCATCATAAACCGCACCTGTGTGTTTTACTCAAAACGCACCGATGTGTACTAAAAATTAGCACACTTAGACACCGTGCTCTCCGTACAAACCCACTCAGTACGTCTAATTATTGTAGCACATTGGTGCTCTACGCATAAACAGACTCAGTGTGTCTTAGTAATCCAACGCACCATCACAGCGTGCGGTGTGCCATCGATAATACTGCCCGGTGCGTCTCAAAATGTACGTTTCAATTTTAATCATATGTTTTTTTCTATAATTTTTGGATTTTATGTGATAATTTTTGGATATGGTTGAGATATTCATCTATGATTTTTAAATATTTGTGTGGTGATTTTTTACCTTTAAGCTTTGCAAGAAAACCATAAAAAAATAAATTCCTTAAAAATAATTCATGCTTAGACAAATAAAATATTTACCATGAGTTACTTCCCATCATAATTTAAGTAAGTCTTTGCATAAAAATAATGGATGGAAATAAGATGTAAATAAATATACTTATGAAGAGTTACTTCCCACCATTATTTATGCTTTCCTCACCAATTATATAGGACTAAAATTGTAAATGTGTAGACTTACTAGTGGTTACTACCCACCACGATTATGTGATCCACTTCACATTTGAATTTATTAGTTCCTCCCAAATAAAGACTATAAGATTCCATTTTCCTATTAACCATTATTAAATTAGCATGGACATGTTATAATGCTTATGCAATTTTTTAGAGCACAATTTAGAGCACAATTTCTAAGTTGAGTAGCACGTACTAACCTACACTGTAAAACTTGTTTTAAATGAATTGTTACTTTTACATTCAAAAAATTTACATATAATCAAAATTTAACTTTTTCCTACCACCACCTTAGTTTCTCCCAAAGTAATCCAAAATATAAAACATAACAACAAGCCCTGCCTCATGTTATCTTTCACAAACTGATTCCTCCACAGAGATTCATATCACGATATTAAAATTTTATGGTAGAGCCATTTCAGAACTATGAATTTGTGCTTCTTCAACCAAGCATTAAATGAATCTGGAAGTAACAAGAAATTAAATTAATAGCAGATAACTTTGCCACTAGTCAACAAAAATTAAGAATAATAGAGTAAGTTTAAGATTCAATATAAGCTCCCAAAAATCAACTACTCATATCTATCTATCATATTGACTGAATTATTATATGTCAACTACTCATCATCTCTTCAATAGTGTCAACACTTAGGATGTACCCTCTCAAGTCAAGAGGATTTAAGATTCGGTAATGACCCAAAGGATTTGTGAATCAACTTATATATATATATAAAAGTTGATTCAGGAATATATATTCATCGTCCAATCTAAATATATTATATGTGGCTATTTTCAAGCCAACAAGTTTGGTAGGGAATAGTGAAGCTATTTCAAATTTTATGAATTTATTTAAAAATATAATTTAAATAAAAAATTATAATATTAATTTTTAAATTTTGGTGGAAATTTTGTATTTTTTTTTGTTTTTCAAATCTTTATCTTGATTATTTAAATTGGGGTTTTGATTGCATATATGAATTCAACACCTTTAAAATTATTGGTCACTCATTTGTGGAGAGTTCACAACTCAAATTTGTAGTTCTGGTAAATCTCTATCAACAATTATGACCCCAAAAAATGCAAAAAAATCTTCTAGAACATATAACCTATAGAGTCCGCCCCACCAAATCCATAAAATAAATAAAATCCAAATTGAAAATTTCAAACCCTACCATCCTTGCTTATTTGAATGTCATATCACTAAAATACATGTTATTCAAAGCAACCAAAGTTTTCCTAAACAAACATTACACATAATTTGCACACAAGGATGTGGCAAATCTCAATAGATGATGATAGGTGCAAATATTGGTTAATTTAGTTTGAGTAGATCCCACTTGTAGCATCTACCACATGTAAGAAAGAGTCCAATCTATTAACAAAGGTACTTGTCAACTAAAACAATTTAATTTTCTTATTGTCTTTTCTTTTTCCACACACAACCCTCTATTTTACCAATTCCTTCCCATTCCTCACACCTTCCACGTGCGCATCCTTGTTTCTTGCAACGCTAACTCTTCCCCACTCTACATTCATCTAAACTTCTATCGGCATGTCATGCTACCTCTTCCCCACTCTACATTCATCTACACTTCTATCGACATGTCTTTGCACCCTTTTGGTGCAAATGCTAGTATACTCTCATGAAGGTAATCCAAGGAATCTGGAATAATGTCGGATATCCCTAGAGCTTAGGATTTACAATAAAAACAAGTTAAATTATTAATTTGATTACGAAAAAAGAAAGAATACTACCTTTTATTATATTTTTATTTTAGTTTTTAGTATTTTAAAGTCTCTTTGTTTTTCAAATTTAAATTGAAAATAGATTCATATTTTATCAAATCTTTGCTCGGAGATAGAGTGTTTCTTGATTGACCTTAAGGTTAAGATCCTTCAACATCCCTCATAGTTGATCAAACAAGTCTTCCATGCAAGTTATTGTTACTTGTAACTCGATGATGGTTTCTAGAGTTGTGGTGGAGGAACTGGCATTAAGTTGTTTTTTCACAATTTGTTTTATATTCTAGTGAATGGAGGTAATGCTCTCCTCAAGACTTTGAAAGATGATGCCACGAAACATCTTGCACATAATATAGAACAAGCCCACATATCCTACCACCTAAAAAAGACCCCTAAGTGGCTCGATGAGGTTTCCATCCCTCTTGATCGGAGGCTTTGCATTGAAGGGAGGGTGATAGGTAACCCCTCCACACATAAGAAAAACTGGAAAATTCTGCGAGGAAAACCAAATGGGATATGAAGTCCCCCTATAAGCCACTTAATTCTCTATGGAGGCTACCGATGCAAATTCACCAATAACCCAAATAGATCATAAGCTAAAATCAAATAGAAAGGAGTCCCAATATTGAAACTTAGAAAAATGATTAAAAAATACTTGAATGCACCCTAGTTCGAAGATGGCTTGCAACTTCGACCCCCTAGGTAAAAGCTCAAGCTAGATGGACATTGCACTAGGGGGGACAATTAGAAGTTTTCTAGGAATCCCAATGCTTCCACTCATCCTCTACAACCAAAAGACTCACACCATCGCCTATGCTTGCAAGAAGCCAAGCCAAGATGTGCTTATCCTCCCATGAAAACACCACCAATTAAAGACCACTAAATAAATTGAAACCCAACCCAAGGGACATGGTTGGTTTGGAAATTATCCTAGGCTTTTTAACACCTCTCTCCATCAATTCAACATTGACGGTTGTGTAATTGTAGGCCTTCATTTCTCTCTACCCATTATCACTACGACTTAATAACACCTCCTTCGAACTGAATTTTCTCCCCCTCACTCACTTCTCATCATTCAAGCTGCAAGAGGAGATGATGTGTGGAACGTTTCTCATGCATGTTCCCCTTATGTGTCCACCACCTACTTTTTCACTCTTCTCATGAACTTATTTCTTATTTCCAAGCCGGTCTTAGGCCTTTCACTTGATATTTTTCATTTGGGGATTAGGGAATTAAGAAAGGGATTAAATCCCCTTGACATTTCAACCACCCTCATTTGCAAGGAGGTCTTCCTTCCGATTGTTGTGTCAATGGACATGAAATAATGCATTGGTTTTGAATTATTCAAGAATATGAGAGGTTCTTTCGGTGATTGCTTGAGATTGATATATAACGAGAGAGAATTCTTTACTAAAAGGCTTATAAGAATTACTGAGTCTCTTAGGATTATGGTGTCTTAAATACCTCATTTCACTTCCGAATTAAAATCGTGCAGAAGTGCATATGCTTTTACTTAGTTGTTAGTGGAAATTCCTAAACCTAACCATAGAAAGCTTAGAAATACAAAGTAATAAATAAACTACTGGCTCTGTCACCCTTTTTTTTTATATTTTAAAATTATAAATAAATTAACAAAATATTAAATATATTTCATTTTATAAATAGAGTAAATTGTTCTTACGTGAATTTTATTTTGTATAATTAATATAATAAACCATTATAAAAAAATTATATTTATAATTCCAAACCTTTTATTTTAGCTCAAAAGTTAATATATTTATTTTCAAAATATTCTTAAATACTATTAATATAATCTCTTCTTTTCCACTAAATAAGTTATGTGATCTAACTAACTTTCATGTTGAATTCATTATTTTCAACTTTCTTATTATGTCACTGCGAGTGCTTGGTTCAATTCCCAAGGAGGCTGCAGGTCCGTGATTTTAGGGTTTCTAAATCCTATACTCTTTCCCTCTTGAATTATATTATAATAGTCTAACTAAACTGCTTTTTTTTGTCTGGAAAATTATTAAAATTGAGGTAATATTTTAAGAAAATTTGGTAGGGATTTTTGTAAATCTATGTTATAGTTATCAAACTTCAATATTTTAGGTGTTTTAAAGATTTTCGATGGTGCTGAATCCATTTTCACCATAAAAACATAATGTATTTCCTTATGTGCTAATGTATGAGTTTTTATTTTTATTTTTAATTTGAAATGTTGGCATTGCTTCTTGAGTTTTAACACATCCATTGAGATGTTACTAAAACTTGCTCTGCTTGATTGCAAATTTATGGGGAATTGCCTGCATTATCTCCTGAGCATTATGTTGGTGCTCCACCTTCTAGTGGTGGCGGAAACAAGCATGTTCATCCTCCACCTTACACCGATGCTATTTTTCCAGGTATTCGAGTCATGCTGCTTGCCATAATTTCATTTCCTTTCTCCTCATATTGGGTTGCTTGTGTTAATTATGAATTGTGCATTGGTTTTTTTCTATTTATCATAGTCCGTAATATCTCTGCTGAAGCTGTTGGTTTTATGGCCATCAATGAAATGTGCTTTCAATGCATTTGCTGCTCCACTTAGAATTGTGGATCATTAATCGAGAGACTTCAAATCCTATTCATTTGGGAATGTTTATCGGAAGGAGAGAGTAGAAAGTTGGAAGAACAAATAGGAGAAAAATATGTTGCAGGTGATGTATCTTCGATGTTTCATCATTCTTTCTTTTGCAATAAAGTAATAAGGGCACCACTCTCTCATATCGAAAATGTTGCCTTTGATGTTGAAGTTCTCTTTTAAGCAGTTTGGGAGAATGCCATGAAGAGAGTACTATTAAATTTCATAATTCATGTTTTTCATGACCATTTGAGATGACACAACAGAATGGATAAATAAATCTAGGAGCTATTTTGGCTCTGCACCTTTGTTGATGGTTGATGCAAATTTACATCCTCTCGGCTTCGAGGCAGCTTGCAATTGTAAGTTTACAAACTCTGATCATATGCATTAGATATCTCTTCATTTTCAATGGCCAAGGAATCAAAGGAATCAAATACCCCTGTTCGGTTTGAGCCTGTATCAGTTGCCAAATCAGTTAGAGTCAGAAGTATTGTAAAACATGTAAGTAATGAGTAATTTTGTGTATTGCGAATTATGTTTCGTTGAGGTTGTTGTAGCTCCTCTATTTTCCTTTTGTGTCTGCTTCAGGTCTGCATCTCAAGGAAATATTTAGTATGACCTACCTCGTTACTTGAATTGCTTTGCAGGCCACTTTTGTTTCACCTAACGTGTATAAACTTATTACTATGGCAAAGTCAATATCTTATTCAAATTTGTCTCAATCTCTTCAATCCCTGGAGAATGATGGCAATAAAATGAATGTTTAAGCAATCTATGAAATTTTCAAACCAACTATCCGTATATTGTATACTGGTAGATGAAGGTGTTAAGTTTAGTGTTTTGACACTTGAGCCTCCGGTGTGTTTCTGTGTTTTAAAGAGGTATCTAGTTTAACAGTGATTCCTATAAATGGTTCTAAAAGCGATCAGTTTCTAGTTTAAAGAGGTATCTAGTTTAACAGTGATAGTTTAATGATTCCTATAAAGAGGTATCTAGTTTAACAGTGATTCCTACAACTGGCTCTGTCAACTGTTGAGAAGCCAAAGTTCTCAAATAATTACCATACCAGATACCAGGAATCTAGGAAGAAAATTCTCCACTTCAATTGCTTACATTTTCCAGCTTTTCTTGTATTAATTTTATGCCTAACAGTTGCAAGTGATTGCTTTGTGGGTGGTACCCTTGCAGCTCTTTGTGGTGAAACAGAGATAATAAAAAATATGGCTTTTGGAGTATGGACTACTAAACCTTCCCTACCTTATGTGTCTTGTCTTAAAGGAGTTCTGAATAATAATTCCAAGCTAGGTTTAAACTCTAATAAGTTGGAAATATATTCAATGCTATTGTTTCTCTCTTTATTATGCTATGGAGTGGTAACAATCTTCGAAATGCCCTGGTGATACACAACCATATTTTTGTTGGTTGGTACTAATTGCTTACTAGTTAATAAAGAGGAGATTGTTGCTCAAGATTGGAAATATAGTGTTGTATCCAATAAAACTATCACTTAAATGCGTGTAAATTGTTTTTCTTTTTTTTTGTTCTTTTTGATGATACAATGTTATAAAAAATATTCAAATTATATATCAAATAAATTTTTGCTTACTTAAAGTTGCGGAGAAATATTTAATCATATAAGATTGATAATAATGCTGTTGCTCAGTCAAGTTTACTTTCTGGTGAAATGATATTGTAAAACCAGTAATCATATCAATATTATAACTAATAATTGAAAGAGCTCAAAAAAAATAAAGTTGACTAAGCAACATTGTTTTGTCATCTTGTTGGGGGCTGGTTTGGTGCCTGGTTTGGAGAGTCCGGGGGTTAGTCGTGAGGTTGGTTGGGAGATTTAGTGAAGCATATGCATGCCCTCCTATAGCTCTAATGATCTAGACTGCTTGGACCTTCGCCATGTTGGTGGGTAAGAGGGCTAAGCTCGTCGTAGAGGTTACCAAATGGGTCTTGCTATGGGGTTTTTTGGGCTATAATTTTCAAAGAATGCCTTCAATATGTGTTGAGCACTCAGTCTGGAAAATTCAATTCTTAACTGTTCGAGTTAGACTACTGGTGTATTTTTTCTCTATAATAATCCTCAAGTGTTACGGGTAGTACAAGCTTGTAGCTGGAACGGTTTCATTGTTGGGGAGATTGATGGTGCGGCCTGGAACATTAACTCTCCCCATCAATCACCCCAACAAAACCAACTCTTTCAATCATCCATCCTGACAGATATCCGCATTGAGTTGCATAACCTAGAAAACATGGCTACTCGTGATCAAAATGCTTTATCTGACTCTGAGTTACTAGAGAAATTTGGCTAATTAGTTATGAATCCAAACCATACTACAGGCTATGGAAAACAATATCTACAGGCTCTATTTTTATACTATAAGATTAAAACTCTAATGGAAGGATCTTCATGGAACGATAGGCTGATCAATATGGCATCTTCACCCATTTGGCAAATGTGAAAAGGAAGCAACGCAATATGCAATGACAATTTTGCTTTCCCCAACATAGTATTGCCATATATGTACTGGCCTAAAAACGATACTATTTCTTCCCACAACACAGTATTTCCATTTTTTCCCTAGCCCATGAAAATGACAGTATTGCCATTTTTTCTCTAGCCGGTAAAAAGGACAGTATCACTGCCCACAACACGGTATTGTCATTTCTACCCTGGCTTGCGAAATATCGACAAAGAGCAGTCTAGGTAGTCTTTGAAAGCGTTGTTTGTGAGGTTGATGAGCATTGCTTGGGCATTGGACAACCTCAAAAAGTAGGGGCCTGTCCACAAACCATTGAACCTTGCACTATTTACCATGGTTTGGTTGCTTTACATACAGCAGGTATGTAGTTCCTTGCTTGTAGATTAATTGATACTCTCACACTTGCACTTTGTTAAATTGTACATTCTCAAATTTCACATTACCTAATTGTATCATCTTACATCCATAGGAAATGGAATTCATTTGTTTGCTTGTTTTCTTACTTACTTTGGAACAATTACACTCATTTCCATTTGTTGGTTAGCCTATTTCAGCAATTACATTTTCTTGCATATGCATATGGTATCCATCTCACATAGTAAGGTTCATGTGAGTAGAAAATGAAACTATATTGAAGCATAACATAGTTTCACACGACAAAATGAAACCATGTTGATGGATTAAGATTGCACCTTTTGTAAGGCCCTAATCCCACCTATATAGACAATTCCTTGACTCATCCTTCACTTATTGCTATGGCTCAACCCTCTATTAGTTTCAAAGCTAACTAAGAAGAGGTATGTTTACTTCTCAAAGTAAAAAGTAACCCTCTTCCACATTTTCTAGCTTGTATGACTAGCTTACTAACTTGACTCCTTGCCTATTGTGTAATGAGAGCCCACCAGTAGTGAGAAGTTTCTTCGCACAATTTGACCTTAGGAATAGAGTGTTGTGTTTACATTGCTTATTTTATTTATATAATTGTAAAGAGAAGAGATACCATTTGATCTGTAAATTTCCATGGATATTCCACTCGACAGTCCGCCACAACGGATCTGATCATAATATATTAAAATTTTGAATTTTTTACACTATTACAATTTTATTAAATTTCTAGATTATGCAGAAAATTAGAGAACGACAAAATAAGCTCATGCACACACATAAGATACAAGATATGCTTTAGAAAACCCTTTCGAGAGAAAACCCAACTCGAAGGTGAGGTCACTTCACTTTCTTTCTTTCTTTGGAAAACAAGGTTGTAGGTACAAATAAGTAATGCATGTGGCCCGTGGGTTGCTACAGTACACAAATCCTCTCTGTGTGCTCTACATCCTATCTCTCTTGGCTACCTTTGCTTAGCTATGGAACAAAATTGTCTCAAAAGAATGGAATGCCTCTTCCTCCTAGTGGTCCGATTATAACACAACCCAATAACCTACTAGCAGTTAAGTTTGACTACATCAACTCTTAACTAGAGTTACAATATAGACTCTTCTAGAGTCTTTTACGTGAAAAACACGTGGCCAACTCTTTTTCCATCAATAATGGGGGCTGACGTGGCATCCTCCCGAACCATAAGTGTGAAAACGGGAAGGTCAGCTTTTGAGTGGCATAACTTTTGCATACAAAATTTGATTGATGCGCTTCTTGCGCCTTTGGAAAGATATCTGTGTGTAAAATACCATGATAAGGTGCCAATCTAAAGAGATAATGTTTTACCCCCAAAAAATTTCATTCAATGCCTCAAATGCTCCTGGAAGGTTTCAGATCTCGTTTGCTAAACTGGGTCTCGCAGGTAAAAATGGTCCCATGAGATTATTCCTCCTCTTTTTCCACTCAGAATGAATCGAGATGGATGAGAAACAATATAATGATCCAATCTGGATCACCATTCCAATATATGAGCTCTAGTAATGTTGGCATAGAAATTGAATCCTTGCAAGATAGTAAGTCAACCCCTCTAGCCAGTCATATGAGTAAGCTTATACCATTCCTTTCAATGAGTAGATTCCTATAAAGCTTAGTTCTTCCTCTTAAGACCAACCCTCCGTTTCATGTCAATAAAAGAATCAATATTACCCTTCCAAATTAGTCATCAAAGATTCAATCTTACCCATTGCATTACCTTTCTCATCTGCTTAGTTATCTTAACCCATATCCCCTATATTTCCTAGCTTTCTTGAATCGCTCCTTTGTGTTCCCTAGTTCCTAGTGTAGAGAAAATTTGTGTTCGGGGCCTTAAAGGCAATTTTCTTGCAATCGTACTCACATTTATTAATTTTATTATTTTGTGTTATGTTAGGTAGTGAGTTTTATGTGCTTCACTCTCACTCCTAATGTCGAGCTTTGTTGAATCTATTTTAATTTTTGATGGAATATTCTTTTAGTAATTCCTTGTAATCTTTATGATTTTTTTTAATATTTTCTCTCTTTTTTTATGTTTAGTTATTTCGTCCTCCAATACCGTCTCCATTTTTTTAATTCTTTGATAGTTCATCTTCTCATTTTTTTAACTTGTGACATAAATTTATGCATTTGTTTGTTATCATGATATTCCTTTATAATAAAGAATTTCCCACAGTCTAAACAAAATTCATTATAATTTCTAGAAGCGTCAAATATTTGAACCCCATTTCACAAAAAGAACATTTAGTGTAGAAGCTAGACTTCTTTATGGAATCTATAGTTCATATCTCTTTATTTCCCAACTTATTTTCTTGATAATTATTTGATAATTGTTTGGTACATGAATGCAAAAGTTCCATGAAAATTATGTTCTTGAACAATTTCCTTTTCATACTTTAAGACTTCCTTATTATGATTAACACTTTTCCTATATTTTTGTTTTTAATTTGATTCATGTGGTGTAGACGAATTTGTTTGTGTGGAGTTTAGTCTCCATTAGGTCTGGCCTTTGAGTCAAGTCACGAAAGGTGGAGAAAAGTCCAAATTCTTTTGGTTTGAATCTCAACAGAAGGAATTTGCAGAGTTGAAGCATCACTTATGTTTTGCGCTAGTGCTGACATTACCATACTTGCAGTAACCATTTTAGATCGAGATAGATGCCTTCGACTATGCTATTGGGGCTGTTCTTATTCAACAGGGTCATCTAGTGGCCTATCACAGTGAGACACTTTCAAACACAGTCTGGAAGTATACCACCTATGACAAAGATATGTATTCCATTATGCATGCTTGCCGACAATGGAAGGATTACATTTTGGGGAAGAAAACGGTCATCCACATAGATCACCGACCCCTGTAGTTCATACAGACCCAAGGGAAGTTGCATAGTGATCGCCATCAGAAATGGTCCACATACCTACTACAGTTCCATTTGAACATCAAGTACAAAAATTCCAACACCAATAATGTTGCAGACTACCTCAACTGACCTATGATCATGGCGCTAACCATTGTACTTGACTCTTGTGGGAACGAGACTTTGGGTTGGCCGCATCTTTACAAAAGCGATCCAGAATTAGGAAACACATACCAGATGCTCCTGGAAGGTAAGAAAGTTCCAAATTTTCACCTCCAAGGCGCACTGTTATGTCACCTGGGATACCTTTGTGTTCCTTCAAGTGAGCGTGCCAAGATGATTTGGGAAGCGTACTACAATCGGTTTCTTGGACATTTTGAGGTCGAGAAAACAGTGGTAGTTTTGCAGAAGTATTTCTATTGGACGAACCTTCGACAAGATGTCGGGAAATACATCAGATCCTGCACTACTTGCGTCATTTCCAAACTGGCCATCAAAAGGAAAGGCATATATACTCCAATGCCTATCCCTAGTCGACCTTGGGAATCCATCTCCATGGATTACATGTGGGGCCTTCCTTCTACCAAGCATGCTAATGACTACATTTTTTTGGTCGTCGATAGATTCTCTAAGATGGTTATTATGGTGGTCTACAAGAAGAATATCACAGTAGAAGCCACTGCTAAATTGGTCTTTAAACGAGTGTGGATACACTTTGGCATCCCATAATCCATTATCTCAAATCGGGATAACATATTTCTCAGTTCATTTTGTTTAAGTCTATGGTCGATGTTGAACACCAAACTCACTGAGTCCACAATGTTCCGCCCCCAAACTGATGGCAAAATAGAGGTCGTCAACAGGATGATCGTACACATCCTACACATGTACAACTCGAAGCATCCACGGACATGGGATGAAAGCCTCCCCTATGTCCAACATAGCTATAGTCGGGCTCTCCACAACTCAACTAGCCATAGCCCATCTCAGGTGTGTTTGGGATTCCAGCCACTATGTCCCATTGATGTGGCCATGCCATTTTGAGCTACTCAGGCAGATTCGGTTCATGACCAGTCCAAAGTTGACAAGGCGAAAAACTTCATTGACCACATTCAATGCATCTGCCAACAGGTCCATGACATATTGGATAGAGCCAATGCTAAGTACAAGTAGAAACATGATCATCATCGGGTGCCACACAACTTCCAGGTGGGTGACAAAGTTATCTACATTTGTAGAAGGAGCACCTCGTTGGACCGCACTGCAACCTTCACTCGCTTCGATATGCGTAGTACACCATCACCAAAGTTGTAGGGGACAATGCCTTCGAGATCAATATTCCACCATTACTTGGTCTTCATCTAGTTTTCAATGCGGACCACCTTCAACCCTACTTTCCACCATTACTGGACACATCCGACATTGCAGAACAACTCACACCAACATATTTAAACCCAGTTTGCATGGAACAAGCCAAAAATGATCAGATCATGGATACACAAATCAATAACACCCACCAATCGAGGATCCAACTATATCGAGTTATTAAATCAGGCCAACACCTTCACCAAGGAAAGTGATTCACTAGGGACTAGGTTCAACAAAAGTTTCCTCACCTCATGGAGGCTTTGCATGCAATGGTGACCATTGCTTTCTAAGGGAGGAGGAATGATCTAGGTGGATATTGGTGGCCACCCACCTATTCCACCTAGACCTCTAGTTGGTTTCATCAGTTTCCTTGTTTATAGTAACATTTACTATTTTTATCATCTTTTCGGGTCCTGAACTTCTGGAGTAGTTTTAACCCTCTAAACGACGTTTTTTTTAGGTCCGTAGTAGGCCCATCGTTGTAGGAACATTCTTGATATAAATCCTTTAGTACTCGGAGAGACATTTCTAATGATATATTGTATGCGCCAAATGGAAATAATATGACCAAGTTACTACCCTGAGAAGCTGGATGCCCAACTAACCCCAACAGGGCCCACAAACGCTAGGGTCTTAGTCACATTGAGATCCTATAATACATCTTGTCCAAGTAACGTACACATCCCCTCACATCTACCCAAGTAACTGGCCAACTAGGGTAACCATGAGCTGAGGCCAGTTAAGAGTAGACTTAACCTCCTTAATGACTTTAAGGAAGTGTAATCGATGCAGAAAGCCATAACATAGACTCCCTGCACCTACTGCAGGACCCCCAAAGGCTATCCCAGTCATCAAGTTGATTTTTCCCTGGGTCCCACTGACTTTTTCTAAGGAAAAAACCTAGATGCTCCATTGATATGGGCAAGGGTGCGTCTCGGAGGCACTGGACGCACCCACAACATGGGCATGCGTGCATTCAGGAACTCAATTGCCTAGACATGTGCCTGCATCTGTGGGATTTAAGGAACTTTTTAAGCCCAACATCCCAGACATTTCCCAAAACTTCCTGTAGCTTTCATAAATAATTAAACACATGACGACAATGCCAAATAACCACAAAATAACTCCAGGACTAGGCCTGACCATCCCCAAACGGGACTGACATTCTGTCAAACACATGGGATGATTGGAATCTACAGGTCTAGGATACAAGAAAAAGCATGAATGGCTAAAAAATCTTATGAAATATTACAAGAAGGATTGCCGCCCTCTTCTTGAACTGATATGACATCAATTAGGTCTTCCATCCATTATCTTAACAAGTACAAGTAAATACATGAAATAACCATGACATGAATGAGTCATTTAAACATGCTTATAACCAGCATAAAACCATGAAAATAAAAATGGGATAAAAACCATTAAATCCACACATTAAAAAGTAAAAAATCAAGAGAAATTAGCTTCTATTAAACATAGGAAATAACCGACTAAGTTCATGTCTTCCATGTACCACCCAACCATAGACATGGCTGAGCCAAATCTCTCTTCAACCAGTCACTCTTGTGCCATATTCCAAGAATGAATGTGGAATCCCATGGATAAACCAATCCAAAACACAACCAAGGGAATCTAGATGCTAAACCACCTCCACCCTCACCATACCATGATCACACCAAAACTAGTGCTCCGATCAAAAAGCTGAAGAGAACTTGGAATGCCATCTAGAATCCATCACTATCCCTGAGGAATTTATAGCTCCCTATCTCTCAGGCTTTACTGCAATCCAATCTCGGATCACTAGGCCCTAAAATGATACACTCCCTCAGGCTTTACCATGTATCCCACCAAAATCAGTTAAGGGATTCCTAGGCCTTTGGGAATGAACCTGATACCACCTCCACCCGAATTCTAAAGTCCATCAGGCAATTCCAAAACAAAAAAATGAGAACAAATCCCAACACACCATGACATTTGGAAAAAGTCAAGGAAAGGCTAAAAGCTACTGTCAAGTCCCAACAAAACCATGCCACCGATAGAAAGATAACCAAATACCAACATGTATAACCCATGCATGTCCAAACTAGCTAGGAAATCACACATGCAATATGTTACCTTCAAGTATTCATGTTGAAGCTTCTAGATTTTGCTCTTCTTTGCTTGATGCTTTCTTTCCTTTCCTTTCCTTATCCTTCCTTTGCTTGCTTTCCTCCTCCTTGGCACAATGTTGAATTTCTCCAAGAAAACTCTGAGTATCCAAGAGTGTGAGAGAGAGAATAATGAGAGAGTTCCAAAACTGAACTAGAAAAATCTACCAACTAATCCTCAGAATCCTTTTATTAATGAGGCCTTTATTTTTTTCATTTTCCTCCTCACATGCAATCTGTGAAATTTTACCTTCATTTTTTCCAATTTTCCTTTATTTTCATAAATAAATGTGCCAAAAATATTTTTTGCCTCTTTAATGCCTTAGCCATTTTCTTTTTCCATTTTTCCTTAGCCATAAATACATATAGAGTGATGCCCACTAGGATATCTTTTCCCAACATTCATCTTGGAATAATTTTCCCTTAACCATGGTCTTTACATGAAATTTTTCTCGGGCATGTTACAGAACCCTCCCCTTTGGGGAACACCATCCTCAGTGCTAAGCCACACCTAGACCTTAGCAAAACTGCTGAAAAGAAAACATATTTCTCATGGAGCTTTATAACTTAGCTCAATGCCATATTTGCAATGAGTAACCTGCTCAAAAGCAAAAACCAGGATAACATGACCATATAACATCCATACTGCTTATTGGAGTTTTATAACTTAGCTCACGGTGGTATTTACATCCATATACATGAGTACATATATTAAAACATCACCAAAACATATGCCAAACATATACCAAACACCAAACCAAAACTGATTGTCCTCAATCGACAAAAAATGAAGGATACATGGCCCTCATATAATCTGCCATCTCCCATGTAGCTTCATCAGGCCCAAAGTGCTTTTGTTGCACTTTAACTTCCTCGATGGCTCTGTTCCTAAGCACGAGCTGCTTCCGTTGCAATATGCACTGAGGTTCCAGCTGGAATTTTCCTTCTTGCTCCACCTACAATACATACCAATCAATAACATGATCAACATCCTTTATATACCTTTTAAGTAATGAAATATGAAACACATCATGGACTTTCACTGTTGGAGGCAATTCAAGTCGATATGACACTAGTCCAATCCTCTCAAGGATCTCAAAAGGCTCATAATACCATGGTGCCAACTTGGCACATGATCTGATCCTCAAGGAGCTCTTCTTGGGCTTGATGCGCAAATACACATGCTTCCCAACCTGAAACTCCTTAAATACTGTGTGTTGGTCTTTATAACTCTTCTGTTTGTCTTGTAATACCTTTAGGTTCCTCTTTATAATCTGCATTAATGGTTCCATGTTTGCCAACATGTCTGGTCCAATCAACACCCTGTTAACTGGATCACTCTAACTTATGGGAGTATTACAACCCTGCACATACATTTCCTTGAAGGGACTCATCCCCAATGATCCATGATACTCATTTTTGTATGCAAAATCAACCAATGGTAGATAATCTTCCCATTTCCATTGATGACACATCACATACATCATCAAAATGTCCTCCAAGATCCTATTGACCCTCTCATTATGTCCATTTGTTTGTGGATGATAAGCCATGCTAAAGGCCAACTCTGTGCCCAATCCTACAAATAACTCCTTTCAAAACTTAGAAGTGAACAGTTTTGCATCCTTGTCTAACACAATATTCTTTGGAACACCATGCAATCTGACTATGTCTTTCAGGAACACCTGTGTTACATCGCTAGCTGAAGAAGTAGTATTCACTGGGATGATGGTCCAGGTGGATACTGGTGGCCACCTACCTAGTCCACTTGGATCTCCACCATTGTTTCTTTTAGTTTTTTTTTTTTCAGTTTCCTTAAGTGTAGCATAATTTACTATTCCTGGCATTTTTTTCAGGTCCTGAACTTTCATAACCATTTTTGAGGCCTTAAACGACACTTTTTGGTAAAACCAGGGCCAAAATAGGTCTTTCACTAATTTTTTCCACTCAAAAGATGTATTCCTCGGATATATATTTCTAACGAGGTATTTTTCACGTCAAACAGAGATCATATGCCAAAGTTACGACCTTGGGAAGTTGATGTACAAACTTAACCAACGAGGCCCATAGTTTTGGCGCTTCATCTCCTAGGTTTAGGTTTTTTGTATGTTTAGGGTTTTCCATTGTTTATTAATAATAAATAGGCCTTCGAGCTCATTGTAACACATTTCATAGGCATGTAGCTTCCACATCTCTTCTCAGAGATAAGTTACTATCGCCAAAGCTAGTTTATTTCCATCATGTCTGTAAGCATATTTCAATTATTTGATATTAATGAAATGAAGTTTTATTTTTGCTGCATGTCCATGTATATGTTTATTTCTGTATTTTATTGTGTTCATGCATAAGTCTATATCAGTGGTATCAGAGCAGGACTACTCTTTCTCGGTCTTTCTTTGCATGTCCCCAACGAGATCGGGGTATAAGGAGTTAGGGCTCAATCTGGTTGAACCTTTGTAAGATCAACCTTGCAAACGCCGACGACCTCCCATGGCGGAAGAAAAGAAAGACAAGGGAGTAGGAGATCTTGTCAAAATATTGCCTGAGGAAGCCATCGAGAAATAGAGGAACGCAATTATGGATAATATTTCCCAAATAATTCATTGGCTACCCATTGACGACGCATATTCATCTGGAAACCACTCCTTTTAAGGTACATGTTAAATTCGATATTCCCATATTTGAGGGTCAAATAAATGCACATGTCATAGATAGATGACAAAATCAATTAGAAGGATATTTTTCGGTTAATGACTTTTCCAATAGGGAAAAATTTACTTTTGCACTTCTCAAAATTTCCCCCCATGTCAAGGACTGGTGGGAAACCTACTGTGAGAAAAACGACAAGAGGGAATCCTCCCTGTTCTCGGCCGCACCCACTTGTAATTCTTTCCAATATGCCATCACGGAATAATATTACTTCGTGGGGACCTATGAGGACAAGTACATACAATGGACTACGTTGTGGCAGCAAAGGGATCAAGATGTGCATAAGCTGATGAATTTGTTCCATACCCTGCGCACAAAGTTGGGTATCAAAGATTCAAAGAAACATTTGGTGCTTAAGTACCACAGTGGTCTACATAGATACATCCAGGATTAAATTGATTTCATCGACATCTCCTTGCTTGGTGCATAATACTGGTATGATGCTAAGATTGAGTAGAAATTCAAACAGAAGAAGCAAGACTTTGGATCTGTGAATCAAAAGAAAGGGAAAGGCACCCCCAAACCGCAGAACAAAGGACAAAGCCAAGGCGGGGTAGCTCAGGACAACCCACTGAAGCCGCAAGTGAAGAACAACATCACGAATCCAAAGAAGGAAATGAGAAAGTGGTGTGAATTCCATAAGAGCTCCACTCACAATACAAGTGAGTGTTGGGCCAAGTAGTCACTGGTGGTCGAGTTGAAGGCTTCCGAATCAGATGCATGTTCCGAGTCTGAGTCAGAAATTCACAAGGGGAATGAATAATGGAACCATATTATCGGTGTCGTGCTGAGTGCCACTGTTACCACCACCAAGATCCAAGAGGAGGAACCCGAAGACCCAGAGGAGGGGGAGCAACTCTTCTATTCCCAGATGTAGGTGAAGGGTTCCCCGTTGTAGTTCATTGTCGATAGCGGGAGCCAAAAGAACCTCATTCTAGTAGAGGTTGTGAAGCGGGTGGGCATGCTGACCACATCACTCTCACAATCGTACACCATCTAGTGGCTTCACCTAGGATGGGATCTGTTGTACATATTTATCCATGCCTATGAATTTTGGCCTGCTGCCCCATTCGAACCCATTTTAAACCTCCACCGTGGCTTAAAATCCCGATGCTCCTGCTTAAAAAGTGCCATCCCCATTCAGAAAATACGCTTGGCCAAAGTTTAAAACCCATAATTTAAATATCGGGCCGAGCCCCTAAGAATTTAGCCCCTCCTGCTTTGGCTTCCATATGTCCCGAGCCCGAAAACCACAAGCTAGAAGGAGAAGGGCTTATCGTTTTATATTTCGGGTGCAATGGTGGCCATCCGATCAAAGTCAAATCAACGGAGCAGCAATCGCCCTATGTGGTGGCCCCCGCGCGCAGAAAACCAGCGGTAAACCCCGCACCGCTTCCACCGGGCCGGCGGTATTTACCACAGGGGCAGCGATTCCACTAAACGTGTGCCGCGTGTCTTTGGTACGGGTTCCAAAACCGTTTTCCCCGCGCGTTAAAGTCTGAACAATCGCTGGGCAGCGGAATTCATTTGAGCCGTTGGATCTGCTGATCTTAATCAGACGGCGGATATTCTCTGGAGTTGCTCGCCCGTTATTTCATCTCCACTATGTCATATGGCCCACCATCGTGCTGCTCCCATCGATTCTCAGCCATTGATCTGTATTTGTGATCCGACGGCCCAAAGTTTATTCTCCCCACCTGTTAACTCCGCTGCCATGTCACCATTCCACTTGTCCCCCGTACACCCACGCGTCTGCTCCCGTGCGTCTAAGATATTTCCTCCCCCGTCATATGTATATATATATGTGTATATGCGCATGTGTTTTCATTCATACCCTTAGTTTTTATTCGCCCCTCACGTCCAAGCTGTTCTACACCGATAATTTGCCCTCCGTAAGTTTAATCAAACTCTCCATGGTCTTTCCTCCTCCACCCTGCGTGTTCTTGACATCCATTTGTGTCCACGACGTCGTTACCATATCCACCTCCATGCTCGTCGCCTCCGAGTCTGATTTCCCTAATGTTTTGTGGGTTTTGCAGGTTTCGAGATGATAAAGAGGTCTCATAATTTACCGCCTCCATTGCAGAGGTCAAGAACATATCAGAGGACGTATTTTGCTGGTGAAATTTAAAGAAGAAGCCGAGGGTAGGTGTGTGAAATGACCACCATTAAAAAAGGCAAAGATGTGAATCTACAGAACCCTACAGAGAAATTCGTCCTACATTAAAGATCCAGGATTCAAATCCAAAGTCAAGGGCCGAGAGTACAGTACAGAATTGCAGAATATATCAGGGTTCTTACGGCAGTAGATTTTTCCCTAAGCAAAAGGTAGAGCATTGCATATATTTTATTTATTTGTGTCTTTTATATAAGGAGATTTTCATCTCCCAACATTTATTTCTATAAACAGTTTGTAAAGTACAGTCATTTATAGTTAATCATTCATAGAGAGGGCGCGAATGTTTTCCGCCATTTTATTCAAATTGAGTCATTAAATGTGCTCCATCTACCTCCTCCTCTAGAATTCTCCGTATTTTTCTATAAAGGCCCGAAAAGAAGACATTCTAAGGGTTCCAGATTTCTATCAGCAAATGGTGCAGTGAAAAGGCTTTTGTATACATTTTGTAATACTTCTGTATGAAGGTTCAAAGCTCGTAGGGTCTCAGTGAGGAGGAGTTATAACTGTAATGAGGATTCTGGTCTTTGGTATCTCACAGTATGTAATTTTCTCTTATGTGTTAATACAATACCTCCTTTCATGCTATTTATCTTCTTTTATCATGTTCTAGAATGCGAGTGGCTCACTAGTTTGCAGTAAGGATTCATCCTTGTTGATGCCCTTTCTGGAATTAGTCAAGCGCTTTAAATAGGCCTAGTCATGATATACTGTTCCATGTTCATCTCTTCCATATTTTCTGCTATATTAGTTACTTGAGGAGGGTGCTTTTAAAACGCCATTGTCATATAAGGATTCATAAATTAATATGCCCTTATGTGGTTATGTTGTGTATCTGGGTATCAGTCTCATGTTAACTAATATCTTCTCTATGTTTCCTCACTGCACTCACTTCCTGATATTTTATTTTTGTGATATATTATTTGAATTGGCCCTCTTTACAGTAAGCTGTCTCTTAACTGTCTGATGCCTTTGTATTGGAGTTTTACATGATGTCCCTACACTATTCTTATCTTTGTGTCAGCTTCTGAGAGAGTTTGGTCCCATTCAAAACTTATTTCCTTGTTAAAACAAGAGATAGTAAGTGAGCCCTTGGATTGACAATCCAAACAATATGAAGGATTCCTTGCTATATTAAGATGTCCTAGGCACTGGTCTATGGCAACTCTAGACTGTCTCTAGGGGGTGACAAAATTGTCCACAACATCTTTCTGGCGCCGTTGCCGGGGATTGAATTCAAGAATATCAGTTCCCCAGGGTCTCGACAAATTGTTTTCACTCTCTAATCAGGTGAGCACAGAGAGTTGAAGAGTTGCATATCTCTCACCTTGGCGACTCCACTGGTCTTTATTTGATAAATTTTATTGGTAGTCCTGGCTTCTCGAAAGCCACATTTGAGGTCAGATACATCTCAGTCGAAAA
The DNA here is from genome assembly GCA_034641835.2 of Pinus albicaulis. Classification (NCBI taxonomy): domain Eukaryota; kingdom Viridiplantae; phylum Streptophyta; class Pinopsida; order Pinales; family Pinaceae; genus Pinus; species Pinus albicaulis. The sequence continues at coordinate 1,836,477 of MU968363.1, read as the reverse complement.
CACCTTACGTGTCTGACCCAGAGAAGATCATTCATAAAAGATTTTGGAAGGAGAGGAAGTCAGTTCGTGCTGAACACCCTGAATATTCCATTGAAGATTATCCGCCCTCTTCTTCTCAAGAAATCAGAACAGAAAATCCCGAGTTTTACTCAGAAACTCCACGTAGAGGAAGTGTCCGGATTGAAGAAGATTCTCATCCTACTCTCGAGGCTGAGGAAATTAAAGAAGTCAAAGAAGTAGCTGCCATTAACCGTGAATTATTCCCAGCTACGCCTCAGTCCTCCATATCATATATCCCCATTGTTATTCATACTCCACTTCCTCCTTCTCCTCTCCCTTCATTCGTATCTCAGACTATTGTACAACCCCCACCTCCCCCAATGGCTAATGTTCCTGCATTTCTCTTGAAAAAATATGCCCCACTCGCCTTACCTCAAGTACTTAATGATATGCCACAGGATTATCTAAAGATTCTGCCAAGATTTAATGGTGAAAATGAAGTTGATGCTCAGAAACATCTTGAGACTTTCTGCTCTTTTGCAGAAAACTTAAATGTTGAACATTTGGATGTGGTCTTGAGATTGTTTGTGCAGTCTTTGGAAGGGGAAGCTAGAAAATGGTTCAAGACATTGGGAAATCGTTCAGTGACTACCTGGGACTAGATGGAGAATGTTTTTCTCAGAAAGTGGGGAGAAAAGAAAGATCACGGTCAATGTCTTACTGAGTTTAATACTATGAAGAATAAACAGAACGAAGGGATATCAGAGTTTATCAAAAGATTCAACAAGTTATATTTGAGCCTGCCTCCTGAAATGAAGCCCCATGAAGCTGCTGCAAAGATAATTTTTATAGTAGCCTTTGATTTTGACTTTGGATTCTCCTTGAGAGAAAGAAAACCTGCCACTTTAGATGATGCACAGTCAGATGCTCTGGAATTGGAAGCAAACTTTGCCGCCACTGGGAAGTTAAAAGGAAACATTGAATAAGATACTAGGAGAAGAGGCAAAGAAGAGGTTTCCACCTCTAATCAGGAAAAAGATTCAGATAAAATGGATGAAATAAGCAAAATGATAAAGAATATGGTCAAGCTTGAACTGGAAGCTAAAAGTGTAGCTCCCAAGAACTATTACAATGCTCCAAACAGAGGATACAATCCTCAGTATAGGAGGCCACCATTGCAGATATTGCCGAGAGAAGCAAAGGAACAAAAATACCAGGTACCTCATCCCTTGTACCTGGAAGGACCAGCAGATGACTCCACTGGAGATGCAACTTATGGATTAGAAGATTCAAATATGGCTTTTTCAAATAATGATGATATGGAATGCCCATTGCAAGACGAAGAAGAAGAAGCAGAGATTGACCATTATTGTAAACAATTTGCTGATTTCATGGAAGCACAGTTCAATGTAAAATATGATCTCAGATCTTCAAGGAAGAGGACCAGAACTCAAGACCAAGAAGAGGAGCCACCTCAGAAAGAAACATCTGCTCAAAAAGAATCAGCAACAAAGAAGAACATAGAAAAAGGTAAGAATCCTCTAAATTCTCCTTTGCAGCCCAATGATCAGATTCCTTCTTCTTCAAAAATAGTCAGTCCTCCTAATGCTGAGCCAGTGTCAAAAGAAATTAAATCTCCAACTGAAAATAAAGAGTCAAAATAAGTAGTGATAGAAAAGCCCCCATCTGCTTTCAATTTGCAAAAAGAACTTGAGAAGATTAAGATTCCTGTCCTCCTGACTGAACTGTTAAAGCAGCCTGTATACCAGTCTCAAGTCACTTCCTTTATGCTTCCTCCTGAAATACCTATTGCACCTGATAGTTTAAACCTTCAAGAAGAAAGACCCATGGTAGTCTTTGGCCCACATGTCGAGGAGATAGACCCTTCTACTCCTCCATTTTACGTGTCCCTAGTTATACATGACCTGCTGTTACACAATTGTATGTTAGATTCTGGGGCTTCCCACAATCTTATGCCTCTGTCTGTCATGGAACAACTAGGACTGCAAATTACAAGACCATACAAATATTTATATTCATTTGATTCTAAAAGAGTTAAATGCATGGGAATGATTAAAGATTTAGTGGTCAATTTGGCTCAAATTCCGGCAAAGAGTGTGGTCATGGACATTGTGGTTGCTGATATCCCAGCCCGCTTTGGCATGCTGCTGTCAAGGTCCTGGGGTACAAAGATTTGGGGGTCAATCAAAATGGATCTAACATATGCTACTGTCCCGGTCTTTCGAGGTCAAGAAAGGAGGTTGTACAGGGAGACTAGATTTGTTAAAATGGTAACTAAGGCTGACTGCTCAGAGAATTCTCCAGTTTATAACAAAGAGGGAGACTTCTCATGTTTGATGTTAGAGGAAAATCAAAATTATGTTCATGAGCCTCTCTTTGGTCATTTTCAAGCTGAGTAGCCTAAAGGAGATCAGGAATCAGAAATTTGGACTTTGCATTTTGACGGAGCAAATTCAAGAGAAGGTAATGGAGCTGGGGTGTTATTAATCTCCCCCACAGGAAAATGGGTGCCATTGTCTTTTAAATTAGAGTATGAGGCTACAAACAATGTAGCTGAATATGAAGCACTATTGTTGGGACTGCAAACAGCTAAAAATATGGGCATCCAATGTTTAAAAGTCTTGGGAGACTCTGAGCTGGTGGTAAGGCAAATAAAAAATGAATGCCAAACTAAACACCCCCGGCTCAGAGCATATAGAAACGAAGTATGGGACATGATAGAAAATTTCTTCTCAGCATTTAACATACGGTTGATGCCCCGGGAGTAGAACAGAATAGCAGATTCTCTTGCTGTAGCTGCCAGTACTTTCCGTCCTCCTCAGAATCCACTTTTAAGATATGAAGTGGAGGTACGTTACAGACCATCCATTCCAGATAATATTAAGCACTGGCAGGTTTTCGAAGATGATGAACAGATGAAGAGATTCATGGAGACAGTGGGAGAATTCTCCAATATGGAGATTGATGATAATGAGGAAGAAGAAGTCGGAAATATTGCAGAAAAAAGATGGGAAGAAAGAATAGCAGGAAATAAAGTGCTACAGCTGAAAGGTAATGTTATACCTAGAGGTCTGGTACCTCTAGAAATATTATTTAATAAAAATGATGTACCTTTGCAGCCAAGTAAAGTAACAGAAGAAGATCAAGTGGGAGATTTGAATCTGGGTACTTATGCAGATCCCAAAATTGTCAAATTATCTAGAAGAGTCCCAGAAGAATATAAAGAAAAATATTTGAAGTTGTTTCAATCTTACAAGGATGTATTTGCTTGGTCCTATCAGTACCTTAAAACTTTTGATGTTAATATAATGCAACACAAGATTCCATTGAGGGAAGATGCAAAGCCTTATAAGCAGAAACTTAGACAGATCAACCCTTTGCTGCTTCCCTCCATTGAAAAAGAAATTAAGAAATTACTGAAAGCCAAGATAATTGTGCCATTAAGGTACTTAGAATGGGTAGCAAATCTTGTCCCTGTTCGAAAGAAGAATGGAGAAATCAGGCTATGTGTAGATTTCAGGAATTTGAACAGAGCATCTCTCAAAGATAATTATCCACTGCCTAAGATGGATCACATCCTGCAGAAAGTAGTGGGAGCATCCAGAATGTCAATAATGGATGGATTTTCCGGTTATAATCAGGTGGCTGTTTTCCCAGAAGATCAGAAGAAAACTGCATTTACTACACCATGGGGAACCTTTATGTATGCTAGGATGCCATTTGGATTAATTAATGCAGGAGCTACTTTTCAAAGGGCAATGGACATAGCCTTTGTTGGGGAGCAGGACAAGTTCTTGGTGGTGTACCTCGATGATATCACAGTGTTCTCAAAGAATGATAATGAGCATATTGAGCATTTAAGAAAAACTTTTGAAAAATGCAGAAGGTACGACCTTTCTCTCAATCCTCAAAAGTATTTATTTGCATTAGATGAGGGAAAACTCTTAGGGCACATTGTAACTAAAGATGGCGTGAGAATAGACCCTAAGAGAGTAGAAGTAATAAACAGCATTCCTTTACCAAGGAATAAGAAAGAAGTACAGGTGTTCTTAGGCCGAATCAATTTCTTGAGAAGGTTTATTCCTAACTATGCTGAGATAGTTAGGCATATAACTGATATGTTGAAGAAGGAGAATGAAGTAAAATGGTCCCAGGAGTCTAGAGATGCATTCACCAGGATAAAACAGGCATTTGCTGAAGCTCCTGTGCTAGCAGGACCAGATTACAAGAAGCCATTTATGATTTTTTCATTTGCTTCACCTCACACAATTGCTGGAGTATTATTACAGAAAAATGAAGAGGGATATGAACAGCCTATAGCTTTCTTCAGTCAAGTGCTTTATGATGCCGAATTGAAATATAATATATTGGAGAAGCAGGCATATGCCCTGGTAAAGTCCCTTAAAGCTTTTAGAATATATGTGTTGCAATCTCATATAAGCTTTTGGAATATATGTGTTGCAATCTCATATTACTACCTACGTTCCCACAGCAGCCATCAAAGACATTCTTGTTCAGAGGGACAGCGAAGGTAGAAGAGGGAGATGGATTGCAAAAATACAGGAGTATGATTTGGACATAAAGCCCACTAAATTGATTAAAGGACAGGGACTTGCCAAGATGTTATCTGAATCAAAACATCAGGCCTTGGGCATTAATCTATCCATGTTATCAAATGAAGAATCTGAGAAAGGAGAAGAACAACAAGGACTAGAGATGGCCACTCAAAAGGTACACATCAAATACATAACTAGTCCTTGGTATAAAGAAATAGTTGAATATCTTTTAACACTCAGCTGTCCTCCAAGTTGTGATAAGGTGAAATACAGAGCTGTAAGAATGAAATCTCAGAAATACATAATTGCCAATGGACAGCTATATTGGAGAGACCCTTCAGGTATATTACTGTTATGCCTCACAGAAAATGAAGTGGAGAATATATTGACAGAATTTCATGAGGGAATATGTGGAGGGCATTACAGCTGGAGGGCAACAGCTCATAAAATTCTGAAGGCTGGTTTCTACTGGCCAAAATTGTATATAGACACTTTTGCTTGGGTCAGGGCATGTGACAAGTGCCAAATATTTGCAGAAAGACAGAAATTAGCAGCTTTTCCCTTGATTCCTATTCATGTAAATGAACCTTTTCAAAAATGGGGATTAGATTTTATAGGAGATACATCCCCCATCAAGTGGCCAATATAAATGGATAATAACAGCCACAGATTACTTCACGAAATGGGTAGAAGCCATACCTATAAGAAATGCTACAGATGTTGTGATAATGAAGTTTATGGAGGAAAATATCATATCTAGGTTTGGCTGTCCTGCTAGAATTGTAACTGATAATGTACAAGCTTTTAAATCTGCCAGATTTGTGAATTTCTGTCAAAGGTATAACATCATCCTGACTCATTCCACAGCATACTATCTGCAGGGAAATGGTTTAGCAGAATCTTCTAATAAAACCCTGGTGAGGGCCCTGAAGAAGACAATAAGTGAGAATCAAAAGAACTGGGACTCTCAGTTAAAATTTGCTCTATGGGCGAATAGGATAACCAGTAAGAGAGCAACAGGGAAGTCACCCTATGAGCTGGTCTATGGGGAAGTGGCTGTGTTTCCTGTGCAATTGGCATTGCTAGTGGCCTGCTTCATGCACGAAAGTTAGGAAGAACCAGATGACATGATCAGAAGGATTAATCAGCTGGTAGAATTGGAGGAAACACGGAACCAGGTAAATCAGAGATTGATAGAATATCGGGAGAAAATGAAGAATATTTTTGATCGCCATGCAAAATATAGAAACTTCCAAATTGGTGACCTGGTTCTCAGATGGGATATTCGCAGAGCAGAGAAGGGCAAACATGCTATGTTTGATCCGCTGTGGTTTGGGCCATTCAAAATAGTGAAGCTAGGAAGAAACAACACTTTTTCTTTAGAAAACCTACAGGGTGATTTGTTGGATGCCCCTGTGAATGGCCAATTTCTCAAGCCATACTTCCAATTCTGACCCAGGCTGGGAATGACCGCTTGCATTATATTGTATATAAGTTGTTTTGGCTTTTATTTTTATAAAGAAATGAAAGCCGTAATTATCTGAGGAAGAAGCGCAGAGGAATTGAAAAAACAGAATGAAATATTCAGTGATTTGCGTGTTCTCGACATGCCCGAGTACGAACATGTCGTCCCCAGATGGAGCCGATGTTGTACATATTTATCCCTGCCTATGAATTTTGGCCTGCTGCCCCATTCGAACCCATTTTAAACCTCCACCGTGGCTTAAAATCCCGATGCTCCTGCTTAACAAGTGCCATCCCCGTTCAGAAAATACGCTTGGCCAAAGTTTAAAACCCATAATTTAAATATCGGGCCGAGCCCCTAAGAATTTAGCCCCTCCTGCTTTGGCTTCCATATGTCCCGAGCCCGAAAACCACAAGCTAGAAGGAGAAGGGCTTATCGTTTTATATTTCGGGTGCAATGGTGGCCGTCTGATCAAAGTCAAATCAACGGAGTGGCAATCGCCCTGTGTGGTGGCCCCCGCGCACAGAAAACCGGCGGTAAACCCTGCACCGCTTCCACCGGGCCGGCGGTATTTACCACAGGGGCAGCGATTCCACTAAACGTGTGCCACGTGTCTTTGGTACGGGTTCCAAAACCGTTTTCCCCGCGCGTTAAAGTCTGAACAATCGCCGGGCAGCGGAATTCATTTGAGTCGTTGGATCTGCTGATCATAATCCGACGGCGGATATTCTCTGGGGTTGCTCGCCCGTTATTTCGTCTCCGCTATGTCATATGGCCCACCATCGTGTTGCTCCCATCGATTCCCAACCGTTGATCTGTATTTGTGATCTGACGGTCCAAAGTTTAGTCTCCCCACCTGTTAACTCCGTTGCCGTGTCACCATTCCACCTGCTCCCCGTACAGCTACGTGGCTCACTCCCGCACGTCCAAGATACTTTCCCCCCGTTATATATATATATATATATATATATGTGCGTGTGCATGTGTTTTCATTCATATCCCCCATTTTATTTATTCCTCACGACCAAACCGTCTACGTGGAAAATTCACGATCTTTCTGTTTAATCAGAATCTCCATTATCTTTCCTCCGCCACCCTGTGTCTTCTTGTCATCTGTTTGTGTCCACGACGTCGTTACCATATCCACCTCCATGCTCGTCGCCTCTGAGTCTGGTTTCCCTAATGTTTTGTGGGTTTTGCAGGTTTCGAGATGATAAAGAGGTCTCATAATTTACCGCCTCCATTGCAGAGGTCAAGAACATATCAGAGGACGTATTTTGCTGGTGAAATTTAAAGAAGAAGCTGAGGGTAGGTGTGTGAAATGACTACCATTAAAGAAGGCGAAGATATGAATCTACAGAACTCTCCAGAGAAATTCTCCCTACATTAAAGATCAAGGATTCAAATCCAAAATTAAGAGCCGAGAGTACAGTACAGAATTGCAGAATATATCAGGGTTCTTACGGCAGCAGATTTTTCCCTAAGAGAAAGGCAGAGCATTGCATATATTTTATTATTTGTGTCTTTTATATAAGGAGATTTTCATCTCCCAGCATTTATTTCCATAGACAGATTGTAAAGTACAGTCATTTATAGTTAGTCATTCCTAGAGAGGGCGCGAATGTTTTCTGCCATTTCATTCAAATTGAGTCATTAAATGTTCTTCATCTACCTCCTCCTCTAGAATTCTCTATATTTTCTATAAAGGCCCGAAAAGAAGACATTGTAAGGGTTCCAAATTTCTATCAGCAAACTGTGCAGTGAAAAGGTTTTGGTATACATCTTGTAATACTTCTGTATGAAGTTTCAGAGCCCGTAGGGTCTCAGTGAGGAGGAGTTATAACTGTAATGAGGATTGGTACAGTCGGTCTTTGGTATCTCACGATATGTAATTTCTCCTTATGTGTTAATACAATACCTCCTTTCATGCTATTTATCTTCTTTTATCATGTTCTAGAATGCGAGTGGCTCACTAGTTTGCGGTAAGGATTCATCCTTGTTGATGCCCTTTTCTACTTGGATGAGTCGAGCGCTTTAATAGGCCTAGTCATGATATCTTGTTCCATGTTCATCTCTTCCATAACTCAATAAGGCATTCGGTTACTTGATGAGGGTGCTTTTAAAACGCCATTGTCATATAAGGATTCATAAATTAATATGCCCTTATGTGGATTACATTTGTGTATCTGGGTATCGATCTCATGTCAACTAATATCTTCTCTATGTTTCCTCACTCACTTCCTGATATTTGATTTCTGTGATATATTATTTGAACTGGCCCTCTTTACAGTAAGTTGTCTCTTAACTGTATGATGCCTTTGTATTGGAGTTTTACATGATGTTCCTACATTATTCTTATCTTTGTGTCAGCTTCTAAGAGAGATTGGTCCCATTCAAAACTAATTTCCTTGTTCAAACAAGAGATAGTAAGTGAACTCTTGGACTGACAATCCAAACCACATGAAGAGCTCCTTGCTATATTAAGATGTCTTAGGCACTGGTCTATGGCAACTCTAGGCTATCTCTAGGAGGTGACAAAATTGTCCACAACATCTTTCTGGCGCCATTGCCGGGGAACGAATTCAAGAATATCAGTTTCCCTGGGTCTCGACAAATTGTTTTCACTCTCTAATCAGGTGAGCATGGAGAGTTGAAGAGTTGCATATCTCTCACCTTGGCGACTCCACTGGTCTTTATTTGATAAATTTTATTGGTAGTCCTGGCTTCTCGAAAGCCACATGTGAGGTCAGATACATCTCAGTCGAAAACACCTTACGTGTCTGACCCAGAGAAGATCATTCATAAAAGAGTTTCGAAGGAGAGGAAGTCAGCTCGTGCTGAAAACCCTGAATATTCCGTTGAAGATTATCCGCCCTCTTCTTCTCAAGAAACCAGAATAGAAAATCTCGAGTTTTACTCGGAGACTCCACCTAGAGGAAGTGCCTGGATTGAAGAAGAATCTCATCCTACTTTCGAGGTTGAGGAAATTAAAGAGGTCACAGAAGTAGCTGCTGTTAACTGTGAGTTATTCCCATCTACACCTCAGGCTTATGTGCAATATATTCCCATTTTTATTCATACTCCACTCCCTCCTACTCCTCTCCCTTCATTTGTCCCTCAGATTGTTGCACAACCCCCACCTCCTCCAATGGCCAATATTCCTGCTTTTTTATTGAACAAATATGCTCCACTGGCCTTACCCCAAGTGCTAAATGATATACCACAGGATTATTCGAAGATTCTGCCGAGATTTAATGGATAAAATGAAATTGATGCTCAGAAACATCTCGAGAATTTCTGATCTTTTGCAAAGAACTTAAATGTTGAACATTTGGATGTGGTCTTGAGATTGTTTGTGCAGTCTTTGGAAGGGGAAGCCAGAAAATGGTTCAAAACATTGGGAAACCGTTCAATAACCACGTGGGATATTATGGAGAATACTTTTCTTAGGAAGTGGGGAGAAAATAAGGATCATGGTCAGTGCCTTACTGAGTTTAATACTATGAAGAAGAAACAGAATGAAAGGGTATCAGAGTTCATTAAAAGATTCAATAAGTTATATCTAAGCCTGCCTCCTGAAATGAAGCCCCATGAAGCCGTTGCCAAGATAATTTTCATAGAAGCCTTTGATTTTGACTTTGGATTCTCCTTGAGAGAAAGAAAACCTGCCACTTTAGATGATGCTCAGTCAGATGCTCTGGAATTGGAAGAAAACTTTGCCTCCACTGGGAAGTTAAAAGGAAAAATTGAACAAGATACTGGGAGAAGAGGCAAAGAAGAGGTTTCCACCTCTAATCAGGAAAAGGATTCAGATAAAATGGATGAAATAAGCAAAATGATAAAGAAGATGGTTAAGCTCCAACTGGAAGCTAAGAATGTAGCCCCCAAGAACTATTACAATGCTCCAAACAGAGGATACAATCCCCAGTATAGAAGGCCACCATTGCAGATATTGCCGAGAGAAACAAAGGAACAACAAGACCAGGTACCTCATCCCTTGTACCTGGAAGGACCAGCAGATGACTCCGCTGGAGATGTAGCTTATGGATTAGAAGATTCAAATCTGGCTTTTTCAAATACTGATGATATGGATTGCCCATTGCAAGAAGAAGACGAAGAAGCAGAGATTGATCATTATTGTAAACAATTTGCTGATTTCATGCAAGCACAGTTCAATGTCAAATATGATCTCAGATCTTCAAGGAAGAGGACCAGAACTCAAGATCAAGAAGAGGAGCCACCTCAGAAAGAAGCATCTGCTCAGAAGGAATCAGCAACAAAGAGAAACACAGAAAAAGGTAAGAATCCTCTAAATGCTCCTTTGCACCCCAATGATCAGATTCATTCTTCTTCAAAAATAGTCAGTCCTCCTAATGCTGAGCCAGTGTCAAAAGAAGTCAAATCTTTAGCTGAAAATAAGGAGTCAAAATAAGTAGTGATAGAAAAGCCCCCATCTGATTTCAATTTGCAAAAAGAACTTGAGAAGATTAAGATTCCTGTCCCCCTGACTGAGTTATTAAAACAGCCTGTATATCAGTCTCAAGTCACTTCCTTTATACTTCCTCCTAAAATACCTATTGCACCTGATAGTTTAAACCTTCAAGAAGAAAAATCCATGGTAGTCTTTGGCCCACATGTCGAGGAGATAGACCCTTCTACTCCTCCTTTTTACGTGTCTCTAGTTATCCATGACCTGCTGTTGCACAATTGTATGTTAGATTCAGGGGCTTCCCATAATCTTATGCCCCTGTCTATCATGGAACAACTAGGACTGCAAATTACAAGACCATACAAAGATTTATATTCATTTGATTCCAAAAGGGTTAAATGCTCAGGAATGATTAAAGATTTAGTGGTCAATTTGGCTCAAATTAGGCAAAGAGTGTGGTCATGGACATTGTGGTTCATGGCGACATCCCGACCCACTTTGGCATGTTTCTGACATCGAGGAATCTGAGGGTACAAAGATTGATTCGATCAATTGGATGCAACATATGCCTCTTGTCTCCGGTCTTTGGAGGTCAAGAGAAAAAGGTTGTACGGAAGGAGACTAGATTAGTTAAAATGGTAACTAAGTGGCGTACTCAGGAAAATTCTCCGGTTATAACAAAAGGAGACTTCTCATGTTTGATGTTAAGAAAATCAAAATTATGTTCATGAGCCTCTCTTTGGTCATTTCCAAGCAGCGACTAAAGGAGATCGGGAATCGAGAAATTTTGGACTTGCATTTTGATGGAGCAAATTGAGAGAAGGTAATGGAGTAGGAATGCTATTAATCTCTCCTACAGGGAAATGGGTGCCACTGTCCTTTAAATTGGAGTATGAGGCTACAAACAATGTAGCCAAATATGAAGCACTATTGTTAGGACTGCAGACAGCCAAAAACATGGGCATCCAAAGTTTAAAAGTCTTGGGAGACTTTGAGCTGGTGGTAAGGAAAATCAAAAATGAATGTCAAACTAAGCACCCTCGGCTCAGAGCATATAGAAACAAAGTATGGGACATGATAGAAAATTTCTTATCAGCATTTAATATACAGTTCATGACCCGGGAGCAAAACAGAATAGCAGATTCTCTTGCTGTAGCTGCCAGTACATTTCGTCCTCCTCAGAACCCGCTTTTAAGATATGAAGTGGAGGTACGTTATAGACCATCCATTCCATATAATATTAAGCACTGGCAGGTTTTCGAAGATGATGAACAGATGAAGAGATTCATGGAGACAGTGGGAGAATTCTCCAATATGGAGATGGATGATAATGAGGAAGAAGAAGTCGGAAATATTGCAGAAAACAGATGGGAAGAAAGAATAGCAGGAAATAAAGTGCTACAGCTGAAAGGAAATGTTATACCTAGAGGGCTGGTGCCTCTAGAAAGATTATTTAACAAATATGATATTCCATTGCAGCCAAACAAAGTGACAGGAGAAGATCAAGTGGGAGATTTGAATCTAGGTACTTATGCTGATCCTAAAATTGTAAAGTTATCCAAAAGAGTCCCAGAAGAATATAAAGAAAAATATTTGAGGTTGTTTCAATCTTACAAAGACGTATTTTCTTGGTCCTATCAGGACCTAAAAACTTTGATGTAAAATATATCTGACATAAGATTCCATTAGCGAGGAAGTGAAACCATATAAACGAAGCTCGAACGGACAAATCCTCTGCTGCTTCCCTCCATTGAAAAAGAAGTCAAGAAGCTATTGAAGGCCAAAATAATTGTGCCATTAAGGTACTCAGAATGGGTAGCAAACCTTGTTCCTGTTCGAAAGAAAAACGGAGAAATAAGGTTGTGTGTAGATTTCAGGAATTTGAATAGGGCATCATTGAAAGATAATTATCCACTGCCTAAAATGGACCACATCTTGTAGAAAGTAGTGGGAGCATCCAGAATGTCCATGATGGATGGTTTTTCTGGTTATAATCAAGTAGCTGTATTTCCAGAAGACCAGAAGAAAATTGCATTTACTACACCATGGGGAACATTTATGTATGCTAGGATGCCATTTGGATTAATTAATGCAGGGGCTACTTTTCAGAGGGCAATGGACATAGCCTTTGTTGGGGAACATGACAAGTTTTTGGTGGTATATCTTGATGATATCACAGTGTTTTCAAAAAATGACGATGAGCATATTGAACTTTTAAGAAGAACTTTTGAAAAATGCAGAAGGTACGACTTTTCTCTCAATCCTCAAAAATCTTTGTTTGCATTAGATGAGGGAAAAATCTTAGGGCACATTGTAACTAAAGATGGTGTGAGAATAGACCCTAAGAGAGTAGAAGTAATAAACAGCATTCCTTTACCAAGAAATAAGAAAGAAGTACAGGTGTTTTTAGTCCGAATCAATTTTTTGAGAAGGTTTATTCCTAACTATGCTGAGATAGTTAGGCATATAACTGATATGTTGAAGAAGGAGAATGAAGTAAAATGGTCCCAAGAGTCTAGAGATGCATTCATGAGGATAAAACAGGCATTTGCTAAAGCTCCTGTGCTAGCAGGGCCAGATTACAAAAAGCCATTTATAATTTTTTCATTCGCTTCACCTCATACAATTGCTGGAGTATTATTGCAGAAAAATGAAGAGGGATATGAACAGCCTATAGCTTTCTTCAGTCAAGTACTTTATAATGCTGAATTGAAATATAATATATTGGAGAAGCAGGCATATGCCCTAGTAAAGTCCCTTAAAGCTTTTAGAGTATATGTTTTGCAATCCCACATTACTGCATATGTTCCCACAGCAGCTGTCAAAGACATTCTTGTTCAGGGGGACATCGAAGGTAGAAGAGGGAGATGGATTGCAAAAATTCAGGAGTATGATTTAGACATAAAACCTACTAAGTTGATTAAAGGTCAGGGACTTGCTAAGATGTTATCTGAATCAAATCATCAAGCTTTGGGCATTAATTTATCCATGATAGCAAATGAAGAATATGAAAAAGAAGAAGAGCAGCAAGGACTGGAGATGGCCACTCAAAAGATACATATGAAATATCTAACTAGTCCTTGGTATAAAGAACTAGTTGAATATCTTTTAACACTCAGCTGTCCTCCAAGTTGTGATAAGATAAAATACAGAGCTGTGAGAATGAAATCTCAGAAATACATGATTGCTAATGGACAGCTATATTGGAGAGACCCTTCAGGTATATTACTGTTATGCCTCACAGAAAATGAAATGGAGAATATATTGACAGAATTTCACGAGGGAATATGTGGAGGGCATTACAGCTGGAGGGCTACAACGCATAAAATCCTGAAGGCTGGTTTTTACTGGCCAAAATTGTATACCGACACTTTTGCTTGGGTCAGAGCATGTGACAAGTGCCAAATATTTGCAGAAAGACAGAAACTAGCAGCTTTGCCCTTGATTCCTATTCATGTAAATGAACCTTTTCAGAAATGGGGATTAGATTTTATAGGAGAAATACATCCCCCATCAAGTGGCCAATATAAATGGATACTAACAGCCACAGATTACTTCACGAAATGGGTGGAAGCCATACCTACAAGAAATGCTACAGATGCTGTGATAATGAGGTTTATGGAGGAAAATATCATATCTAGGTTTGGCTGTCCTGCTAGGATTGTAACTGATAATGCACAAGCTTTTAAATCGACCAGATTTGTGAATTTTTTCCAAAGGTATAATATCATATTAACTCATTCCACGGCATACTATCCGCAGGGAAATGGTTTAGCAGAATCTTCTAATAAAACCCTGGTGAGGGCCTTGAAGAAGACAATAGGTGAAAACCAGAAGAATTGGGACTCTCAATTAAAGTTTGCTCTATGGGAAAATAGAATAACCAGTAAAAGAGCAACAGGGAAATCTCCCTATGAGCTGGTATATGGTCGAGCAGCTGTGTTTCCTGTACAATTGGCACTACCGGTAGCACGTTTTATGCAGGAAAGCCAGGAGGAACCAGATGACATGATCAAAAGGATTAATCAATTGGTTGAATTAGAGGAAACACGGAACCAGGTAAATCAGAGATTGATAGAATATCAGGAGAAAATGAAGAATGCCTTTGATCAGCATGCAAAAGATAGGAATTTCCAAATCGGTGACTTGGTTCTCAAATGGGATGTTCGCAGAGCAGAGAAGGGAAAGCATGCTAAGTTTGATCCGCTGTGGTTTGGGCCATTCAAAATAGTGAAGCTAGGAAGAAACAACACTTTTTCTTTAAAGAAAACCTACGGGAGTGATTTGTTGGATGCCCACGTGATGGCCAATTTCTCAAGCCATACTTCCAATTCGACCCAGAGCTGGGGAATGACCGCTTGTATTACTTATTGTATATAAGTTTTTTTGGCTTTTATTTTTATAAATAAATGAACGCGAAGTAATTACTTGAGGAAGAAGCGCAGAAGGTGAAAAAGCAGAGATAGAAATATTAAGGTGATCACAGTGTTCTTGACATGCCCGAAGGAGACCGAACATGTCGTCCCCGAGATGGAGCCGATGTTGTACATATTTATCCCTGCCTATGAATTTTGGCCTGCTGCCCCGTTCGAACCCATTTTTAAACCTCCGCCGCGGCTTAAAATCCCGATGCTCCTGCTTAACAAGTGCCATCCCCGTTCAGAAAATATGCTTGGCCAAAGTTTAAAACCCATAATTTAAATATCGGGCCGAGCCCCTGAGAATTTAGCCCCTCCTGATTTGGCTTCCATATGTCCCGAGCCCGAAAACCACAAGCTAGAAGGAGAAGGGCTTATCGTTTTATATTTCGGGTGCAATGGTGGTCGTCCGATCAAAGTCAAATCAACAGAGCGGAAATCGCCCTGTGTGGTGGCCCCCGCACACAGAAAACTGGTGGTAAACCCCGCACCACTTCCACCGGGCCGACGGTATTTACCACAGGGGTAGCGATTCCACTAAACGTGTGCCACGTGTCTTTGGTACAGGTTCCAAAACCGTTTTCCCGCGCGTTAAAGTCTGAACAATCGCCGGGCAGCGGAATTCATTTGAGCCGTTGGATCTGCTGATCATAATCTGACGGTGGATATTCTCTAGGGTTGCTCGCCCGTTATCTCATCTCCGCTATGTCATATGGCCCACCATCGTGCTGCTCCCATCGATTCCCAGCCGTTGATCTGTATTTGTGATCCGACGGCCCGAAGTTTAGTCTCCTCACCTGTTAACTCCGCTGCCATGTCACCATTCCACCTGCTCCCCGTACAGCTATGTGGCTCACTCCCGCACGTCCAAGATACTTCCCCCCCGTTATATATATATGCGCATGTGTTTTCATTCATACCCTTAGTTTTTATTCGCCCCTCACGCCCAAGTTGTTCTACACCGATAATTTTCCCTCCGTCCGTTTAATAAAACTCTCCATGGTCTTTCCTCCGCCACCCTCCGTATTCTTGACATCCATTTGTGTTCACGACGTCGTTACCATATCCACCTCCATGCTTGTCGCCTCCGAGTCTGATTTCCCTAATGTTTTGTGGGTTTTGCAGGTTTCGAGATGATAAAGAGGTCTCATAATTTGTCGCCTCCATTGCAGAGGTCAAGAACATATCAGAGGACGTATTTTGCTGGTGAAATTTAAATAAGAAGCCGAGGGTAGGTGTGTGAAATGACCACCATTAAAGAAGGAAAAGATATGAATCTACAGAACTCTCCAGAGAAATTCGCCCTACATTAAAGATCCAGGATTCAAATCCAAAGTTAAGGGCCGAGAGTACAGTATAGAATTGCAGAATATATCAGGGTTCTTATGGCAGCTGATCTTTCCCTAAGCGAAAGGCAGAGCATTGCATATATTTTATTATTTGTGTCTTTTATATAAGGACATTTTCATCTCCCAGCATTTATTTCTATAAAAAGTTTGTAAAGTACAGTCATTTATAGTTAATCATTCATAGAGAGGGCGCGAATGTTTTCCGCCATTTTATTCAAATTGAGTCATTAAATGTGCTCCATCTACCTCCTCCTCTAGAATTCTCCCTATTTTTCTATAAAGGCCCGAAAAGAAGACATTCTAAGGGTTCCAGATTTCTATCAGCAAATGGTGCAGTGAAAAGGATTTTGAATACATTTTGTAATACTTCTGTATGAAGGTTCAGAGCCCGTAGGGTCTCTGTGAGGAGGAGTTATAACTGTAATGAGGATTCTGGTCTTTGGTATCTCACAGTATGTAATTTTCTCTTATGTGTTAATACAATACCTCCTTTCATGCTATTTATCTTCTTGTATCATGTTCTAGAATGCGAGTGGCTCACTAGTTTGCAGTAAGGATTCATCCTTGTTGATGCCCTTTACGGTCAGCGCTTTAAATAGGCCTAGTCATGATATATCTTGTTCCATGTTCATCTCTTCCATATTTTACGCTATATTGGTGCAGGGAGGGTGCTTTTAAAACGACATTGTCATAGAAGGATTCATAAATTAATATGCCCTTTTGTGGTTACATTTATTAATACGGGTATCAGTCTCATGTTAGCCAATATCTTCTTTATGTTTCCTCACTGCACTCACTTCCTGATATTTGATTTCTGTGATATATTATTCGAACCGGCCCTCTTTACAGTAAGCTGTCTCTTAACTGTCTGATGCCTTTGTATTGGAGTTTTACATAATGTCCCTACACTATTCTCATCTTTGTGTCAGCTTCTGAGAGAGTTTGGTCCCATTCAAAACTTATTTCCTTGTTCAAACAAGAGATAGCAAGTGAGCTTTTGGATTGACAACCCAAGCTTTATAATGAGCTCCTTGATATGATAAGATGTCCTAGGCACTGGTCTATGGCAACTCTAGACTGTCTCTAGGAGGGTGACAAAATCATCCACAACATCTTTCTGGCGCCGTTGCCGGGGAACGAATTCAAGAATATCAGTTTCCCTGGGTTTCGACAAATTGCTTTCACTCTCTAATCAGGTGAGCACAGAGAGTTGAAGAGTTGCATATCTCTCACCTTGGTGACTCCATTGGTCTTTATTTGATAAATTTTATTGGTAGTCCTGGCTCCTCGTAAGCCACATTTGAGGTCAGATACATCTCAGACGAAAGCACCTTACGTGTTTGACCCAGAGAAGATTATTCATAAAAGAGTCTGGAAGGAGAGGAAGTCAGCCCGTGCTGAAAACCCTGAATAACATTGAAGATTACCCGCCCTCTTCTTCTCAAGAAGTTAGAACAGAAAATCCCGAGTTTTACTCAGAAACTCCACGTAGAGGAAGTGCTTGGATTGAAGAAGAATCTCATCCTGCTTTCGAGGCTGAAGAAATTAAAGAGGTCACAGAAGTAGTTGCTGTTAACCGTGAGTTATTCCCATCCACACCTCAGGCTTCTATGCAATATATTCCCATTGTTATTCATACTCCGCTTCCTCCTACTCCTCTCCCTGCATTCGTATCTCAGATTGTTGTGCAACCCCCACCTCCCCCAATGGCTAACGTTCCTGCTTTTCTACTGAACAAATATGCTCCCTTGGCCTTGCCCCAAGTGTTAAATGATATGCCACAGGATTACCTGAAGATTCTGCCAAGATTTAATGGTGAAAATGAAGTTGATGCTCAGAAACATCTTGAGACCTTCTGCTCCTTTGCAGAAAACTTAAATGTTGAGCATCTGGATGTGGTCTTGAGATTATTTGTGCAATCTTTGGAAGGTGAAGCCAGAAAATGGTTTAAAACATTGGGGAACCGTTCAATAACCACCTGGGATATCATGGAGAATACTTTTCTCAGGAAGTGGGGAGAGAAGAAAGATCATGGCCAGTGCCTCACTGAGTTTAATACTATGAAGAAGAAACAGAATGAGGGAGTGGCAGAATTTATCAAAAGATTCAACAAGTTATATCTGAGCCTGCCTCCCGAGATGAAGCCCCATGAAGCTGCTTCCAAAGTAATTTTTATAGCAGCCTTTGAGTTTGATTTTGGCTTCGCCTTGAGAGAAAGAAAACCTACCACTTTGGATGATGCACAGTCAGATGCTCTAGAATTGGAAGCGAACTTTGCCTCCAAGGGGAAGTTAAAAGGAAAAGCTGAACAAGACACTAGGAGAAAAGGCAAAGAAGAGGTTTCCGCCTCTAATCAGGAAAAATATTCAGATAAAATGGACGAAATAAGCAAAATGATAAAGAAGATGGTTAAGCTTGAACTGGAAGCAAAGAATGTAGCTCCCAAGAACTATTATAATGCTCCAAACAGAGGATACAATCCTCAGTGTAGAAGGCCACCATTGTAGATATTGCCAAGAGAAACGAAGGAACAACAAGACCAGGTACCTCATCCCTTGTACCTGGAAGGACCAGCAGATGACTCCATTGGAGATGCAGCTTATGGATTAGAAGATTCAAATATGGCTTTTTCAAATACTGATGATATGGAATGCTCGTTGCAAGATGAAGATGAAGAAGCAGAGATTGATCATTACTGTAAGCAATTTTCTGATTTCATGCAAGCACAATTCAATGTCAAATATGATCTCAGATCTTCAAGAAAGAGGACCAGAACTCCAGACCAAGAAGAAGAACCACCTCAGAAAGAAGCATCTGTTCAGAAGGAATCATCAACAAAGAAGAACGCAGAAAAAGGTAAGAATCCTCTAAATACTCCCTTGCAGCCTAATGATCAGATTCTTTCCTCTTCTAAAATAGTCAGTCCTCCTAATGCTGAGCCAGTGTAAAAATAAGTCAAACCTTCAGTTGAGAATAAGGAGTCGAAAGAAGTTGTGATAGAAAAACCCTCATCTGCTTTCAATTTGCAAAAAGAACTTGAGAAGATTAAGATTCCTGTCCCACTGACTGAATTATTGAAACAGCCTGTATATCAGTCTCAAGTTACTTCCTTTATGCTTCCTCCTAAAACACCAATTACACCTGATAGTCTAAATCTTCAAGAAGAAAGACCCATGGTAGTCTTTGGCCCACATGTTGAGGAGATAGACTCCTCTACCCCTCCCTTTTACGTATCCCTAGTCATTCATGACCTGCTATTTCACAATTGTATGTTAGATTCTGGGGCTTCCCATAATCTTATGCCTTTGTCTGTCATGGAGAAACTAGGGCTACAAATAACCAGGCCATATAAAAATGTATACTCATTTGACTCTAAAAGGGTTAAGTGCTTGGGGATGATAAAAGATTTAGTGGTCAATTTGGCCCAAATTCCAGCAAAGAGTGTGATCATGGACATTGTGGTCGCCGATATCCTAGCCCGCTTTGGCATGTTGCTATCAAGGTCCTGGGGTAAAAAGATTGGGGGATCAATTAAATTGGATTTAATATATGCTACTGTCCCAGTCTTCGGAGGTCAAGAAAGGACGTTATACAGGGAGACTAGATTTGTTAAAATGGTAACTAAGGCTGACTGCTCAGAGAACTCCCCAATTTATAACAAAGAGGGAGACTTCTCATGTTGGATGTTAGAAGAAAATCAAAATTATGCTCATGAGCCCCCTTTTGGCCAAATTCAAGCTGAGCAGCTTAAAGGAGATCGGGAATCAGAAATTTGGACTTTGCATTTTGATGGAGCAAATTCAAGGGAAGGTAACGGAGCTGGGGTACTACTAATCTCCCCTACAGGAAAATGGGTGCCACTGTCCTTTAAATTGGAGTATGAGGCTACAAACAACGTAGCCGAATACGAAGCACTATTATTGGGATTACAGACAGCCAGAAACATGGGCATCCAATGTTTAAAGGTCTTGGGAGACTCTGAGCTGGTAGTGAGACAGATAAAAAATCAATGCCAAACTAAGCATCCTCGGCTCAGAGCTTATAGAAACGAAGTATGGGACATGATAGAAAATTTCTTCTCAGCATTTAATATAAAGTTCATGCCCCGGAAGTGAAACCGAATAGCGATTCTCTTCTTTGTAGAGCGCCGTACTGGTCCTCCTCGGAATCCACTTTTAAGATATGAAGTGGAGGTACGTTACGGACCATCCATTCCAGGATAATATTAAGCAACGGCGAGGTTTTCGAAGATGATGAGCAGATAAGAGATTCATGGAGACGAGTGGGAGAATTCTCAATATGGAGATTGATGATAATGAGGAAGAAGAAGTCGGAAATGTGCAGAAAATAGATGGGAAGAAAGAATAACGAGGAAATAAAGTGCTACGTCGAAAGGAAACATTATACCTAAGAATGCAGT